>OZ012685.1:45195798-45253798 GCA_963942565.1 Maea johnstoni | reverse complement strand
CTTTATTAAACATCAGCAACCAGTTAAGGTCATCCCAAGGCATATGTCCTTACATGTAAATACTCATATTCATAATGTGGACAGTAAACAACAATTGAAACAATGGTATCAACATGACTTTTCCCTAGATACTCACCAGTCCCCAAGAAGTTTTGCAACTCTAGGAAGTGTTTTTTAGGACTATATCAATACGAGTTTACAGACATTATCTAAACGTGGTCTCGAGTAATGAATAATTTTGTCAAGAACCAAAAATTATATAGGGAAATTTAGAGATGTAGAAACTACTGTAAATTTTGTTGATTTACCGATGATTTTAATTTGCCATTATTTTCCGATATGACTCGATCGGTACATTAGGATTCAGATTCGTTTAAGGATACTCACCTTTTTCCACCATCCGTCCATCAAGATATAGTCTAGTAACCTGAGGAGAGCTTGTCATGACGTGATAATGAAGCTGATAGTCACTCTGTGTGTATATCAGAGCAATTCTAGAACTCCTCTCCACATAGAATCTCAATCTCTCCTTGACTAGTTTAGGAAAGCCGTATGAGACTTTCTTAAGAATTGCAAAACCGCAAAACAAATCGTTGGCTTTCATCCATATCTCAATAGTGATGGAGTGACCGATCTGAAGCGATGGGGATGTAGGTATCCTGATTCCACCATTCTTGAGTGAGAGACCAACTGAAAGAGTGGCGGAGCCAACAAAGGATGCAGCAGCTTCCATTACTCCATGGTTACCATAGCCACTTGCATCCAGTATAGCATCACTAAGAACGACATCACGTGGGACTTCATCAGCAAATTGCAGCAGCAGCACGGTGCCTGTGTCATTTTGAAATCTTAATTCAGCTGAAAAAAGTAATCAAAAATAAAGATTAAGTTTTGTGAAGCATTACATGCAATGTAGATACTTCTTCCTAATAACTCCATATTATATTTCAATCTCTTGCTCTTTGTCTCACTATCAATCTACATGTACGTATCCATATCTCAATCTATCAATCTATTACATACACTCATACATAAATACCTATATATATATATATATATATATATATATATATATATATATATATATATATATATATATATATATATGTATATATACATATATATATATACATATATATGTATATATATATATATATATATATATATATATATATATATATATATATATATATATATATATATATATATATATATATATATATATATATATATATATATATATATATGTATCAACTTTGGAATTAAAAGACATACTGAATGTGCCATGAAAATAGAATCAGAAATGTCTTAATGAAGTACAGTGAATACCTGTCTCACATCAATGATCCTCTCCTAAGATGATAAAATACTTGCTTACATATGCATTTAGTCAGACTGCATAGAACAGTATTGCAAGGTTTTAGCCAAATGACAAAGTCATATCGTGAGGTTTACCTTTTGTGACTGATCAGTATATCATAAGAAATGAAAGAATTCGAATCGATTATTTATGTTCTTTAACACCCCATCTTACTGGGATCCACGCTCTCCACGATATGGTAAAATGTTGCAAATCGCCAAAGATCGCAGTCGATTCATCACAAGGTCACGAATAAACGCAGTGGAATCCTTGACATCGCCGTGTAGTTGCAATAAGTGCAATGAGCGCGGGAGAGTTTTAGACATGCTTAAAACAAGTGTAGTGCAATCGTGGCTGTTCTTAAGGTAGAACCCTACCCGATACCCGGGTCATTTTTAAACTTGAATATCTGAAAACTGAGTTTAATGAAGACAGCGGCACTTATGCTATTGTAAAGGTTACATCTCATAGTTACAGAATAATGGTAAACTTATCAATGAATGACTATTTTGAAGTAATGCGGCCCCCTTAAAGAACATATCTGGATGTGTTTTGTTTTTTGGCAAAATGTCAAGACTTACCCTTTACTTGAAAATGAGAGTCTACCATATGATTATTCATGTCTTTGGTGAGGTGCAAGGTCCTACCTCAACAGGGGATTTGCACGATGAGTATCTTAAAAGCATTTTGAATGTTCCCATAAGCCTCAAAATTACTAACAGCACGTGTTTTATAGTAAATGCTGATTTTCAGGTCCTGTCAGAATTCAAGGTACCTGTGACATGACCTTGCACCTAGACGGGGTTTATATCTGTCATACTAGTATTCTAAAATACTGGCTTCGGAGATTGTATCTTTATTCACTTTGAGCCAAAAAATGAGCTGAATTCTTTTGTCAAAATGGTCTAGCTCGAAGGAATCTGCATGGCTAAAGCAGACAGCCATGTCGTTCAGGAGTAATGTGACAAGGAAAACCCCGAGGGCCCAGTGCCTTTTGTGCTCTTGAGGTTACAACAATACAATGTTGCCAGCTCGAGAATCGTGGCGGGTGAACACTGCTCATGTGTCATCTTTTGTTTTGATATCCATTCTTAGGGGCCAGCCAAGGACACCACCTAGTGGTGAAAATCTTGTTGTACTAGACTATCACCTTAAGCGCTGTGAGAGCCCGGTGGCAGCGCTGTGCGATCACCAACAGCGTGGCGCAAGCTGCGTACGAGTGCAAAGGTTGTACTTACAGCGCAGGGTGACCGTCGCATGATCTGGCACCATCGTGGAGAGCATGCACTACGCTCGTACGGCGATGGTACTACCATGGTACCACAATTGAGCTGCGCTGCTTACGCTTGTGTTGAGCTTGTACCGCGCTATCCACACGCTCTTACTGTGTTCCATACGATCTTACTATGAAATTAGCAGGCCTTTATTACTTTGTCATTACGTTTATCATGTTTGCGCAGCGCCCGTAGTACGTTTATTCAGGCACTATATATTTGAAAGGGACCAGATACTGAAATTGAGGCATGTGGTGTGATGTATCAACCAATGGCTGTAATGTATTTTGAGTAATTGCAATCCCGCAGCAAACAGTACATAAACAAAGACCAGTTGACTTGCAGACATGCTTGTTCAAGCAGCATCCTAAAAACGGATTATTTATACATTTTTGGAGCACAGGAGCCATACAATCAATCTGTTAGGTTAGTACATAATTAATCTTATTTTTCCTGAAAGAAAAATAACTGTGCAGAAAAAAAAGACAACTTAGTTACGTTTGGTCCAAATGGCTCTGTTATAGAGTTCTACCTACATTCAAGCAGCTAGAATGAAAATATCTAAAATCGTCGGTCATTTTCTTAATGTGTTTCCTCTTATAATGGTGTAAATCTTCATTAATTAAAAAGTTTGCATGATGGTTTTGAAGATGAAAGGATTTAAGAAGCAAACAAATCATGCTAAGTATTTTTTAGGAATTTTTCAAATCAGGGATGCAGGTGGGTTTGTGGAAGGTCAGCCATTTTTTTTGATGAGAGCTTAATTCAACCTCCTTGTAACCTACTTGGAAAGAGTAATCCTAGATTGGATTTAGAACAAATGATTCAGATATGGATAATAAGTGCAACTTGTATTAGTAAGATGTACAGAAGCTCCATCAAGGATAGAACTCAGATAAATAAACAGGTACCCTAGGATACTTGTATTATCTCTACATTCAAAATGAAATATTTGGCTTGTGTAGCAAAAGAAAAATCTCTTTTGTGTATATCTCCGAATTCTTTGAATAATTTCCTTCAAAAGTATGGCGTTTAGGGATCTATAGATTTTAATCTTATGATCCAAAGGCAATCTACTTGTATTTTCTCTTTATAGTTCAGTTGATATTTATTATTTTTGTATTCTGTTTTGTACTCTTTGTAGACAAAAAATATGATGATGTGTACTTTTGATTAGATTAAGGGGTGATACTCCTTATTGCACTTGTAGGTTCAATTGCAATATCATAGTGTTAACTGTAATCTCAATGCATACAGTCAATAAATGATATATACATACATGTAAACTTGGTTCAAATACTCCTTCATTTATTGTCTAGTTGCTTTCAAAAAAAGTAATAGGATAGCAGACCTAGTAATCCTAATTTCAAAGGAATTTTTGTGCATGACTTAAGAATATTTTGTTGATTCTGAATTTTTAAAAGTGAAGTGTGTTTACAACAGACTGGCCTTATTGAGTGGCGGCCATTTTGTTAGTGTAGCCTTGGTTAAACATTGACAGCTATGGCCAATTACTCTCTTCCTTTTCATTGAAGGGCAGTATAGTATTTTGAATGTACAGTAGACTTGTTAACCATGATTTTGAAGTATCTGTCATACCTCCAAGTAATCCTCCTACTTCTGTAGGAATATTTCAATTTACGGGCATATTTATACTATAGTAAAATCCACATAGCACTATGTTTTATATATTGGATACTTGCTTCTAACTGTGAAGGAAGGACGCAATGTTATTTTAGTTTTTTTTAGTAAAATAAATCAGATAAAACCATTTTAATTGTTGGTGAAACTACTGATCCTTTTACAATTCAGGCCGAACCCAAGTGTTTACAGGGAAGATTAAGGGGTGATACTCCTTATTGCACTTGTAGGTTCAATTGCAATATCATAGTGTTAACTGTAATCTCAATGGATACATGAATTGCTATTCCATAGCACCCATCACAGTGCATGCATTGCAATTACAGTATGTTACATAGTATACGCCTTTGTAAATTCATACCAAATTACATATCTTGCCTGTGTAGCAGTGTTCTAATTGAAACAAGCACTTACAAATCAGTCTATTACATGCTGCGGAACTGTTGTCAGCTATGCAGCAGGTTCTAGAGTCGGCATATATTTCAGCCTCCTTTCTGGTCCCTTTCAAATATAAAGTTCCTTGTTTATCCAACCATGAAAAAGTCCAAGGCAGCTCTGCGCAGGTGTCGTTAGCATGCCAAAAAGCGTGGACAACGGCGATTTGGCGCGACCACACGGCCACTTTACGGCGACCTTCAGCAGATAGTGGCAAGAGCGTGGAGAGCGTGGATCCCAGTGGGGGGGGGGGGGGGGGGGGGGGGGGGGGGGGGTAAATGGGCCATATCTATCTTTAAATAAATAAGGGTCTTGCCATCTCGATCGGTTGCTCGCACTTTATCATTTCTCGTAATAAACCATTTTAAACTTATAGATTAGACAAGAAATATGCACTTTTGAGCAGGTAAAACGTATTATTGTTTAAAGAATATGACGTTAAACAGGTACAATTGTATAACTCCACAGCTCCCCCCCCCCCCCCCCCCCCCCCCCCCCCCCCCCCCCCCCCCCCCCCCCCCACCACCTCCCCGATGCATCTCCCTGGTATCTAACTCTCTGCTACTATATAACACTATCCTCTCCGGGCAGGTGGATGACATGCACAATCATCTTCTATCATAGAGTATAGGCATTATGGAAGGTAGCTTTTTGGAGAGTTTGAAAAAAAATATCTTCATTGATGACTCAAGAGTGCGCCTCCAGAGATTGGGTTAGTGACCAAAATGGCCAGGTTGGGGAGTGTGGGATTCAACTTACTGGTATATAGTTATTCCATGTGTTCTGTACGCATTTACGGTGGATTATGAGAGGTGATCTGTACATATTGGGTCTTGTTAATATTAAATAGATGTAAAAGACTACAATCATTTTCCTCATAATCAGACCAACTGTGACTTTCTAGGCAATACCGGGTAACTGAACAGAATAAGACACGTATTATTACAAAATCTATTTCAGGCGTATGCAAAAGCAGGGGATGTTTTTGGCTCTTTTCCCTATGTTGATTTTCAACAAAACACGGTCGCTTCAAACAAATTTTGGTTTTTAATGTTAACGGATTTGTTCAATATTTTACCCCTTTATTCATTCCTAGTAAAAAGACCTACCTCGGAGGCAATATGTATCCTTTGTATAGGCTAAATGGTCAATTAAAAGCAGGGTAGATGTTTAAACTATTTCATGCATTTTTGTTTTGCTTCAATATAAAATTCAGCACTTTCATCAAAAGGTTTCTACAAGTATTACAACTACAATAATAGCAGTAATTACTATAGTCAATCATATACAGGTTATTATTTTTTATTATCGTATTCGTTTCTAATCTCGCTACATATTTCTACCTTAGGATGTGTGATATCAATAGTTATTTACCTTGACAGAACACTATGTAGGCCCTGTCCTCGCTGCTATCGTTTATCTATTTACCCCCACACAACTGGATACTAGTATATGCTCTCTTACAGTAACCTTGCATCATAAAACGCAGTACAAACAAACATCTCGACTAAGATATATTTACTCCCTGCAGCTACAGAATTAAACATTCCTTTGTACTTATACTCAATTTATTCCCGTACTATTCTCGGGTTATTACAAATAGCCCTAGGGCTAGTCGAGGTAATTGTTCCTTCGAAGCAATTGAGAACGAATGAAAGCCATAGAAACAGTTGACACAACAGACAGTAAGATGAGAAAAGAATGTCGATCAGCTATCTAAGAGATAAATGATAATGCAAAAGGATATATTATGTAAATAACACCATAAGCACAAAGGGACAATTAGCTAGCCTTGGATTCTAAAACTTTTATTATTTTCATTGTCTTTTAAAAACCATTTCCATTCATTACTCAACGGTCAGGCAAGACCCACAACATACAACATGAACCAAGGGAGACAAGGACGAACTTTGAATAAAAATCGTTGATGCAGATATATCAGTAACATGATCATACAGAGAATTTAACTATCAATAATCCCCATTTATGGTAAGAATCATGGTGAAGAAAATCAAAACTCTTTTTAGTAAATAATGGATATACAGGGAATGTACATGTAACAGTCAAATATCCTATATCAATAATAAACTAAAGTGACGTTAAACTCATTTGTGCAGTAATAAATATATGTGTATGATAATCTTGCAAGATAACCAATCATGCTGCAATAAACTAAGGAAATCTAATCTAATGTTTACTTTTATAGTATTTGATACACCATTCTTGTTTAAGTAAAGCCTATTTTATAAAAGTCTTCCAATTTTGCCTAACACTTTTGTCATATATTTTTCATGTCAAGAATTTCTGTTGGACTTGAAATATTGTAGAGATTTACTCATCCAGTTTTGCTTTGAAAATTGCTGTTGTTGGTTGAATGAATTATTGTTAAATACACATTTTTTCACGATCTCCAAAAATCTTTTAGTCTGTCTTTCAAGTGATATTCTTTTTCGCTAAGCTTAGCCAGTCATTGTTTAATTTTGTTCCGCAATCATTTATCTGATCAACAGTACAGTGACTTTCTTTCTTTTCATTACAAATGAGCATATATCACTAACAATTTACAAATAACTAGTCAATCATTTGTAAAAAAATATATAATGTGACATTCGGAACGGAATGGTCAAAATGGTTAACCCCATGAGCTGCCTGTGAAATCTACATAGACTCACTAATATCTAACTTTCATGTCAGTGTCCATTGGGAATGAATACATATTTTATTCCTTGGTTTTCGTTTTTGAAATATCGGTCCTCTCTATGTTATCTTGTCTCTCACTCTCTCACTCTTGGTTATCCTTTATGACATATTCCTACTCTCTCCGTTGATTCTCTTTGGAATACATTGAATGAATGTGCAATGTACATGCCATACTATGGTGACGGGAAAAAACGGAATAACTTTCCAGTTCCAGAGTTCGCTCTTATTGTGATATGACCTAGTTGACGTAAATCCTAACAAATCCTAACACAAACTCAGTGAGGCCCCTACTATCTCTGGTGGGCGAACAAGGATAAGATAGAACTACACTTCGAAATCGATTACTCAGCTATAAAGCTACATGTTTCATACGTTAGATTGTTGCTTGGAAGAGACAGGAGCATGTAGGTAAGTTCTTAAAGGAGATATTGGATAACTAATACCCACAAGGTGCTAGATTTCTTTTAGGCCTGATCATTGTTAGCTTTCGTATCCCTCCAATTCTCCTATTGGTATTCTCTTCTGTAATAAGAGACATTCTTCCTATGTGGGATGTTCTACACAGAATATCAAATGTACTAGTCTTCTCGAATCCATATTTAACCTGCCATGTTATGATGACACGTCCTGCCTGCTGAGGCCCCAATAATGACTACTTTAGTTCTACTATTTTTTTCATGCTTAACATGAAACCTTTTTCAACCACTTAGATATTTGAATTGAATGGATTAAACACTTAATTGATGTTATGTGCGAGAGGTATTTTGTTAATTCTTTTTTACCTCTTAAAAAGACGTTTTGAGTTTAACCATTCAGATATTCATGCAATACTACTTTTATCTATTAGTTGAATCAATATAATTATAACAGCATAATAGATTTGCTGGAGGCATCATCATTATATTGCACCTACCATGCACCACAATATTAGGGTGGAGCTAGTACATATAGATCAATACATACCCTGGT
Organism: Maea johnstoni; assembly: GCA_963942565.1. Lineage (NCBI taxonomy): Eukaryota > Metazoa > Annelida > Polychaeta > Spionida > Magelonidae > Maea > Maea johnstoni. The sequence goes on along the minus strand of OZ012685.1, from coordinate 45,245,419 downwards.
TTTCCATAAAGGTTTCACGTGTAATTATCTATGTGCAAATAAAGCTTTTGTTTGGAATCCTTTAATCAGCATATGTAGTAGTGTTATACACTCATGTAAATAGAATAGAGGGTTTTGAGTCAGGGCGTTTCTTTTTGAATTTTGAGCATTTAGATATCGTTCTAGATTTATCCATTCATTACATACAGTGCCGGTATTTAATTCCTGCACAAAATACGTGGGCAGCCCGGGCAGAATACACGATTGCCATCCAGTTTCCTGGTCATTGATGCATGGATGACCTCACAACTGAAAATAGCTCCACTAGCAAGCTACGTCGGTCATTGATGTGCTTGGCTTATTCTTTACATATTATCAATGGGTATTTGAGCAACCAGACACTGGCAGACGTCCGGTCGACTGGTGCAGGAATTAAATGTCTGTACTGTACTGCTCTCCCCTATCTCATGACAACAGTTATAATCCCTCGTATATTGAACAATTAAAGAAGCTGTCATATACAGTAAAAGACTAGAACATCTCCATGCATGGGTGTGATAAGTCGGCGCCATAATCAGAAGATTTTTGAGAGAGAGACTTACCTTTGCATTGGTCCTTTGGATTTATTGGTAGTCTGCATGGTTTAACCTTAGATAATAGAAAACAGCCTGAATATAGTGTTATGGTAACATGTAAATGGCATGTTACATTGCGGTCATAAATGTTTTCCGTTGCAGTGACAATTTTCAATGGAGGAAAGATATGTTAAACTTAAAAGACGAAGGTTATTAAGTTATCAAACATGTAAATCATTATGTGAACCATCGCTACAGGCAATACTTAATTATAACCCCACATTCATGTTGCAATGTGTAATACTTGGAATATTCTTCAAATATTCAATACATTTAATTTTCCAGTTTGACAATGAATGGCACCACATGCAATATTTCACTGGTTCTATTAGGTAGACCACGGATTGGTATTAATGTTCTCTGTATTTCGTATAATCATAGAATAGCCAACTACTAGTATTTCATTGTATTGGGAATAGGGAATAAGTATCATACATAGTGGATGCATGTAAAATTTTGAAGTGGATATTTACAAAAAACTGGAAGTTGGGTGGTTGGGCGGTTGGGAAAACTGAAATTTTCAACCAGCAAAAATAGATAAATCAATGCATCTAATACTGGTGATTTACTATGTATGTGTTTTCGTTTGTCATATTCTATTTTTTCTATGAAAAATATGGAAGAACATTTTATATATAACATTTAAGTGTGAAAACGCATTTATATTTATAAAACACATTGGTTCAAAACATCATCGACTGATAATATAGATCTAGGTGATGAATACCAAGATCAGCCAGTGGCGGTACAAAGATAAAGTTTCATCTCCGGCTTACCGGCTAATAAACAAAGTTATCTAGTCATATCTCTGCCCGACCTACCTAGTATTGTCATTTCTCTTGACATACACGTACTGATCAATATTCAAGTGTTATGCATATGTCTTTCCTTGCTGTAATGCATCACATGCTACATTTAAAGCCTCCATTAATTCCTCTTAATGTCCCATTCATTAAAGCTATTGAAAACGTTTGTCAGGAAAATGTGTTTTATTGCCTTAGAGGTATCACAGTTATCATATGGCGTTCTGCCTATTTAAGACATTGTATCGCATCGATGCTTGCAAAATGTGTAACATAATTATATGCAATGATGGGAAATTATCTAAGTATATTGGTAACTTTATAAGGAGAAAACGAATTGAGAACTGGAAAACTGATCGCAATTTAGACCATCTCCCTGAAAAGAAAATACAAGGAGTAAAGGATCAATCAAGGAAAATGGATTATAATGAATTTAGAATATAACGCAGTTGAATTTTGAATAATAGAACATACTGTTTAAATAATGTTGTTTATATATGTTGTTGGCTTACCAAGTTGTAATATTTAACATCGTCCTTGTCTTGCAGAATATGACAATCTTGTTTTTCAGAGAATAAGTATTCTGTTAGTTCGCAAGTTTTATGTACAGAATTGAAGTTGAATCCATTGCAGGATTGTGTGTCCATACATCGACCGGCGCATTGAATCTCACTGGACGCCATGAAGCTGTGAGTCGTGTTTGGAGCAGCCTTGTTTTTCCCACATGGCGAGAGAAATTTGAGAGAGTACTCCAGTACTAGCTCATCAGCATACACCAATTTCAACAAGCATACCATGATAACTGACAACTGAGAGCATCTGTATTCATCCATCTCCGTTGTGTTATCTGTCTAGCTTTACTAACTGCCTACACCTGGTTTTAGCAAAGGAGAGAATGGCTTTTGCATTGTACATGCTTCGCCCAATCAAATCCGTGTACGTGTTAATGGTACATATAGATCTATGTTCTTCCCTTTCTGTTGACATGTTCTGATGACAATAGAGGTACATAAAAAATGTACTCGTCATTGCTCACTTGAAGCCATCTCTGGGGCCCACATCAGTCGGCCGTCCAGCGCTCTGGCAACAATCGGATTTGCCTGTGATTATTCCCGTAGCTGACCTTCCGCCAGGAAAAGTAGTCCCCCCCAAAAAATTCCCGTACTTTTTGAACACGTGTTACGGGGATTCGTAGTAGTTTTTCAAATGGCAAAATACGTATTTTTAGTGCTAAGCCTTAACTTTTATTTTTAATAATTCGGATGTGGTAGTCGGATACTTGTAATTTAAGAGGAAATATATGAAATTAAAGGTGTTTTTTGTTTGTTTGATGCGAGTTTGTGTCATCAATTTCTCCATATAGAAAATTTCTAAAAATCAAATTGATTTAAACTGGAGATTTCGCATGTGGCAGAATTTTGAATATATCAATTGATTTTAACTTTTTCATCATAACATTAAAGGAATCTTTCCTAATTTCAATTTTATGGGGTTTCCCTGACTGTACAAGCCTGGGAAAGCCCTCATTACCGCTGAGAAGTCATGTGACTTTCTACGTCATTGAATGAAGCAAAACGGTCTAGGGAATATCCCTCACTTTCCATGCGCGTAATAAAATTTGCTTTTTATATGAAATAAAAGTCATATATTAAATGAACTTTTTATAAATAAGTCTGAAAAATGTTTCTTTACAATTTCATCGATAAATACTCACCATGAATCATTTTTGGGCCATTTTAGGCAAAAAATGTCATAAAACTCGAATTTTTGGGAATATGATAATATTATATTTAGGGATGAAAGCAGAATCACCAAACTTGGCACAAATACACTTCAAGGTATGCTGATCATAACTGACATACTAAGTATCATGGAATTGACACATGACGTGTGTGTTTGGGGTGTTTAACATCGTGCTTAGTGGCTTAAACAGCTGTGTTGTTGAATCGAGTATGTGATGTATACTAGCCTAGAGTCTGGGCTGTCATAAATATTTGACACTGTCTTCACTTGTAGCGCTCCAGTAGAATTGTCTCATCCAGTTATTCTGTGCAACCTGAAAGCCTGACAGCCTTGGTTGCAGGGACTTAGCTAGGACCTGTCCAGCATGTCTTAGTATTGGACGGGCAGTTTCCTAAAAAAAATCTTTTTTGGACAGGCAAAATTTTCTAGGAAGAATTTTTCATTTTTGACTTTTTGTGGGTTGTAACCAAATATTTTTCTAAAAACCCTTCTAGGCTAAGTGTAAATTGCCCCTTTTAACCAAATAAGCTATTAACCAAATAAGCTATTAAATGTAGTAGATATAAGAATTTGAAGAAGATTAGCCCTTATGCTGCTGGTGGCTAATTTGGCCAATACAAAATGATGCAAAAATGCTAAAAACTGACTGAAAACCTGGCACATGTGTATTCATCTGAGAGTACTCAGCTAGAGTTATCCAATGAATACCAAGAAGATAGGGTTTAGATGGTTTTCAAAAAACTTTGTGCCTGTGTGCTTCGGACGAAATCAGCCTTAGCATTGGAAGGGTTAGTAGTAGCCTGGTTCTCAGGCTGTGTTAGGTATAATGCCCCCACCACTATACATACTAAGTAGGTTTGATGTCTCTCTCAAACTATAGATGGAAGCACTGTTTTCATGAGTTGCGGTTGTGATTCAGACTAGAGCTCAAGTGTGTCCCCCTTGAGGATTTATTCAGAACTAATACTGGAGTGAATTCAACTCAAGTCAGATCAGTGAAAGAGCCAGAAATCACAGACTTGTAGCAAGTCTAGGTTAGTAGCTGAATTGTTTGGTCAATGAAAGAGTATTCTAGTGGAAGATTTAGAGTTAGAACAATACCTTGATAGCTCAACAGAGTGAATTAGCCCATCTTATACCACATTTGGCTTCGTTGTACAAGAAAACCGCTTTTCTCCATGTAATCCAGGAAATCTACCTTATAAGAATGTTCTATTTTGGTGTAACAGGGACAAGATTGTTCAGCTTTTTTCTGGGCAAGTTGATTTTTTGCAGGTAAAAACTAGCTATTTTTTGTCAAACATGGCAAGTAAAAATCCCCAAAAGTGTGTTGGTCCATATATAGAAATGTTGCACTAAAATTAACAGCTAGAACTGCCATGCTATTTTGGTGATATGTCTTTAACTAATCAAAAAGAAAAGAAAATTTATGTGAAGTTCTTCATTAAAACTCAGTACACTACTCTCCTTCATATTGTTTGCAAGTCAATGCTTTATTCCGAAGTTATTTTTCAAAAGTAGGGAAGGTCCAGACTTATGCACTCCTGAAGTACTTGAGTAAATCTCCACTGGAGACTGATTACAACCATAAATATGTATTTAATTATTGAAATAAGGCATAATATCCTTATACAATATCATAGGAATTATATTGATCTAGAAAAACTTACATGCTTGACATTTAGGGGAACTAAAGCCTCACATACATATTAGCTTATATGAAGGTAATACACTTTCAAGAATAGGATGCTGCCCTACTTTTTCTTTCAGTGATCCCATGAGGGGAGAATTTTGTGTATTGCCATCAGCCTGTCCAACCCTGCTAGCAGCAATGTTTTCCAATTGCTATCAGCTGTTACTCAATGAGTGGCATTGCCACTTCCTGCTCCCACTCTTCGAGCAGTGATTCATAGACTGCAGTGCTCTTCACAAGAACTCTTTTTAGAAATTTGCATTAAAACTTTTATCAAACAGGAAAATGTTAAAATCATGTGCATCAATAGGCTGTACAAAAACAGATTAATTAGCAGAGTGGATTATTGGAATCAAAGTCTAAAGCTGTGGGTGGCTTTTAGGAGACTGCCAGAAGAGACCTGAAATAACAAGCAACAACAGATAATTACTTCCATATAAGCTAATATGTATGTGAGGCTTAAGTTTCCCTTTAAGAAATGACTCAAAGAAATATTTGGGTGTAAATTATAGCTGAAGGGCAAGTAAAAGTTGTATCTTGCTTGCCGCACTGGGAAAGTATGCTGTATATATTTCATCTTTACTTTTGAGAATGTGTGTTGAGAGTTTTGTAGTCTGGCATACAAGCTTGTCTTGGAAAATATGATTTTACATGCCAGCACCATGTTCTACTAAATAAAACATTATAAAACATACAATGTGAAAGTTGGAGGAGGGCAAGTGAAATTTAACTTTCACTTGCCCTACTGCATGGTCAAGTCACTGCAAAATTTAATGTGCCCTGATGGGTTAACCCTTATGCCGATGGTGGCTAATTTGGCACAAAAAAATGAAATAAAAAAACTTTGAAAATGATTGAAACCCTGGCATAAGGGTACTCATCTGAGAGTACTCAGTGAGAGCTATCCAAGGAATACCAACATGACAGGGTTTAAATGGTAGCACCAGTAACACCTAGGACCTACTGGTCCCGCAAATCTTTTACTAGTCCTGCAAAATTTTCTTTAAATTAAAAAGAAAAAACATTGCATAAAATCCACAGACAACAGTTATTTTTATTTATTTCATCTTCACTTATTTCAAAAACATTTGGCACATTCTTGAGGGGAAACTTCTCCAAATGTTTACTAGTCCAGTAGGAAGACTGGAAGAGTTGAGGTCTTTTTTTACTGGCCCTAAGCCATTTTGGGATTTTTTTTACTGGCCCGGGGCCATAGGATCATTGTTAGCATCAAGCCCTGCAATGTTAACTTTAAATGTTACTGACCCCGTAGGACCAGTAACACCAATGATCTACTGGTCTTGCAAAAGTACACATCTGTACACTTACCAATTGATATCAAATCTAGCTGAGTTATGAATGAATTATGAACATTTATAGATAATGCCCAATTTGCTAAATACTTAATCTTATAAAATAACTATGTGATTCTTTTTAAACATGCATTTGTGATCTTATTAACTGTTGGATTGTTTTCCTGGAGTAGATCATACATGTCTATTGGGCTAATGGAGAATCCTTGGAAATTTTGTTTTTAAAGTCATTTAGACTGCTGATCTATGACTGGCTTTGTATAAATCAGTATCACATGAGTCTTCCATATGACAATATTCTATCTTTGAGTGATGTAACAAAATTCAGTTCTCTGAGAAATGTTTTTGTACGGAATCCTTACCCTTCTGCACTTGTGACAAAAGTTTCCTGTCCACAACATTGTGTAAGTTCCATCTGTAACACTGAATAAATTCCTCTAAAATTTAATGCGGGTGGTCAAATTTTAAAATATATGCATATAAGGCCTAAAAAAAAAAGTTGTTTGTTTCCTGTAACCCTACCCTAACAAGTTTTTATTCAAAAAAATCCCTACCCTAAATTTCCTTCTGCCTTCCCAACTCCAAATCAACGTAAAACATGCATTAAGCACACATTTTTGACAAAAAAATATTTTTACCAACCTACCTACCCTATTTTTTTTGAACCGTTACAGGAAACAAACAATTTCTTTTTTTAGGCCTAAATGGAGACTTCGGGATCTGTGCTACATTGACCATATGCTAAACTTCAATTTTCTTCTTTACTGGAAGGAGAATTCTTTTTCTGTGAAGGTATCTAAAACCTCTGGCGAAGAGATTTTCTGTCCACCAGTTATAAATTCTCTAAAATCTACTATTTTGAAAACGTCTGGAACAAATATGGTTCAAAACAGGGACTTACCCAGGCAACCACCAGGGAGTCATTTCGACTCCCAAACACAAGATTTTTGGAAAGGTCTCTGTATGGCCTACTGCCTACTGGTATGCAATTGTAAAGCCTTATCAGGTAGTTTTCAATTAGCAAATATTCTGGTTTGACATAAAATGAATGGAAAAAGTCTTGGCCTAGGGCTAAGCAGGGTAGGCCATTCCATGCTGATGCCTATTCTATTCAGCAATGCTATGAGGAGGTTATCTGCTCAGCAGCAGAGACAGGGCTTGACGGTCCCCAGAAGGACCAGGTAGGCTGACGGGGCTACCTGAACCCAAAATCAGGTAGTCCCGCCACCATTTTAGGAAGTCCCACCACTTTTTTCGCTACCATTTTGTAGTGTTTTAGTGGGGAACTTCCCCAGGATTCAGGTAGTCCAACGGGACTACCTGAATCCAATATTAGGTAGCCTGACAGGACTGTTTTTGGAATTAAGATCACCCGGGAGATGGGACTATGCTATTTGTTGAGCGCTGAGCTGAGAGAGAATATGTTGTATGCTGATAGGCAGATATCTCCAGTATTAAATGATTTGGCGCTGGTTAATTGCAAGACCGTAAACCTGTTCAGGTTGATTGCAGGCACCAACATAAGTTTTAGAAGTAACTTACCATGCTAGGCAAGTGTTGTATGATTTCACTTGCCCAACATAATTTTTGGCTTGCCCGAAATTAGTTATTACATGTGCTAGAATGGCATGTATTATTCAACTTGGTTTAAATGATTAGAAAACCATTTTCTTTTAATTTTGTTACATTGTTAGCATATTTCTTGGTATTTGTGCCATCATCCTAATAAAAAAAATGTGTAGTGTTTAGAAAATCAGTTTATATAGTAAGTGCAAATTGCAAATTAAAATGTACTTGTCAGTTGTCAGTAAGCCCCTCTCTCAAAAATTCACTTGCCATCACGTATGATTTTCGTTGCCTGGATTGTACAGTGAATGAAACTGAATACTTTGTAATGGAGTTAAGAAGGGTAACAAAGCAGTGCTGTAAGTTGATTTATCATATTTAATTGTGTGGATTCAATCTTTCTACCAATTGGAAAGAATTTGCACTATTCACAGTATTCAGTATTGATTTTTCCTCTATATAAGTGAAATATCTACCAATTAGGAAGAACATGTACCATTCAGCACTGAACCCTCCTCTATATTAGTGAAATTTGAGCACCCCTGGGCAAGGTCTATAATAATTGTGGTTTGAAAACACCTAAGATGAATAAAGGGACATTGTTATAATTGCCATATGTTTGGAAGAAAATCAGAATAATATCCTTTCATTTATTTCAGGCCAATGGTTCAAAAGATAATATTTTAAACATTTTGCCAAAAAACAAAACACATCCAGACCAGTTGATCCAGTTGTTCTTTAAGGGTGCCGCATTACCTCAAAATAGTCATTTGTTGATAAGTTTAGCATTATTCTGTAACTATGAGATGTAACCTTTACAATAGCATAAGTGTCGCTGTCTTCATTAAACTCAGTTTTCAGATATCAAGTTTTAAAAATGACCCGTGTATCGAATAGGGTTCTACCTTAAAGCAAACTGTGCAAAGAGAAAGCGAAAGAATTTTAAGTCTGTTTCACTAAGTTTAATAAGTTTGCTATTTGTAATCGCATATAAATTCCAAGCTGAAAAACACCCTAAGAAAATCATGTCGCACTGTCACTGTGTCCTGTGTAACATAGCACCAACATGAGCAAAACACGACTTATGGGCTATTTGCCGCAGCCACCTTGTTCAGGTTTCATGATAGTGATCCACTTGTTTTTATTCATCTATTAAGCAAACACTATCTGACTATGCATGTTTGATGTTTTTCCATGGTTTTAGCCTGAAAATAATACACCACACCGCGATGAAGTTACTTTCCTTATTCCTCATCAGACATATAATATGTAGGCTAAATTGTCAAATAAAATCATTATATAATTTATAGGGGAAAACCCCTGTCAGTGTCACAGAAATTAACCCCAAGCTACCTTAACGGCTTAAGATCACTGATTGAAATAGGGTACCCATATTACTTATTTGGCACAATTTTGAATATATCTACCGATTTTTATGATATGAGTATCGTTGGAAAGATAAGAAACTCAATTTTTTACAAAACAGCAAACTTTAACTGTACACAGCTTCTGTATGGACGCCCACGTGCGCTGATCATGACTGAAAAATTTCGTTTGAACTCTGCCGTAAAAACAGCTAATTGCAGAGCTCCAAAAACACAATTTTTGCACAAGAATGGTCTTCAAACATTTAGAAAATATTAAATCGACATCCTTTATTGATTTGACATTGCTCACTTACTCAAATGGCAACATCTGTGCCCCCTATTGCAGCGTCTGTGCCACTGCTCGCCACAAGCGTGAATTCCAACATGGCGGCAATCTGTTTATTTTTAGCCTGCCGAAAGTAGTCCCTTAGGTTAGACTATTCACTACGCGTTGAGCGCTGGACGGCCGACTGACATTGCAATTGTTGGGATATCCCATTGCTGCGTATATATCGGGACCAGCATAAGTGACCTGGACGTCAATGCTGGATGGGGCATTTCCCCGCTGTAGCATACTTTTGAATATTTATCTACTACTTTTCTGCACTAATGAAGGATAGAAATATTCCATACATAATGATTGGACCCATTGGCATATATATATATATATATATATATATATATATATGTATATATATATATATATATATATATATATATATATATATATATATATATATATATATATATATATATATATATATATATATATGTGAAAGAGGTTGATGGATTAGATTATTAAGCAATGCGTTTCGCAATTCAAATAAACTAATTATCCGTGTTAAAACTGAGGGATTATTATTCATTTACTAGTTTTTATATATCTATTTATTAGGAGAGATTCATTAGCGATAATTGAAAACCATTATTCATTAACATTATGAATTGTATAGCGGTTTCAAAAATCTCTAACATCCTTCCATACCTATAACTTATTTTACTGTTGGGATTCAACTTGACTTTCTGATTAAGGTATCAAACTACAGTACAGACATTTAATTCCTGCACCAGTCGACCGGACGTCTGCCAGTGTCTGGTTGTTAAAATACCCATTGACAATATGTAAAGAATAAGCCAAGCACATCAATGACGCTCGTAGCTTGCGAATCAAAGCTACGTTCAGTTGTAAGGTCATTTATACATCCATGACCAAAAAACTGGGCTACAATCGGACGTGCGGTCGTGTATAATGCTCTGGCTGCCCACGCATTTAGTGCAGGAATTAAATGTCGTCACTGTACAAACTTGGGATTCTGTAGAGTAGTCCCAATAATATTCGATTAGAAACTTAGTTCTTTTAACAATGTTCATCATTCAAAACGGCTGTCTATCGTACCGTTGTAATTGAAAGACCCATTGAGACCATTCATAAAGAAATGAAATTTCCTTGCTGGTGTTATTTTCGTAGCGACAATGACAGAATATTGCTAGAATTTTAAACAAAATGCATAAAAAGCCAGATAATATTTTCCTCATTCGCAGCTGATAAGAATGTCAAAATGCATTGGTCTCTCAAGTTGAGCAGCAAATAGGCAATGCACAGTCATTGCTACCGTGCCATTAGGTACATGTATATCTATTTCATGCCCAATATTATAGTGTGTTTTTCTTTTTTAAAACTAACTTCTACACAGCGTATAGAAGTTGCTATGGGATGAATAATATCTGCTTTGGGATGAATATTTCTACTTCGTCTTCAGTATGTGTGTGTTATTAAAAGTGACTTTTGAGGTTGATTTATGAATATCTGATCATGTTGAGGTTTTCACATATTAAAGAGGCAGCACCGAGTAGGATACGGATGATTGAGGGTGGATAGCAGGCCAGGCCGCCACTTTCAAACACCCTGTTTGAAAGTGGCGGCCTGGCCTGCTATCCACCCTTTCATGATTAGTAAAAGAAATCAAATATATCACATTGCTGGCTACCCGGGGGGGGGGGGGGGGGGGAGGGGGGGCACTCAGGTACAGAGTGGGGTCGCACCTGCGGAAGAAGGGGTCTTTTTTTAAGACCTCCGCATGTCCGCGATTTTGTAAAAGAAGGGTACTTTTTTGTACCCAGGTACTAAGTATGGGGGTCAAAATCCACTTACAATCCACGAAGTTTACGCGGCTCTGACGCCGAGTGACTGCCGAAGTGACTGGGCTTCCGAGTTTGCTGCCGCCACTTGCTGCCGCTAAACACGCAGAGGATTATAAAATCTCAAGTTAAAGTACGTGTTCCCGTTCATCCAATGTCAGTATTTTGATAAAAGAAGGGGTGTTTATTTAGTGGAAAAAATCAGCGTTTTATTAAAATAAGGGTGCTTTTTTGTCCAGAAATCAGTGCTTTAGGGGTATTTTTTAATTTTGATAATGAACGTATGCGCCCCCCCTAAATACCCCCCCCCCCCCCCCCCCCCCCCCCCCGGGGCTGGCTATCATGGGATATTGATTATGGCGTATTATCAGTTATCCTTATTGGGAAAATGGTGTACGGCAAGATATCTGTGAGAATCCGGCTGATATTGTACATTAGGCCGGTAGGCTGAGTATGATACCTACCTGCTTAACATAGTAATTTTGCCATACACCATTTTAACAGCAAGGGTAACGAATTTATCATCAGCTCCCCCCCCCCTCCCCACACACCCGACATAACTTTTGAATTACGTTAAGCACAACAAATTCTAAGTTCAAGGCCCTTGCATCGGACATCCGAGAACACGCTTTGTTAGACTTGCCTCACACAGACCGAACGCAGGGATTTCTCAATGAGATGATTTTTTTATTGCACTTATAAGTACATATGCGTCTTTGTATTGTATTTCAAACACAGGTAATCACATAATCCTCAAATCATGTATAAGTTTAATACAATAAAAAGACAATATAAATATGATTTCTCACTCGACCCGCAATTTACAAATATAAATCTTAGTTTCCAGATATACACCTCGTTGGCAGACTGTAATGCACAAATAGTGTTTTAAATGCCAAAAGAAAACAATTTCTAGCACCGGTGTCAAAAGTATATTGGCCGCCATCTTTGTGACTAAGAGAAGGCGACCTCTATTACTGATGCCAATGCAATGAATGGTATTTTTGGGATCCTTACAATTTCAACGCTGTGAACAGCATTGCTAGGATTCCAATAATGGATTAAACTGCCCCCCTGACATCGACAATTGTTAAAAGCAATGTTAGAAACCCAATATATTCCAGGAAACCAAGAAAATTAACCATTCTATTATCAGAGGGAAGCTGATAATAAAATGTAATATCATACTTCGGTCTTTGTGCAATAACTTAAACACGTATCACATGTTCACTGTGCAAGTATGATGTTATACCAACATGTAAGTACAACCAATAGATATACAATAAATTCGTAATCATTTTCAGGTTGAGTTTTAAAGAAAGAATAAAATATTTAACTTATGTTGGTTTCTGTTAAAAACGAATAATATACTCACTATTAGCCTAGTTACTAGGTGTTTATGTGTTTTACCATATTATACATACATGTATACAACTATGCCTTAGCCTATACTACATAAGGGCTTTGGGCCTACTGTTGACCATTCAGTTCACACAAATGCCACACAAGGAAGTTGTACTGCATTTCCAACTACCCTCACAAGTATACCACAGTGTCATCAATCCACAAGGGATGACATATAAATATGGCCCGGGAGGCAGGCTACTATTTGACAGTATCAAAAATGTTTTATTTGTTTTGAAGTTTTGTCACGCACAACATTTTAAAGCATAATTTCCACCAAAGTATAGAATACAAGAATCATGAAAGATATTTGTAGAAAAAGATTGTGCGTATATATTTGAATTGGGGAAAACCAGTCTTGTCCAGTATCAAATTTCTCACATGACCAAAGCGTTTCGGGTCTTTGACACGTGTTGGTTGTCTGTTTCCATATTTCGGTTTCCATAAGTACATAACGGTCGCTTTTTAGAATTCATCTATGTTGCTCCTTATCCATGGCAGCCTCACATCCTATTGGCCAACTGGAAACAGACAGGTAAAACTGTCGATTGTGAAATGCACAAGAGCAAATTAAGTTCATGCTTGATGCAGAATCTATACATTAATTCTCTAAGATAAAAAGGGTACAGTATTTCTCCAAATATATAAAATGTGATAAATCTAAGCCATGTAAATCCCTGTCATCGTATATAATTACACAAGTTCATGTTTATGCAGTCTTTGTCTATAAACAGCATTTGCCTCTTCATAGATAGTTTTCATTATGTATATACTCAATACTTAAGCTCAGGTTTAATGAGCTAATTTGAAAAGAGACTGTTAACCCAATGAGATATCAGTGTCAGTCGAATGTTTCTCAAAATTGTGCTTAATTATCGAGGAAAGCGAATCCTAACAATGGCTGAACATATCTCTACAATAGCAATATACGTTCCTAAAAAATAAAGCGTACGGTCAAATGTAAGGGATCTGTTAAATCAGAATATATCAATATAGATTAAACAATTAATGTAAGATTTCTTCTATACAAGAATGAGTAAACAGACAGTATATCTAATCAATACTCTTCCGTTTTTCTTCATCAGAGATTGCCCAAAGCTTTATGAAATTTCAATAATTATTGAAATGGTCAACTCATTAACATTACCGTCCATGATACAGTAGAACTTGATCCCATCATGCTTGAAAATCTGTTAAATATTTCTTTGGATTCAAATGTATTAGTTACTCTCTTCTCATACCATATTGGGATTAGATATTTGTGGGTGCACTATTCCAATACGGCTCTCTGAAAAATGCATAACGGAATATGTATTGGATCTATTCCTGCATATACGCTGGGTAACACAATACTGATCACCCACTAGTATACCCATCTAAAGAGTTAATGACTATTCTTAAGTTGGTGATATCCTCAACAAAAATGGCTGATGCCTTGTGTTTTAGCCAATTAATTGTTTACATATCTAGAGCTAGTACAATATAACTTTACACGTTGGTCTTATCCCATTTTCATTATGCAATATGATGTTTACCAACATGTAAGTACAACCAATACATGGACAATAAATATTTCCATCTATGATGTTGATGGTATACTCACTATTAGCGTAGCTACTGCCCGGCGGGCACGGTACGTATCATGTATGTTCCCGGTACGTCTGTACGTACATGGACCAAATACGAATATTGTTTGACTATTCGGTTATTGGTACGGTTGAGTACATATTTTGAATGTATGGCATGGGACATTAGTGTATCAATAACTAGAAACTGAAGCGCTCTTCTAGATATTTGTGAACATTATTAGATAAGGTTCAGATAAGGTCTGGTAAGGTACAACAATTAGTAGGATTTGGTTACCATGAAACATACCAATTACACTCAGAGTGGAACGTACATAGTACATACAGAACTGTACGTCCTAAAAACTATCGTTTCGAACCATGTTGGTACCAATCAGGTACGTAGATATGTACGTACAATGAACGTACATTGAACCAATGTGTGCCCGCTGGGTGGGCGTGACTATGTTTTACCTGATCATATATAAATCTAGGCCTACTGTTGGTCATCCTTTTCACACATATTCCACACAAGGGAGTTGTGCTGCTTTTCCTATTACCCTCACTAGGCCAGTGACTTACGTTAAACGATGGTTTTCACTGGGTTTCCTCCACCAGTTACAACTGGCTAGTCACGAATTAACGTGGCAGAAAAGGTGACGAATAAAACCTAGTGTACCACAATGCCATCTTTTCACAAGGGATGACATCTAAATATGGCCTGAAGGGAGGCAGGCTACATGTATCTCATTATTTGTCGGTATCAGAATTGTATTATTTTTAAAAAGTTTTGTCGCGCACAGCATTTATAGTTTCCATCAATGTATAGGACATAAGAATCATAAACATATATTTGAAATGATGAAAACCGCCATCTTGTCCAATATGAAATTTCACACAATACCAAAGCCAGTCGGGTCTTTGACACGTGGTAGTTGTCCGTTTCCATAAGTCTGTTTCCACAAGTACTAGGGTCGCTATTCAGCTGCATCAGTCCTTATTCAAAGCAGCCTCACATATTAGTGGTATAACTGGAAATAAATAGATGAAATCATCGATTGGGAAATGCGCATGAACAAATTAATTCCATGCTACATGTTGAATCTAAATACTGTAAAGTTCGAAATATTAGCGTGGAACTATTATTGGCGACATTAGAGAGTGGGTCAGATTCGCTAATATTACGATCAGTCAATATTTGTTCCATTTTCCAACGATTTTTCTTTGTTATTCTAGGTAGTCTCACAAGGTGAGCGATAGATGTGGGTACGCTGCCCGTATTTTTTAGGTTTCAAATTCGTCAATAGATGCTGCCACGCGTGTGACGATTTTGACCCATTTAACATCGTTTTTTTCTCAGTAATTTACTAATTCCGAGAATGAAAATGATATACTGAAGCGAGAGTTATCATATTTAAATGCATATGTGGCCAGAGACCAAATAAAAATGCAGTTTTAATGCACTTAAGGGTGCACAACTCGATGTGTACATTTTTTCAAAAAAATAGTTTATGACACAGCCGGCAGATGACGCCACTTATGTGCCGTTTTTGACCCACTCGGCAGATAACAGTAAATAACAAATTTCTAGAATGTAAATGGTATTCTGAAGTGAGGGCTATTATATTTGAATGTATATATAGCCTGAAACCAAATAAAACGCACTTTAGACTCATTGGGAATGCACAATTCGATGTGCAAATATTTTCCAAAAGAAATAGTTTTTTAAGTTGACATAGACTCCAGATGGCGCTACCAAAACAAAGAAAATTACACCCCTCCATATCAAAATCTGCTCTTTTCTGACCTTTTCTTTTCATTTAAGATGCAAAACAATCACAAAACATTGTTCAGGCAGCTATTTTCCATATGTTCTAACAAATCTGGGGCAATGGCTGCTGGCCTGTTGTTCAGGTCAGCCGCGGCCTGAGCACTGGTTCCCAGTAGCAACCAGGTGAGGGTTCTATTTTGGGCGATTTGTCTGTCTACAGTTGCCACATACACCTCTGAAGCCATGTGCACCAGCGTGGATCAAGGCACGTCCACGGCACAAGTCAAGGAACGTCCAATAACGCGACACCTTTTGACCGTTTATCAAACCAGGTCTAGTTTGAATATCTGTCGGCAGATGGCGTTTTTCGAGATAGTTCAGACGCTAATATTACGATTCGCTAACATGGAAAAATGGATCAATTCGCTAAATTTAAGCACGCTAATATTTCGAACTTTACAGTATTCATTTTCTATTCCTTAATAACATGTATGTCAAACCCTACCATCTTTGAAAATTACACAACAGATTTATGTTTGTGCAGTCTTTGTCTAATACCATTTTCCTCTCTATAGATATATTTTCATTCTGTATATATTTTATAATTAAGCTCAAATTTAATGAAATGACCTACCTTCATATAGTTGGTCCAAATTTCATCTTTGGTGCGAATCACGTTTGAGATGCGTACGCTGTATATTATACCATCCATCTTGTCACAGCCGCTTGACCATCCAATCCCTTGACCAATCTCTAAATCATTGGGCGAAACTCCTATATCGCCAGGAGTGGACGCTGAAAGGAGTATATTTTCATCCATTAATATTTAGAGAGGCTATGAGGAGCCTGAAACAGCCATTGTAAAACTAGATTAAGGCTGTGATGCTGGTGACACACTCAAATTAAGACAACTCCTAGTCTAGCACTCCTGTCCCCTTCCTAACAATAGTTATCTAATCCCGGAGGTCTTGGTGTTTCAAATATAGGTTTTCTTTAACTTACCTGGTTGAGCTGACCTCAATATAAACACAGTTTCAAGTTTACAGTGTTTTACCTCAAATGAGGTTTTCTTGAGCAATAAAGGTCCATTTGATTTATAAATATCATACATGTCTGCTAAATATACTAGGCTAGGGCAACTGAAAGGCAAATTTGGAGTTCCTGCAAGAGAATTCCTTACAGCACGCGATTTTGGTGGAAATTTTACTTACGAAAGTAGGTCAACCTGTTAGAGACTGGCTGTCCATTGTGAGGGAATGGCTGTCCAGTGTGACCTTCTTTCGTAGGTAAAAGTTTCCACCAAAATCTCGTGCTGTAAGGTATTCTCTTGCAGAAACTCCAAATTTGCCTTTCAGTTGCCCTAGCCTAGTATATTTAGCAGACATGTATGATATTTATAAATCAAATGAACTTTTTTTGATCAAGAAAACCTCATTTCTGGTAAAACACTGTAAAATTGAAAATGTGTTTACTAGTATATTGAGGTCAGCTCAAGCAGCTAATATAAAGAAAACTTATATTTGAAACACCAAAAACCTCAGGAATTAGATAACTATTGTTAGAAAGGGGACAGGAGTGCTAAACTAGGAGTTGTCATATTTTGAGAGTGTCACCAGCATCACAGCCTTAAACTTTAGAGACAGATCCGACCTAGCAGGTCGAGACTTCGGTGAGATTTCGGAGCGGCCACCTTGCCTGTTGTTTTTGGTCAGCAGGCCGTATGGGCCTCTAGCCCTTGCACTTTTAAACTTGTGAAAAATGGATTTTACCTTCAGGAGAGGTTAAACAATAGTATGTTTACCGTGATTTAATTGATCAGCGTAATTGCAATACATTAGGTGTTCAATTTGTGACTCTATTTCACTTTTGATTTGGCAAACCACCAGCCATAAGTGCCACTTCTATAAGTATCACTTTTCATGCTTGTCTATTTTTGGAAACCAACAATTTCAAGTTGGTTTATATAGCAAAATTGATAAATTAAGAAGTTAATCTGTATGCTTAATCTCAAAACTATGTACATACACGCCTGGATTTGTAATATTGCCTTGTTTTCTGGACCTTTTCTAATGTAACAATATAATTATATCTTCTGCCATGTTGCATGCTGAATGGTGGATTTAAGATAATTGTCCTTGATTTTTTCAATTTTGCTCCCCAAAAAGGACCAAATACATGCGGAATAGCTATTCATCAGGATATACTGACATGTATCTGTAATTTAAGTTAGGGATTTTCTATTCAAAAGTGTGCGATGGATGAACAGAAGTGGTGGGAGGGGTCGAATTTTAAATTACTGGAGTATTTGAACTTAATTATTTGAACTAACATAATTTTTTGAAAAAGCAATAGTTGAAATAGTTAATTATATCTTTTGACCCCTGATGAACTTATTATGTATCTATTCTGAAATCAGTCAATTTAACTTGTAATACAAGTCAATGCAACTGCTTTGACCTAAAGAATATGATAGAGGTAGAACTGATGTGAAGGTGTGCATTTGTGTTTTGCTCCTACGTTGTATGAATGTGTTTCATGACATCAAAGAGGTATTCTTAAAATAGCTATAAAATAATCCTCCAGGATGCCCGAGTGGAATCATGCAGCTTCTGCGAGAACATCCTGAGTAAGGAAAAACAATAAAAACAACAACGTTTGTTAGACCACATTGCAAAGTATAGCCCCTGTGCAGCCGGACTATATGGGTCGACAAATAAACAGCTCAACTGCTCCAATGGCCCAACTGTGATGTCATGCTGCTGGCACCTACTGACCTATACATGACCACTGCCAGGAACCACACTACTTGTGCTGGTGCCTACTGACCTGTACATGACCACTGCCAGAAACCACACTGCCTGTGCTGGTGCTGGGTATTTACCAGAGTACACGTCTTATATGGAGATGGGCAGTAGTGGGGACCTTACTGAAAGTGTTGGAGTATAACCTAACATTCTGTGGGCTTGACCTCCAGGAAAGAGTGGATTCATTGAACACTGCTGGGATGGATAAGGTGCACACTTACACAAATAGCAGGAAGCCTTATCACCTGCTGTGGTATGATTCTTGATGCTGATTGGTCAATAGGTGTTAGATCTGGAGCCCTTCGCCCATTGCAGACTAAATACCACACAGCAGAATTCAACACCACCACTTGGAGCAAAAATTTGATATCACCACTCTGACAGCCTTGAGGTCACCAGCCTCATTCTGACCTCCAGCGGAGTGCATGGGCATTGTGTGAAAAATGGCCAAAACCACGTGGTTATTCAATTCGTCACTTCAGCTTCATTTTCCGTCGCAGTTGACTGAACAGAGTATAAATATCGGTAGAATTGTATGGAACTTCAAGATAAGACTAGTCAGAACGGATGTGGATTGTTTTTGTTGATTTTCCCCCATGCTTTTCTGTCAAATTAGCGGCAGTGAATCTGCGCTGGCTCTCTGCCTCTGGTTGGGACCGGCCCTACTGAGATTCTCCTCGTAAACGGCTCATTGAGATGTATTTATTCTTTTTTTCTTAGTATGAAAGAGCAGGTGATAAATTTGTTAAACCCTGTTGGAAAGTGGAATCTGGCCTGCTATCCACCCTTAGTCATCCAGATCCCACTCGGCTCCGCCTCGTGAGATCTGGATGACTTCGGTTGGATTTCAGGCCGGATTCCACTTTCCAACATGGCGTAACTAATATTATCACCGACTGCACCACCAAACCAAGTCAAGAGTTCTTCTCATATCTATGAATTGAATACATTATGGACTCCTTTACCAGTAGGTGCCATTACCAAATGAAGCTTCAAGCCTTGGAATACTAAATACCCTAAGGTTTTTTTTATGTTTTTCATAGTGCATTGTCGTTTAATGATACTTACTTTCTTGCACCATTCTTCCATCGAGATATACTCTAGTAACCCCTGTAGAGCTTGTCATGACGTGATAATGAAGTTGATAGTCGTTCTGCATGTATTTCCTGCTAAAATGTGAACTCCTGCCCACGTAGAATGCCAACATGTCATTGACCGAAATTAGTTTAAGAAAGCCATATGACCATCTCTTAAGAATTGCATAACCACATTTCAAATTGTTGGCTTTCATCCATATCTCAATAGTGATTGAATGTCTGATCTGAAGCGATGGAGATGTAGGTATCCTGATTCCACCATTCTTCAGCGAAAGACCAACTGAGCGAGTGGCGGAGCCTACAAAGGATGCAGCAGCTTGCATAACTCCATGGTTACCATAGCCACTTGCATCCAGTATAGCATCACCATGCACAACATCACGTGGGACTTCATCAGCGAATTGCAGCAACAGCACAGTATCTGTGTCATTCTGAAATCTCAATTCAGCTGAAAAGAGAAATAGAAGATAGAGTTTTGACAAGTTCATTTTGTATACAATTTCCTAGTACCTCTGTATCTTTTTTTATTTTTTTATCTATCTCTTGATCTCTATCTCTCATAATTCATACACCTTAGTTTTTTTTATTATGCTACATGTACTACAACCCCATGGGCCGAATTATGCCGAATTTTGTTACCTGTGTACAGGCACCTAAAACGATGGGAACAGGAGAATATGTCAAATGTAATCTAAATTGAAGTGAGGATGGTGCTCTAGGCTTCTAGTAAAAGAACATTTAATTGAAAGCATTAAGACCAATTGCGGTAGTGGTGATGACGTCTCTTAAAGTTCGTAGCCACACACTGGTATATCTACCGATGGAGCCTGTTCCGAATAGATCATGTATCTCTAAACTAACCACAATATTGGCACCGACCATTATAAGTATATTAAATACATTTCCTATTTTGAGATCCCAGAAAACAACTATTCCAGAAAAATGCACAAGTCATAGGCACAAAACTCCAGTAGTTGTAGTTCTAATGGAGGCACCGCGTCGCGGCACCTCAAATTCACACTATTGTTTGTGTTGACACTGGTAAACATAGCAACAAATGACGCCACAACTGTATTTGCCTCCAATGGTGGAGGAGTAAATCTCTCTAGTGATAGCAAACAATGCATAGGATAATGCTTGCTGTGTCACTTATTCATAAAGGAAAAGGTCATTGTTATGCTGTTCCAATATTACCTATCACAAAGGTTTAAGGAATATATTATTCGTCCATTTTAAATTTATATGAAGCACCATGATGAAGAATAATTACGCAGAGTATGGCTGTAGTTGTCAGCTAATGGTCTGGCAAATGTCAGTATCAACAAGGGTAAACTTTACATTTGCCCACTGTTTATAGCAATTGTGCTAATAGTACTTTTGTATATTTAGCCATTTCTTTTTCAAAACAAAAAGTTATTATTTTTCAGCTAAATCTGAAGTTGGGTTGATTTGAATTATAACTTTCACGGGATCATCAAGACTAAGTGCTGTGCACTGTATATATTAACACTAAGCCAGTTCAGTTCAGGGTATAGTTGACAAAAACTTTTGTTTCTACTGGAGTTCCATCATATATTTTTGTATGAAAGGTCTGCTGCCCTATATGACAGCACAAAGATTGAGACTGTACCATTTTTGAAGTGGGTCACTAGACATTGTGACATTTCGTGTTATTTTATGAAACTCAAGTTTGTATTTTGAATTCTACGATGAAATTCTGCAAAATTCGCAAAGTATTCAATTTCATAAAATGACCGGCCTTGATTTTTGTCATCTTATTTATCTTATCAAGAGCAACATACTGCGAAACTTCTGTCAAGAGTGTTTATTTCACAGTAGCCGCAGGAGCATAAAATGGACATACCACTACTGATTGCAAGGATGAATTTCAAATGTATAACAACTTTCCACATGATAATGATAGGTTTGACCAATTGTACCATCCATATTGCATAGACAATGAGAGAGAGACTAACCTTTGCATTGGCCCTTTGTATTGATTGGCAGTCTGCATGGTTTAACCTTTAAATAACAGAAAACAGTCTTTATGTAAAATGTTAAGGCAACATGTTACATTGCGAACAGTAATATTTTCGGCTGTATTGACAACTGTCAATGGAGGACATAGGCGGAAATGTTTAACTTGAAGTAAAGGAAGATGGTAATTAAGTAATTAAACTATTAAGCGAACTATGACTGCGGACATTACTTAATTCATCTAAGTCTGATGTAAATGCGAGGTGTAAAATTTTATCATTTAAGTTCTCCTACTCTTCATCTTTTGTCACATATCTTTGAAGTATTGAAAACTTGTGTATGCTCATGTTTTATTCCGTTTCCCTGCCTCAGAGATTACACAGTTGGCATATATCTTTCTGCTCATCTGGGTTATATTGTATGGCGTTGGTGCATGTAAAATGTGTAAAATACAAGGATAGGTAATCCTAGTATATTGGCTACTTTGTAATCGATACTATACAGTTGAATTTTGAATAAAAAGAATAGACTTTTTATATGATGTTGCTTATATATGTTGTTGGCTTACCAAGTTGTAATATTGAACATCGTCCTTGTCATGCAGAATATGACAATCCTGTTTTCCAGAGAAAAAAGGGTCAGTTAGTTCGCACGTTTTGATGACTGAATTGAAGTTGAATCCCTTGCAGGATTGTGTGTCCATACATCGCCTGGCGCACTGAATCTCACTGGACACCATAGAGCTGTGAGTCGTGTTTGGAGCAGCCTTGTTTTTCCCACATGGCGAGAGAAATTTGAGAGAGTACTCCAGTACTGGCTCATCAACAGAGGCATCCACTAATTTTAACACGCATAAAATGATAACTGAAAAGGGTAAGTATCTGTATTTATCCATCTCCTTTGTGCTAAATGCTTAGCTTTACTCACTGCCTACCCCTCATTTCAGTACATAAGAAAATGGGTAATTCATTATACATCCATCGAAAGGTTCGTCCAATCAAATATGATTACGTGCTAATGGTACAGGCTCTAGAGAACAAGCATTGCATGGTCAGGGGACAAGATAATTACTGTATAGGTCAGTGCTCGCTGGCAGCTATCTCTTAGAATTGAACCTCATTAACATTCTAAATCTGTTATGTTATGCACACATAGCAACAATGTGATTGCAAACTGAACATATATGCATATGTAGGTTTCACTTATTGTTGTAATCGAGGGATCAATAGCGATGCTCTTTACTTGACTGATAACTTAATGCAACATTGTGACAGCAGAACAATTAGAGCCAAGTACTTGGTTCAGTCCTAAACAATAGCATGACATTTATTCAAAATTATGTAACCAATTAATGATCATAGCAGCCAAAAGCATATAATTGCGGATACAATTTCTTATAGGCAAAAACATAGTTACGAAAATATTTGAAGGAGAAATGTTCATCAGCATACTTAAACACCTCTCCTCAATATATTGTGTAATATTATTCTTGGTTTTTTAAACTTTTGTTAAAAGAATCATAGATAGAGACGAACCTTTCTTGAGGAACGCTTGAGCATCAATGGTTTTAGAGTCGCAAAGTACGGAGGAGGCATGACGTAGATACATTACAACTTCGATTCAAGTTACATGTATGGGAATTTTTGGAGCCATGAAGTTTGACACACAAATTATCATCAATTTTGTTTGTTCCCGGAGATTTTCCTCATCCCCCGGATTCAGTGTGATTACATTTGTACTAGGCTTTTCATCTACACTCTTTGTACAAACTTATTTACGTTCAGTATAAGTGTTAACGTACAAAGCTCTTTGTCAACAAAAACAGATAGTCCTGATAAATTACTGCTCGGGTGTACAAGATTTGGCTGTATTCCGTGAAGTTTGGATTTGGATGGAGTTGTTACCAAGATTAAATCTGATGATACTTTGCCACCATTGACGAATTTAAAAAATCCAAAAAGGCAACCATATCTGGAAAGTAATTAAAACTCACTTGATTTTTAACCAACCCAGGACAATAAATTTTATAAGAATGTTATAATCTACACCTGTGGGGCCGATTTCTTCCTTTGATGCTATCAGAATTCATATTGGATATCGGGCTGATTGGAATCTTAAATGATGGCCATCAATGAGGAAAATAACCATAGCTTACTTACATTTTGAAAGAAATAATGTTTTCATTCCCACGAAGGTTTCAAGGACAAATAAGTCCAAAAGTGTGCAGTAAAATCTAGCAAGTAATTGAGTCGTTATGATTTTAAATATGGCAGCAAAAACAACCATGAATTCAGAAAAACTTATATAAAGAATATAGAATCATGAAAACAGTGTATATCATATTCACTTTGAGACTGCACAAGCAAATTTGTATTGTCTATTACATATCTTTTCAGTCTAACACTGTTGTAAAAGCATTTTATGAAAATATTTCTAGCGTTGTTAGGATAATGCTTCTAGGTGCATTTCCTGTCAAGCATTATATTGAATTATATTGTATCTTTGACTGTAGTTATTAGCTATAAAAATGATACAGTACTATTATTAGCTTATAGTAATAACAAAAATAGTATTAGATATCTAGTAATAAACTGAATATAACGTTAAATAAAAATTATACAAAGTAAGTGGAGCGGAAGATTAGATAAAGATAAACATGACGATTATTTTCTAGGATTGAGAATATATTTTTAAGACTGTGTTGATGCCTCAAGTCCGTTCATGATAGGCGCATTATAGTGTGTGATAATATTAATCCCACGCCATTTCATGAGTGGGAACAATGCAGTGTTTTTACTGCAAATAATCTGTGGTGTGAACAGTTTTTTATAAGATATACTAGTAATCAATTATTGACCATGGTATATATATGATATTTTTCGTATGGTGGCTGGCTTAACAGTGCCACAGGTTATTTGACTGTAACGTTAGAGATAATACAATACGGGTTTGGCTTGCAAGGAACGTATGGTTTGATACTTACTGCAACTTTTGGTCTAGATATGCTGGCAAAAATGAACATAATCTATATTTGTTTTTTCAACATTATGCAGCGTTGTAACTTTATGCAACTGTATCACAATACAGGCAACTCTGCGTAATCCAGACTGATGCGGACCGTGAATTCCTGTCCGGATTAGGCAAAATCCGGATTATACATGACATGAGCCGATGATCGTCAAAGCGAGTAAGTTTCCAAAGATAAAAACGTAATCCCGGCCCATTGACCACCCCCTACTTAATACCCGAAGGTGACAAGCGCTAGCAAATAAATCAAACATTTTGAATCGTAAGTGAGCCGTCGAACACCCTCTGTATCACAAGTAAAATGAAGGCTTTTTGAAAATTAGAAAAGAAATAATAATAAAAAATATAATAATAATAATGATAATAATAATAATAATAATAATACAATCTTTATAAAATGTCTCACTCATTATGGACAAGCATATAACAGACAAGTAAAGGCAACTGCATGTTCAATATACTGACCAATATAAATAGAGTTATGAGAGACATAGTACACATCACTCATGGATGTTAATTTATTATCAAGTTATTAAAAGCAATGTCTCACTGGTCAAGTAAGATGTTGGTTAACCTAGCGGAAGGGGGTAATGGTTTAATAAAGGAGATATTATTTCAGCCTCTGCAGCAATCACATTGATATTTTAGCTTTCACAAGGCCCATTCTTTCTGTTAAGAAGGATTAAGTACTTATCGCCTTCCTTGTAGCTTGAAGTAAATATTTCCACTTCCAGTTTTCCTTTATGGAAAACTATTGCGAATGCTCAGCTAGCATAAGTTCGCACTATTTCGCCTGAGTTGTTTACGTCAGTTTGTTCAACAGTCGGCCCATTTCAATCGACAGTAGCTATTATTATGTCCACATATTAGCTGTGTGTAAGAAAAATCTATGACCATACTATGGGTGATTTCATCACCGTGTCAGAGTTTTATACATATCATAAATGCATTTTTATACTACGGGTTTTGAGTTAAGTCCTTTTTTTAATTTCTGCAAAACGCATGTCTTTTTTATTTCTTAACATCACACACAGACAGAAAACAAATAATGGTACACGACACATAGCACACAGCAAATGCATCTTCTATACAAATTGGAGGAGTATGGATAATGAGACAAAAATCTTAACTATTATACCCTATGTTTAGTCAGACACCAGATAAGACTTTCAATATTACCCTAACATATTATAAATCTTATTGAACGTACTGAGACATGCCATCCGGTTGAGGGCCTGCCTTGATGGCCGAGTGGTCTAAGACATTGCCAGTGATTGCTTGCTGTCTCTCACCACTTTCCGGTTTCGAATTCAAGTAGGGGCATGTTAGAAAGTTGCCAGTGACTTAAGTTTTAAGGCGGTGATTTTCGCTGGGTACTCAGCCCCCCTTCCCCCACCGCTTGTAAATAGCTAGTCACGATCTAGCCTAAATATGGCAGAAAGGTGACGATAATTGAAATTCGAAAATGTCCTCCAGTTAAAACGTGCGACAAGGTCATCATAAAACAAACGATAAGCAACTCGTGTTAAACGTGAGCGTTAAGCTGAGGTTAATCTTAAGGTCAGCGGTAACGAACCGGTCATCAATACCTGATGTGCATCAGCGAGAGAGAGAGAGAGAGAGAGAGAGAGAGAGAGAGAGAGAGAGAGAGAGAGAGAGAGAGAGAGAGAGAGAGAGAGAGAGAGAGAGAGAGAGAGAGAGAGAGAGAGAAAGAGATGTATATCCTGTTAATATACCGATGCTTTTATTTTGCCGATTGGTGCGATTGGTAAGATAAGATTCGGAAATATTTGAAAAGTTTCAGACCGGCAAATTGATGACATTAACTGGCAAATCAGACGTCAGCCTTGTGTTTTGGACAAATAAACAGGATACATTTATTACACTCTGATTAGCGGACACCCCTGCATCTGCGCGTATTACTGGAAAATATGTCGCGAGTGGGTTGGGATTTGTGTTCGGATGCTATTTCCAGCCACGTGGGTGCTGGCCCGTGCTTAATTTATTTAACCAATTCACGCCCGTACTGACCCAAAATAGCTTGACTATCTTGATATCCTCTCGTCAAATACATTTTGGAAAATAAGTGAAAAGGGAAAGCTTATTCATAATCAATCCGATATTTTTTCTGAACAAAGTGTTGTGTGATGGTGTGCTTTTTCAAAACAATTTTCAAAGAGAACAAATTATTCAGACGGCACTGTGAGTTTCAAAAGGTAACTCTAGGGCAGGCATGAGTGGGTTAAGTAATTCGCCACCATTGGGACGGCTGCCATGATGTTATCCGATAAAATCCTGAACACTCACGCTTGCCGTACAATCGAACAGTACACGGTGTATCAAAAAGAAAACTTTTTCATAATGATGTAAAACTTTTCCGTACTCTTTTCTGTCGTATGAGAAACATAGTTGATAAAATTGACTAATGTTCCCTGACCTCGCTACGCCACTAGGGAATGAATGGGTTAAATTTGGCCGGCACTTACATGTAAACAAACCTGGTTGTCAAGGAGACATTGCTCATAGTGAAAGTCTGCCCAAAGGGTTGGACAAAGGGTCGGAGCGCATCAGCTGGGGCAGGACATTAGTTTGCCATCATCACAGGGCTGGCACCCCAGCTAGAACTTGGTAAACAAACAAACATTAACAAGGTGTGAATTAATTTCTCTTTCGGGTTTAATCGCTACCTTGTTGGAGAGAAGAGGAGTATTGGCCGTAGAAGTTTAGTTTCACTGAGAGAAACTTCGTCGATCATCTGGTCTGGCTTTCTAACCCAAACAGAAGAAGACAACTTTATACTTGAATGCACTTCTATCTTCGGTATCGCATTCATACAAATTGAAGGCACCTTTTGGGACATTTTGGACACCATCACTTCCCTGACGTCTTCTCGTGCTGAAATTTGCATTGCATCAGCGACCATCTGGACTAGCACTATTGGAGAAGTACATATTGATAGAAAGGGGTAAGCCCTTAGATAGGCGGAACACAGACTTCATTGGAGTTACATAGGAAATACATCAAATCAGACGTGTTTCAACATAACAGCAGTTTGCGATTTGTTTTTATACATGTATATCTCCATGAATACAGGAATGATATAGGGTGCTGAAAGAAAAACCGGAACGCCACTAACAATTATTTACACCCTTGTTGAAGAACATGGGGTGGTTTTCGATCACGAAAGCGATTCTGACAAGACTTCTTTTTGTAGTCCATATTTTGATCACGACTTGGAGAGTTACGGACGTTTTACAAAACAACATCTATTGGCTGCTGGTGTTGGGTCTGGTGCTGTTGTTTCTGGAGGCTATGGTCACACTCATCAAGCGTGGCGGCGAGGACTGGAAATGGTAAGACTGCAGTTAAAATACTACTACAGCTATTACTACTACTACTACTACTACTACTACTACTACTACTACTACTACTACTACTATTACTACTACTACTACTACTACTACTACTACTACTACTACTACTACTACTACTACTACTACTTCTGATTCTAATTACAATTATACTACTACTACTACTACTACTACTACTACTACTACTACTTCTGATTCTAATTACAATTATACTACTACTACTGCTACTACTACTACTACTACTACTACTACTACTACTACTACTATTACTACTTCTACTACTACTACTACTACTACTACTACTACTACTACTACTACTACTACTACTACTACTGATTCTAATAACAATTATACTACTACTACTACTACTACTACTACTACTACTACTACTAATAATAATAATAATAATGATAATAATAATAATAATGATAATGATTATAATAGTATTATGAACACCAAAAAACAACAACAACAAAAACAACAACAATTACGACAACAAGGACAACAATAATAATAATAATAATAATAATAATAATAATAATAATAATAATGACAATAATAATGATACTTTGTATTTGAAGTAGCACCCTTTTCAATGTATTGTTCAAAGTCACTTACGTTACCCACTGAAATGCACCCATCCTGTCCATCATGAACGAATGAATAACCAATTAATCATTATTGACTATTGTATAATATGCAATGTGTGCACAGTTCACATATGCAAGTTATGATAGGGAACACAGAACTTAGGCCAATGAACGTTTAACAAAACTGAAAAATCAACTAGACTGTCTAACGTGACAATGATAAAAATGAAATGAACGTTTTCATACACACACTGATCCCATGTGCTCCTAATTCTTATCATTTGTATAACTTGTATTCCATTATATTGAGAGCAAGCATCAGCAGTCAACTATAGCATAAGTTGTTAAGATAACAAAGACTGACATGTTCTGACGAATACTGTCTATGCTTTAAAAGTAATCAATTACTGAAACGGTTCCCAGTTAACTCTGAAGTCAGGACTAAACATATGCGGTCGGTCTAAACTTGGAATCAAGATAGCTTACAGATATATTGTGTTTCAACCGTAACATGCAAAAGTTGATTGGCAAAATATTTGTTTCACAGAGTAAAAATCGTTTCTGTTGAGAATTTTCTAGGTAGTTGTTGATAAATATGTGTGTCAAATCCAGATCAAAGCTATCGTTGCATAAAAGTACAGAATATATTATTTGGTTTACCATAAAGCTTTATATAGTGAACCAAGTACAATCTTAATTACACCAGAGATAACATAGATTACATTTATGATTACCATGATACACTGTACACTTAGAAAGAATCTGGCCATTCAGACGGGCTTAAAGTGTAACAAATGGATACAAGATAACATTTCACTACTTCTAAACATACTATCCTTAAACAAAAATAATGTCGAACTTTCTGAGTCTATACCAAATAGAACATCATGACTGAAATACGTAGATGACGCTCTGGGCAGAGATTAAGATAATTAGTGTCAACCAGTGAGTTCAGGGAAAGGGAATTGCAATTAGGTAATTAGGTACATGTATTGATTTAGCCTGGCGTAATCCAAAGCTCCATGGCTGGTCAAAACTACTCTTGTTTAATGTATCCAATGAAAGCCTTAATCTAGATGAGCCAATAGAGCACTGGCAGTTACTGCTCCTCCTACTTCTCCTCCTCCTCCTTATCCTAGTAGTAGTAGTAGTAGTAGTAGTAGTAGTAGTAGTAGTAGTAGTAGTAGTAGTAGTAGTAGTAGTAGTAGCGGCAGCAGCATATTAGTAAATCACCTTAAATTTTAAGTTAACTATTTCCATGGCTTCCCCACCTTGATTTCTTAAGATACTGTACATAGAACCATAAAGTAGTAGCAGCAGCATCAGCAGTAGTAGTAGTAGTAATGGTAGTAGTAGCAGCAGCAGTAGTAATGGTAGTAGCAGCAGCAGCAGCAGCAGCAGCAGCAGTAGTAGTAGTAGTAGTAGTAGCAGCAGCAGCAGCAGCAGCAGCAGTAGTAGTAGTAGTAGTAGTAGCAGCAGCAGCAGCAGTAGTAGTAGTAGTAGTAGTAGTAGTAGCAGCAGCAGCAGTAGTAGTAGTAGTAATAGTAGTAGTATTAGAGGTAGTGGTTGTGGTAATGGTATCAGTAGTATTATCGTCAGTATCAGCATTGGTGTTATCATTATCATCATCAATATCATCCTCATCATCATCATCGTCATCGTGAATACAATCATAGTCTTGCGTCCGGCTACATATACCTTTGCACGAACTAGTCGTACATACTAGTTTACAAGTCTAATCTTAATGTCCCATTTCTGTTTCCAATAAACTTTATAGTAGTAGTGATTGGGCCTAGACGTGAGGTTCGATTTTTGATTCTAGATAGTATTAGGTGAGGTGGTAGGTCCGGGCGGATAGGGTATGCAATGTTCTTCACGTGATAGGGATATGCAACAGTAAAGTAGGTTTAACCCCTCTAGTTCTAATGCTGAGGCAACTTTCGTCCAAAGTACAAGAACGCTGAGAATTTTGAAAACCATTTACACCCTGTCATGTTGGTATTCATTGGAAAGCTCTTGCTGAGTACTCTCAGATGAGTACCCGTGTGACAGGTTTTCGGTTAATGGTGTAAACTACACAGTAAGATGGTTACTGCACGTATTGTTTTACAAGGGAACGAGTGGTTATGTAAAGTAAGGACAATGAGTGAATTCAAGGTTTCCCAACTACGTACTTAGTACATGTAATCCCCCCATTCGTGACGGGGATTGTGTAAACGTCCTATATTTAGGCAATCTCGAAAGCATCGCTCTCTGTCGAAGGGGAGGATGACCCCTTCTTATAACCTTGTTGCCATGGAGGTATAAACACTCCATTCATGCAGCCCTTGTGCTTGACTGCACAGGTAAGCCAAGTCAGTCAAGCACCCCCATGTGTCCAGGGGTCGAAAACCCCAACGGACAAGCTGTCCGGCCCATTTCATCAGGAAACGTTAATTCTCTGATTCCAGCTTAAGTCGAAATCCCTTTTGGATAGAACCCTCTCTCCCGGTATCAATGGCCTTTATCAACATGCCTACCATATCGCCCGTTGTTATGTGGCTCGTCAGACCGTGTACGGTGGACGTACTTAAAGGCGTACTTAACCCTGAAATACATGTACATGCCGCCAGCTTGTATGAGAGGAAACACTTTTTAAGCCATCAATTATTAAGACCCAATCCAATTGGCTCCCACGGGCAGAAAAGTGTGTATTCCAGTAGCCTCATCTCCTCTCTGAGTGCGGTCAGCCATATCTCAGTGATACGCAAACATGCACAGTGTATAATCTCTGGGTTTCTGCTCTTAGTGTCCAGCTTTTGGGTGAGGTGAATGGACCTGCAAACGCTGATGATTGCAAAATTATCATTGTGAATCAATGTTTTGCCTTTGGCTGTACTAATAGATCTGGATTTGCGATTGCTTTCACAACACTCCACGTGATGAAGAGAGACAGAAGTTGATTCTTATTGCACCTACATGTAAACCTGCTAAGCTACCTAAATGATTAATCTAAAGCATGCTCGTATGAGCTGTGACCATTTTCTAAAAGAGGATTACTACCAAAACAACACATAAAATCAAAACAACACAATGCAATCAAAACTACACCATGCAATCAGAATCAATTGGTAGAAGCGTAGAGGATGTGAAAATCTGCTTCAACTTTCAATCCCAACTGAAAGCATTGCTGTTTTGTTGATAAAAAAAGCCAGGCCTGGTTTGATTCTGTTCTATCTCACTTTTGTTCTGGCAACTTGCCCATTAGTAATCGATAGGCATTATGTAGTATAAACCCATGCGTAGATGTGTGTGTCCTGTATACAGTGTTTGTCTTTAAATGTGTGCACGATATGTTTAACAATGATATGTAATGCAGATACAAGTGTTTAACCCATTGGTGCTTAGGAGTTCCTCGCGAAATTGTCGTCTGCATCTATGATACTTTTGACAATAACTTTGAGATTGAGAATTATTTTACAAAATATTTGAAGGAGAGTTGTAAGTTATGTTCTGATTAACATTTCTCCCTGAAGTATTTTTCCAATTATGCTTTTACCAGCTAGATTTTGCCAAAGTTGTCAGGCTGCTTTTGGCCGCTTTGAGTATTAATGGGTTAACTACATATTTCTAGTTTGAACAGTTTTGGACCATTTTATACCCATGTTAATAGACAATGTTTTTATTCAGGATCTGCCCGAGTTTTCTTATCTTCCTGATGAGCAGTGTGCCTGGGATATGGTTTCTGGAGATGAACAGGTTGGACAGGTACGCCTTGCTGGGCAAAGACAACGCCACCGCAGCCGACGCCGTTGAGAAGCTATCAACAATTTATGGGGTAAGAACTTACGTCGTCTTTTAACGCTCATCCCAATTTGATCTGAAGTGTACACGACATGGTTTGAAAGAGCATGCGTGACAGGTTAAAAATGAATAATTTTTTTCAACCACTCTCCAATAAGAGTTGGAAAAAATATTTGATTTTTTTCGCACGTTTTCGAAAAAACGTGTTGAAAGAAGGGTATTTTATTTTAGTGCCTGAAACATATTCTCTTTCATACTAGGCCTGACAGCTTTGAAAAATATTCTACAATTGGAATAATATTTGAAAAGTATTCGAAAGGGAATTATTAAATTAGCTTTGAACTACAACTTTCAGTCAAACATTCAATGATTAAATGCTTTCTTATCAATATCGTTCCATGTGTGCTAGATCATGGAGAGACTCCAGATATGAATGTGCTAATCTAATTCATAAACCTCATCTAGGAATTGTATTAAAAGACAGGTACGCACGCCGTTAAACCCTGCACTAGAAAAAAAACAACAAATTCATGGGTTAGATCCAATACTTCGGGAGATTCAACCCTAATGTACCAAAGATGTCCTCCCTCCACAACATAGAGCATTATTGTTGCTTCATTGATATTAGCCAATGGATTTATTCCATTCATACCATGTGATTTTGAGATATTGTTGCTTCATTGAAATAAGCCAATGGATTAATTCCATTCATACCATGTGATTTTGAGATATTGTTGCTTCATTGATATTAGCCAATGGATTAATTCCATTCATACCATGTGATTTTGAGATATTGTTGCTTCATTGATATTAGCCAATGGATTGATTCCATTCATACCATGTGATTTTGAGATAATACGTCTGCATTGATATGACGCAACTACACTACAAAGGAGAATAGTGATAATCATATGACTTTGAAATATAAGAGCTGTTTTCTCGTATGATATGATGAATCTTCGTTCTTGTTCTCAGCAAATTTGAAGTTTAATGAGCTTTTCAACATTTATCCATTGAGTTGTAGATATCTTTATTATGGAGCAATAATGATACTTTATCTTTTATATTTTCATATTCTTATTGTTTTTATATTTTGCTATACCTGTATATATACTACAACTATTTTATATATATATTCTTAGTATGATTGCTGATTCCTGTTTGTCTTGTAGGTGTCCATTCCCCTGCGCCTGAGCTCTGATATGTGGGTGCTCGTGCTGGAACAATCTCTCCTATTCCTCCTCATCATCGGCAGATGGATGTTACCCAAAGGGGAACTGACACGTGACCAGCTCTCGCAGCTCCTATTCGTCTACATCGGAATGGCCTCTGACATCATGGAACTCTTCGTCTTGTTTGACGAGGAGAAGGTTTTGGGGGACCCGCTGCTTGCTTACGTCATCCTAGCAGTGTGGAGCGTCAGTTTGCTGCAATACGGCCTCGTTCTCACTGCAACGAAATCCCGGAAGCCGCGAATGGCGACGCATGCGCGAGACGCTGACATGTCCGCCACAGAGAAGGCGTCAAGACAGTGCTTGTGTTGTGAAACGGAGATCTGGGCAATCTTGACGACTGTGTTGATGCAGGATGGCCCCTTCATGGGGTTGAGGCTGTACATTCTGATCAGTAAGAACGTCATGGCATACGGAATGCTGTTCTTTACGTTCAAAAACGCTCTGGTTCTGTCTCTGCAGTTTTACCGCATAGTTGTGATCACGTGTGAAAGCAAAGATGATGATGAAGATGACGACAAGGCACTCATCATCAGGAATGCAGAAGAGGGTAGAGGTAAGGGTAGTGGCTCTCTCAGACACGGAAGCGCACTAAGCATTGCCCGGTCAAAACATTCGGCCACTGTGGCACCTGCACCGTACCCATCGGACAACCACCCCGTGCACGGCAAAAATACCTCGGAATGTTGATTGTGTGTTTGTTTCTTTTTAATGAAGGAACTTACTTCTAATGGGGTCAAAGGTAAGGCATAACTAGATGTAAACAGTGGCACCAGACATATATCTTCCTGTTCCGGTGTTCCCTATTCTGAGGTTCCAATGATATGAGTTGTAAAGTAACCTAAGACTGCACATCTTAACGCCAAACATACTAGACCAAATGTCATCTGTCCAAGCCCCTCGGTGGAAGGTCCAGAAGATGCTTCAGTTGCAAAGTATCTTTTCAATGGCACATCCGAACAAAAAGTATGTATAAAGTGAAAAAAAACAATCCTGTATCAGGATAGACCACAGCGCACACATTCACCAATGACAATTGTTAGCAGATTTGCAGCTAATGGAGGAAAAAAGAAAAAAAACATTAAGTAGAATTTTTTAACATATGAGGGCTGTATTAAACGATATTATCTGTAGAGGCACCTGGTAGAATATATGATAATTTGGCGCCATCTACTGACAACAATACGCACTGTGGTATGTACGCTAGGATACAAGTTTTGCAAAGGAACTGTGTGATAATGTGGACAAAATAACTGATATTCGACTTATGGTTGATATTGGATATAGACGTAAATAATGTAATTATGGAATATATATATACCTACTCATTTGATAATACAAAAGTTATTCTACGCATTTCGTTATCATTAAAGGTTTTACTAACTGTATGAAGGTTAATTGTTTAAGGAAAGCAAATGTTTAAGGTAATAAAAAGCAGTATGGTTTCAGAGGTACATCTTTACCAATCTGTAAGGAACAATTTCATGGCTTATCGTTGCTTTCTGTGCTCAAAGGAAAACATCATACAACTTGTACATTTAAAGATTTTGCATGGTAGACTAGCCATTTATCAGCATGCATTCTATTCTTATAGGGTAATACAAGAAAATGCGTTATTATATATATATATATATATATATATATATATATATATATATATATATATATATATATATATATATATATATATATATATAAATTTTGTTCACGTATGAGTAAAATATCATAATTGTAAATATTGGAGTCTTGTTGAAAATTGCTATTCCATGAATTTTATATGAAATATTCATACGCAATCTTTGAACTTAGTAACGATGGTTGGAACGATACCTCTATTCGCAGAGAGACTGTAGTCAAGCATTCTATAATGTCCAGCAATATGCAATAAAATCCAGAATGATGTTTAGAAACTTTGTTGAATTATTCTTTTCCTCCCCATATCATTACAACTATGAGACCGACCTCATAAATCAAATATGAGTGACATGCTTTTCGCTGGGATTTGTCAACTATTTTTTTTTAGTAAATTTCTATTAGTTACTGTACCTACCTTCAATATAAAATTGCATATCATGACAAGGTATATATAGCCTTAAAAGGCCCAAAGGCGACTCTATGTGCAAGGTGACTCTACATAGTACCTCAAGACGCCGCGCATTTATATGTAGACCATACCCACCGCTTATATAGGGTGAGAAGTGTTTATGTAGACGAGTCATGTGTATGTACATGTCTACCTCTTTATAATATCACGTATACAATATATTTTTCATTACTTTCTTCTGAGACAATATCACCGTTTAAAGTGATTTAGGAAAGGACATATCTATTCCCATCTTCCCGAATATCTTCATAGAAGACTATATTTCACAGTAACTGGTGTCCTACTATGTTAAAGCAAACTCAACCTTTTACCCCTTTCAAAGTGAAAATGAATTCTAAGATTTGATATAATGCTACTTTTCAAAAATCTTAAATCAACCACTAATACCCATGTGTACCAATTTAAGAGGAAAATTGGAATTTGGTTTATCGCCACTTTTTTTACCATATATCAAGCTTAAGTCGTGACTACACAGTTGTCAAAGGTAGAGGAGACTATAGCATACGGGAAAACACCGAATAACCCAATCTCACAAGCAACGTTCTTACATGCCTTAGGCCGGATTCAAACCAAGGATTTATTATGGGGAAAGTGAACAAAGCTGTCGAACTTCCCTGTATAAAAAGTTGTGTCGAGTGCAAACTTGCGATAGATTTATCTTAATATAGATACGTTGAAAATACTGACACCTACAGACCGCCCTACGCTCAAACCTTTTCGTCACTTTTTTCTGCCATGTTGCGGCAAAATCGTGACTAGCCATTTGTAACCACAAGTCACTGGCTACTATCTCACATGCCCGGGCTGGGATCGAACCTAGGAAGAGGTGAGAGACATCTAGCAGTCAGTGGCAACACCTTAGACCACAGGAACATCAGGGCAGGCCCCCGCAAAAGTCTGTCAGTTGCGCATTACATCCTTATGAAATGATATTGTTAGCGACATCTTCTGTTTGGCATTCGAATTATTGCTACTAAGTTTTAACCACAGTGAAGTGAGAAATACAGTACAGACGTTTAATTCCTGCACCAGTCGACCGGACGTCTGCCAGTGTCCGCTTGTACAAAAAAATCTGAATAACATGCCAGAAAACAAGCCAAGCACACCAG
Organism: Maea johnstoni; assembly: GCA_963942565.1. Classification (NCBI taxonomy): domain Eukaryota; kingdom Metazoa; phylum Annelida; class Polychaeta; order Spionida; family Magelonidae; genus Maea; species Maea johnstoni. The sequence continues at coordinate 45,208,347 of OZ012685.1, read as the reverse complement.
TGACTCACGTAGCTTATGAATCAAAGCTACGCTCAGTTGTGCGGTCATCCATGCATCCATGCTCAAGATACTGATTGGCGATCGGGCGTGCGGTCATGTATCACGCCCGGGCTACCCACGCATTTCGTGCAGGAATTAAATGTCGGCACTGTAGCCCCAAGGAAGCTGCAAGGTGTATAATGTACAGTGAAGGAATATGAACTAAGCCATTTCAACATTGAGTATGTATGTTTATTGACTGTAACTCGTGTTACAATATCAATTGAGACCGGTTTATATCCGGGCATTCCATAGCTTAAACAAAATAAAATTTGTGTATAGCAGTAATCATTTCACTTTCTCTTACATTATATGGCACTTCGAACAATCGCTTATCACCAGACAACTAAGTGTCAAAGACGGTCATAGATTGTGTAGACTCCTAATACAAAACCATAGAAAACCTGTTAGGCGCATGAATATTTTGAACCATACTGTCGCCCTCCCTACTCTTACATATAGATTCTTTGCAAGACAGGATGTGGACAGGCAAACCTTTTCATATATTATGTTTAGTGTTGAATAGCATTATTTCAATAGTAAACCAAAAAATACACAATTTCACATTGAAAGGTTATAAAAGTGAACAAAAAAATGAATAAAAAGCATGATTTTATACTGAAAGGTAACAAAAGTCAAGAAAATGGTCAAAAAGCACAATTTCATATTAAATTGTTACCAAAAGTCACGAAAATGACTAGAAAGCATCATTTCATATTGAAAGATTGCGATACTCAAAAACCATAAGTTCATATTAAATGGTTACAATAGTCCAAGAAATGATTAAAATCAGACATGGAACAGATATTTCTTCAAAGCTTACCATTATAGACGCCGTTCTTTTCCTTATCAACATGAAACTTTCCAAAATGTTAGGAAGCCATACACTTTCACTGTTCTCTTCCTCCCAACGGCCTTATCATAAATGTATTATTTTAGGATATCAATTCTGGAGAAATGTTTACAAACAGCAGAAACGTCTTTTTTTCAATATCTTTCGAATCGGTTCCTTTAGGCCTTAGTATGTGTACATTATCCTTACGACAAATGTGTAGCTTTACCCTGGCTACGGATACATAAACTCATTTCATCATCAAGGTGCATCACACACACACACCAAACGCGTTGCGAAATATTTTTTTAACAAACTCGTCATAATAATAGATGGACAGCTTTGAGCAAAATATAAAATTACACCATGCACAAGGTACTCTTGTTAATGGTATTTATCCTATACATGTACCATTTTTACAACTGTTTTACAACACACCAATACGCTATCAATGGTTAAACCATTCACTAACCACCACACAGTTAAACACTTTATACATTCTTTTGCATGCTGATATAACAAGACGTCGATAATCTTTTTACATACTGTACTATTTAGTTCTATTCAAATTTAGTACTATAAAGTAATTAACTACTCTTGGTACATAGATCACACATTTTAATTAGCCATCATCAAATGATATGAATGTATTAACATTTTGGCTGCACTTGGCATACCTTTCATAAAAATAATTTTATCTATGGCAATTTACCTGCTTCATGTCCCAAGAAAATAAAGGATGGCACTTGACATCTTACCCACTTATATACACATACTAGTATTAGGCACCTAAATCTCACCATTTTGTGATGGAGTTATTAAAATATACATACTATCTATCAAAATCATTTCAAAGCAGATGATATGTTTAGCTGTTTCTATAATGTATATCTTATTTACACTATACACTATCCTTTTCAAAGAAACTACTCTTATATATACACGCTTCCTTTGCATTGACTGAGTCTTGACGTTCCTCAAAGGTATGATACACATATGATACAGGTGAACTTGGATATGACGGACTCAATGGGACCAGGAAAATTGGTCCGTCATATGCAAAATCCGTCGTATACATATGATAAATACTTGATATTCATCCGACTGGGACCAAGCATATCGTCCCTCATATGCAAATATCCGTCGTACACTGCTGCTGTGGTCCGTCATATCCAAGTTCACCTGTATTTACAATAGAGTAGATGGGTATCAAACTTCAAAAATAGTTTCTAAGTGTAAATGCTCCAGGCTAGCTATTGACCACGAGAGACATTTCTTAACGTATCAGACCATTTGTGTTATGCATGTACAACTACAAAAATAGTATTTTCTTCTACAAATACAAGGCCAATATAACTTATAACTCAGACACATAATGGGCATCATTAGACCTTTCCAGCGACAGTCACTTAAGTTCCTCACATCTCCTTTGTAATAAATGATCAAACAGTCTTTCCGATTTTAATGTATATCCTTTTTACCAATATTGAGATACCGTTATTCAATGTATTGGTCCTGTCATTAGCAGTAACATATTACAATAACAGTGAACTTGTTCACCATTCATTCTTCAACTGCTGATTGATTTTTAGCTTAATATAAATGGTCAAACAGAATTCTCATAAATACATACAGAAAACCTCGTTTACCTCACATAAATAGGGACCAAGCAAAAGGGTCTGATGTAACCAAAATATTAGTTACGTTATTAACATTTAAGTAGATAGGAATGCTTTGATTTTGTCCAAGTTACGTGAAAATCAAAGGTAATCGGGTTTACTCTACAACTAATTATTTTTTTGAAAATATTGATGACACATTGCAGTTTCTAGATACTTATTGCCATTTATATTCAGATAGATTGTATGGTCAGAATGACCAAGAATTTTTCGTGATAGGCATTTTGCGTTAAGTACTGTATGACAAATAGTACAGAAAACCTCGCTTACCCCAGACAAATAGGTACCACGGAAAAGTGTTCGAGGTAATCGAAATACGGGTTATGTTATTCACATTTAACCCGTATGCTGCTGGTAGCTAGTTTTGCCAATACAAAATAATGCAAGAAAGCTGAAATATGACTGGAACCCTGGCAAATGGGTACTCATCTGAGAGTGCTCAGCGAGAGCTATTTAATGAATACCAACATGACAGGGTTTAGATAGTTTTCAAATCAATAGTTTTTTGCATCCTCGTGCTTTGTATGAAAGTAGTCTCAGCATCGCAAGGGTTAAGTAGATAGAAATGATTTGAGACATGTGCTTTCGTTCACGGTACGTGAAAATACGAGGTTAGCAACTTTAACTATACTGATAGCTAATACTTGGAAAACATTGTAGGCACATAGTACTTTTTAGTTACTCATTGTCATTCATATGCAGATTGTACGGTCAGAATAACCAAGACTTTCCTGTGATAGGCATTCCGGATTAGATTAAGCATGCCAAATAATTCTTTTCATTTACTTAATATAAAATAACCATGCTTTTATTGTTAAGAGCTTTCCGTGCTGAATATTGCATGAAAAATAGTACTTTATGGCTATCTTATACCATTGATACTCGCAAATGCTCGATCAGAAAAACCAAGCTTTTCTGGTTATAGGCTTTCCCTGTTGACTTTGATCTCCCAAAAATCCCCGTCCATGTGGTCTTTGCAGGAAGCCGGGTTTGACAACGGGACCAATATCGGCCGTATCGGGTAAACTTGACCGATGCCGTCTTAGATAGATTCTAGGAAGCTTATCTAGTGCTTCCTTCTCTGGTTTACTCCTAAACCTGTTAGGATTGCCAGGATTTGTTAGAGTAACAGTTTTTGGGAGAGCTTCCTTCTGTGTTGTCTGAAGCGGAGTGGATTCGGGTGAATTTACCCTAAACTTGTTAGGATTGTCAGAGTTTGTTTGAGCAACAGTTTTGGGGGGAGCTTCCTTCTGTGTTGGTTGACGCGGGGTAGATTCAGGTGAATCCCAGCTGTGTCTCCGCACTGGCCTCCGAGTAAGTGCGGAGCTGGCTTTCTTACCCCTCGTCGCATCCGGCCCCTTCTTTCTCTGTATTAGGGAGGACGATTTAACGGGTCGTTTAGCGGTTCTTAAGGGAGGCAGTGTACCAGGACCAATTGTGCCAAACCTTGGTTTACTTCCAGATAAGGACTTTCCAAACCTCTTTGGTGGTTGCCAAACTCCGCTTGTGGAGTCTTTATGCCTTTGTCTTCCCCCTTTCTCGAAGGCGATGGGCTTCTTTGCTTTTGCATTAGCACTTTTTGTGGACATTGGCTTGAATGCCTTTGTTGAGGAAATACACACAGTATGTGCTCTTTCAATACCTGGAGGTTTCTTTGTGATGGAGGTGGAATCATCCCCCTCTACAATATCCTGTTCCTCCGGTTCAGACGATTCCACCAACTCCGTGTCCGGGTTAGCATCATCAACCCCCTCATCATGCCGCCGCTGCGCAGGTGGGGAGGGAATCTCGAACTCGTCGTCATCAGAGGATAGTGACGTGTGCACGACGCCATCTTCCGTGTGGACAATGGCCGTGTGTAGTGAGAAGACAGGAAGACAACTCTGGAGACTGACATCGCTGAAGCTTGTTTCTAGATCCTTGACGTCAGAACCTGCGAATGAAACGGCTATGTAAACCATACAACTCGGAATATGTGTGTATATATGTATGTATGTGTGTATGCTTGCGTGAGTGCATGCATGTGTGTGTAGCCCTAATGCCAATCATTATAACACACTAATATGTACAAACTCTATTTCTTTGTTAAATGATTTCCCCAAAAGTAGGCCATTTGAAAATGTATGGCTAATTCGATTTGAAGGAATCTGTTTATCAATAAAACATATGCCTTGCAGAGAATTATCAACTACTAAAATTCATCCAAAGCGAAAATATCTGTATTCAGTAATGTTTGCTGTTGTAGAAATGTCATTATATCAAACGTAACATGAAGAAATCCCCAGAAGGCAGAGGATGATTGTCGTAGTAAAGGCGGCTGCTATTATGCAACACTACAACAGTGTTCAAAGGCGATGCATTCTGTTGTCTAAGCTATTCTACAACATCAAATTCAACATCCTGTGAAATAAAAACAACTGAAATAAAAAGGTCTATGGACGAAACTCTTGCATGCATTTAAATACTCGGGGTATATTTGCAGGGATCAATAACACCAGTCCCATTCTTTGAGGCTTTGAAATATGATATTGTTAACAACCTAGATACATTCATCAAGCATATATCGCATTCACTAGTTGCAGAATCTTATAAGTGAAAATGTTGGGATCATATTGATTTCATCCTTCATTTCCAGTACGTATCAAGTTGTTTCCAGTATGTATCAAGTTGTTTCCAGTATGTATCAAGTTAAAATTGGAATGTCAGTATTTGACCGAAATTACCACTGTCTGATTAAGAATATATCTGGGATATTGAAAAACTAGGAAAAAAATGAATGAAATCTTAGAAATTGACCCTTGAATGGTTTTGGGCGATACAGAATGAAATGTCGAGATTGGGATCATGCTAACGACAAAAATATTAGGTTCATAGAAACATAAACAATGCATACTATAGTTATACTTAAATGATCATTAAGTTACAAAAAGGTTTATTCATCAAAAATGATACAATTAGTGTAAGAAGTCACTTACCCGGTAATCTAAATGATACATTTGTTGCAAAAAAGCTAAATACGTACTTCATTTCAAGGTCTATATTTCGTTGCAGTAATCATAAAATCTAAAGTTTTACAGAATTACGATCTTGATCCGAGAAGGGCACAAACTAACATTTAAAGCTTATCAAAAGGCTACCAAAATCTTTTCAGCTTAGTAAAATGTCATAACCTTTTAATTGATAATCATTTCAATAGAAGAATATAGTACAATACAAAAGAGTACAATATAAAGAATGCAACAACGGTCACTGAAAAACAATACAATTGTTTATGAGCAACATTTTGACAATACATTCAAACTCCTCTTTCGGTTTGTAAATATAAACTGTTGAGATCATTTTGTGTGCACAAGACTAAGCATGACAAAATGCAGGAGTTGAGTGAAATATGAATAGACACAGAGTTATACAAAACATGAATAGTTTATGCAACACTAACTGAAGACGAGAAAGGAAAAGAAAAGAAAGTACCACTAAAAGAGGATATAGTTATTTATAAAAAATATATAAAATAAATATTTTTGCTTTGATCAGTGGTGCACCAGGAATGGCCTCATATAAGTACAGTGGAACCTTTCCTGTCTGGCTACTATCGGTTAACGTAGAGAGGACTAGCAAAATGAGGTCAATTTAGAGGGGTGGTCAGCTTAGAGGGGTGGTCACTTCAAGGGGTTCCAAAGTATTCTATTTTGTCATCTGACCAGCCAACTAATTGGATGTAAGCATATCAAAATACCAATCTCATTTTAGTTAAGCATGCGAAATGTCATAACAATTTCAACTTATGATTACACTCTAAATTTAGTTTTATTGATCAGTTACAAGATTTGTTTAATTTATTCGAATGTGATGTCATTGATAGGGGAATGTAATCTTAAACCATTACCGAAAGTCTACCTTAAAATAGATGCATTCACTAAAATGTAGAAACTACAGAAACAACATAAACCATTTATCTTCTCAGCACGTTTGGGATGGAATTGATATTTTGTTTTCGATCTATACTTAAGATTAATGTTTTAATACAGTTGTGAAAACACATCCTTGGAAGAAATCCGATATCAGACAACACAAGTACACTTGTAACATCCGTGGATACGATACAGGGTCACATTGTCTATCCTCACCTGTATTCATTAAGCTCTAGCCAATGGGGATCTAGCAAGGAGATGGAATGGACAAGCGCATTGCGTATAACTATGTGATTGCAAAACAAGCCGAGTGCACTGATTAGTTGGTCAAGCACTGATTGGTTGGTCAAGCAAGCAAGGAAAACAAGACCTAAGCTGCACTAGGGGTTCACAACTCAGAATTCCTGGGAGAGGTTTCATGCAATATGAAACAATTTGATACGTGTATCTATACATTAATTTTGCTGGCCCCATTGAGGAAGATGTGCCAACACTTTGTTCAAGACTGCAAACACACTTTAAAAAAAATAGATTTTGAATATGTACTAATGGATAGATGAAATACAGATGCAAATTTCACCGATATCTGTTCCTTTAAGCTACACTAATGCATTATAAGTTTTCCTTTTTAAGAATATAGATTACCTTTTAAATACATTTATAATGAAATGAGAGTTAGCGTGTAGGAATAAATATATAAATGTATTTATATATATATATATATATATATATATATATATATATATATATATCTATATATATATATATATATATAAATATATATAAAAAATATATATATAAATATATATATAAATAAATATATAAATATAAATATATATATATATATATATATATATATATATATATATATATATATATATATGTGTATATATATATATATATATATATATATGTATATATACATACACATGTATATATGTACACATGTATATATGTATATATATATATATATATATATATATATATATGAATATATATATATATATATATATATTTATATATATAAATATATATATATATATATATACATATATATATATATATATATATATATATATATATATATATATATACATATATATATATGTATATATTATAGTTAATCTGTACCATGCAATAAAAACTGCTACCTATTTCCAAAAAGCTGGTGGTACTGTGTTGTAATGTTACAGGCTCTGAAGATTGCTTACCACTTGACTTAAATGGTAGAGTGAAGCTCTCGGTAGAAGGAGGCGAAGGAGCGCATGCGCCTTCTGGCAGTGATGAGTCACATCCGGTCACCTTATAGTCCACCAAGTTCAACAGACATTCCACCTCTTCATCCAATGTACTAACCTAAAACACGCATCAATGCATTAGTAAAACAAAGGCAAGTTATATCATCCACAGTGTATTCAAGATTCAGCAGACCCAATTGTTACCCTGATTATAAATCTGGCAATGTTAATACATTGCTATAGGTTTTAAGGACTGTAGAGGTAAGACTGGCAACTTACCATATTTTAACTTATCACAGGATATTTTTTTAGGATGGCAGATGAATGTATACATTCTCATAGTGACATCATTGCGTGCCTTTAAATAAAGATATGATTTAACATCGTTTCATGGCTATATATCGATGCAAGCAAGATATGCGTGGCTAATGATCTTGATGGCGCGGTCGGGCACCGGTTAGTGAGGAATAAAAGGCCACTGGTTTAGGAATTACATACTGTATAACTGGTTAATTTGGCGTGGTTTTTAATTTGGCGTTTTTTGGCGAATGCCCATCACCGCCAAATTAAAGATCGCATAAAAAGATGTCTACATAAAGATGGCGTTGTTCTGACTGCTCCAGACGCCAAAATAAATAAAGGGAAAATACCTTTTTGAAAAAAAACGCCAACTTCATTAAGTACACGCCAAATTAACCAGTTATACAGTATCTTTACCATACCTCGTCTAACTTAACCAACATCTGTTCCCAGGCAGGCAGGAGTTTCTCCAGAGGGCATGTGTCGATATCCTGAGAGACGCAGTCGTAATCCATAGAGTAAACGCTCGCGCCTGAATCTCCCTGACTGGAGTTCCTCGTAGAATGGCTCGAGCGGGAACTTTGCGTCGAGGCAGAGGGCAAACCGTGAAATTTAACTCTGCGGAATGCCTAAGCATAAAACATAAGTATGACACATGTATAAGGTATGACATACTATCATTGATATATACTATGATTAATCATCCCTTATTGCTGTCTATTTGTATTTCATTTGTATTATTATTCAGGGCTTAAAGTAATGTTTTATGATTATCTTAAGTACATTCACGTTTAATTATCACTGTGTGTACTTTAACATATCATGTAAACATCGTTTATGATACTTACCGGTTTGGGTTTTGTCAAACCGATCCAAAGCTTTAACCTCTTTAGGAGAAACTCCATCATTTCGTAGTCCTGCATATCTATAGTTCTGTTATAGTAGACCTGTCGCTTGGCTTGCTTGAGTGCCCAGCCCAGGACTGCTATGATGAGACCAGTAACAGCCAGGTGCACAATGCTGACGTAGCTTATGAAGAGAAGAGTGGTGAGTGTCTTGTTGTATGATAGAAGCTCCTCGAGGAATGGTCTCTGTCCTCTCAGGGTACCAAACAGGGTATAGAAACTACCCCTAAATGAGGAGAAGGCTCCAAACACGGTACCATACATCTAGAATGAAAACATGCACATCTTTTTTTCATATCTCGATGCAACGATTTAATTCTAAGATTACAATATAGAAGATGCATGATGGCAAAACTACTTAAATATATGATTAGAATAACACAATTTATCAGAATCCACTCTGACAAAGAGTTTTCTCTGATGTCCGCTGCAAGAACCTTGAAATTAGAATTTGTTGTGCTTATCGTAATTTATGTCAGGTGAGAGGGGGGGGGGGGGGCGCTGATGATAAATTTGTTACCCTTGTTGTAAAAATGGTGTACGATAAGATGTCTGCGTTCAGCCAGCGGGTTTCGCATGAGGCCGTCAAGCCGAGTGCAATACCTGCTGGTTTCTCGCAGACATCTTGCTGTACACCATTTTAACAACAAAGATAACTAATAATACTGATGCACCAGAAATAGCAGCGAATAGGCAGAGGTGTGAATGAGTGCACACACACATGTATACACTTACAAGCAGATTATAGGGCATTACTGGGGCTTTGCGATTTTTTTTGCCGGGTACTCAAGTTTCCTCCACCAGTTACAACTGGCTATTCACGACTTTTCCGCAATATGGCAGAAAAAGTGACGTAAAACAAAATTCCGAATTCCAACTCACCAGGTACGCACAGCTAGTGTAAGCCATTAGTAGGAGAATAAATATGAACGCACAGCCCCAGAGTGCATGTTGTGAAATCTTCAGTGCCAGTCCAAATACAGATAATCCTTTGATAAAACGTACTTGACGAACAGACTGCAATAAAAAAAACAATATTTAAAAAGGCATTGTACTTTTTAGAAAAAGTCAATAACAATCAATACGGAGGTATATTCAGATGATATTATTTGATTTGGTATGTACACAATTTATGTAAATAAACTTGGATACCGGAATGCTAGACATTTATATGATATCAATGTACTTTATAGAAGGTTTTGTACATGGTATGATGTTAATGTATTAGAAAATGCTATGTATTTTGCAGGTGGGTTTATTTTGAAATCATATTGATTTGGGTTAAATTATAAACAGCAGAGACACCCACTGAAGTTCCATATGGTACGTATAACTTAGAGAATAAGGGCAAAACACATACTTTTTCTGAAGATAAAATACCCGTTGCAATTAATTTTATTCTTGAAGTATACATGCCTAGTTGTTGAGCCGTCACTCAATTGAAACTGCTACAAGGCTGTAACTTATAAAATTTAGTGTGTATTGCAAAAAATATACTTTGTTTTGATATGTACGCATGCACATTTATTGGACGCTTACCAAAATGATCAATAAAAAGAGCAGCAAAGCGTTTAGTCTTCTCCATACAGTGTAGTGATAGACAGACTTGTGAAGGCTGTGGAAACTCTTCCTATGAGTAATATGCTTATGATAAAAGTCTGTGTGCGTGATGAGAACGATGACAAATTGAATGATTGTTGCAATGGTTAACACAGCAATTGACATTTCTATCCAATTCCAACCACTCGTGAAGTAAGTCAAGCCCTTTTCTTTGCAACTCGAAATGATATGAAGAAGGAGGTAGATGAATACAAGCACCATAAGAATCTGGAAGTAAAAGTCAAGTCAAACATTGAATAGTTTTCACTAAGAACCTTTCAGAGGCAATATACGTCCTTACCTCTTTCACTGTAGTTGAAATCTTACATGTTCATCAAATGGACATACACTTGAATAAAACCATGAAAGATGAAACGTGTTTGCCACTTGAGGGTTAATATCCTTAATCATTAATCGAAGTTTCTTAGTACAAGCAAAAGGTACAGACATAAGAAATATAAAATTACACGTGATATTCAAATGTCACTTAAAATGTTTGCTTGTCTAAATGACTATAACATAGACGTATAATATACGTGGTATTCGTTTCATGTCTTCAAAATTTCGTTATGATATTATTGGAATCAAAAGAGAAAAGACAGTAAGCTTTGATTGTGGATCATGATAATGATAATTACAGTTAATTGCGGAGGAAACTGGAGTACACAGCGAAGCACATTGACTAATCCTAAGTCACTTGTACCTTTATGTATAGTTCATAAGGAAGATACGGCCCATGCATATAAATCAGAAATACTTACCTCAAATATCATTAGTGGGCTTATTTGTCCCTGTGTAAACCGTAGCAAGCGTATCGTTTCAATGTAGAAACTCGTTAATGCTCCACCTTAAAACCATGAAAAAATGATAGTTTTTTGATTGAATATTTTACCAACAAAAACTATTTCGTTATTAAAGTTAGATGTACATTTCTTCTTTCAAATCAATCTTTCTTGCGTATCAGTTAAATGGGATTATACAAAAAAGACACCCTGATTCTTTTTTTTTACAACATAAGGTACACAGAGAATAACCAATTCTAAGGTTTTAATGTTTCTCTTTCAAATCAATATTTCTAGTGAATGAGCTATACGCGATTGCACCACAGGACATCTCGACTCTTTCTTACTTTAAAAACAAGTAACAGAAAAATATGTCAAGATTTTATACAAAAAACCCTGAAATTGAGAAACAATCTTAATGATTTTCATTATTTAACTTAATACATCACTTATAATAACCTAAGCATTATACAACTTATATTGGATAATAAATATGGGACCATTTATATTTGCTCATTGACTTTTTAAAAATGTGATTATGAATAATACCAACTATCAAATCAATATAGATAATTACCTGTGAGTGGAAATTCTATACATAAAGTGATGGACGTGTACAAGTCAGTGTTGACATTGTACATGCTGACTTCCACAAACACGGCACGAGTTCTACAAATATTGAACAAACAGGTACTGTCAGGAATGGTAGGTTTAAGCATATGTTGTGCGTCAGTCAATTTGGTCATTTTGCTTTTAGGAGGAACAAACAGAACTGGCATTTCAATCTTCCTTTACATAACAGTTTACATTGATATATACGTAATTATGAGAAAGTAGGTCAACATGATTTATCTATTTGTCATCAATCGTCACTTTTTCTGCCATATTGAGCATTTACACACGTTATATTAAAACAAAGCAGCACACATATTCATTTATGCAGGTCAAGCGTACATACCCTCTATCTATCCACTTCTGTTCTTGCAGACCCTTCATTATCTTCAAAGAACCATTACACGATCTTCCTAAATACTGTAGGTATCCTCCCGATTCCAACAAACTCTCATATCCTTCATACTTCAAGCTAAAAAGAAAAAGTATGTTATAACACTTTCTACAAATTAAAACATTTGCAGGAATGATTATAAAATATCATACTGTTTGTTATCTCTGAAATATTCTTCATCGTACATTAAGTAAAACAATAAACCTGACAAAACTTATTCTACTTTCACTACAATTAACACTACTGCTGAATATTCTG
>OZ012685.1:45159528-45195598 GCA_963942565.1 Maea johnstoni | reverse complement strand
ACAATACTTTTATTCTACTTTCACTACCATTTACACTACTGCTGAAGATTCTGATATTCATTCTAATTCTTCAGCTGCTGCTACTGCTACCACTACTTCTACTACTACTACTACTACTACTACTACTACTACTACTACTACTACTACTACTACTACTGATAATAATAATAATAATAATAATAATAATAATAATAATAGTAATAATAATGAAAATAATAATAATAATAATAATAATAATAATAATAATAATAATAATAATAATAGTAATGATAATAAGGATAATAATAAAAATAGTAATGATAAAAAATTAGTATTAAGGATAGTAATGAAAATAGTAATTATAAAAAAATAGCATTAAGGATAATAATAGTAATGATAGAAATAATAATAATTATCATTATTATCATCATTATTATTATTATCACTATTATTGTTATTATTATTATACGCCTGCTACTTCTTTTACACCTTCTGCTACTTTTACTTCTACTTCTACTACTACCACTACTTCTACTACTACTTCTACTTCTACTACTACCACTATTACTTCTACTATTGCTGCTGCTCTGCTAAACCATATTCATTCCTACCTCTCTGTTTGATGTGGTTTCGAGTATATCCATGATGCGTTCCCGCCCTGTGCGTTCCTCCAATAGGGATCATAAGAGCCACGGTCCTCTTTGTAGCCGTGACAATGCCGCTGCAGTAACCAATTGGCCCCGTAGTCACGTATACTTTCCCTTGTAGCGCACTTTGTAATTTTACTTCGGATCTGCCTCAATCTGCCGGTGCCAATGTTGTATATGTTAGACCAGTTTGCCTCTAATTGAGATGGATGGAGAGCAGCTGCTAACACCGCAGACCATTCCCAAACGTCTTGTACACTGAAAGAGAAGAATATGGCCACATACTATACTGACTACCATGCTGATGTTTTATCACCTTGAAAAACATACTAATAGCAATCATTTGGGTTTGAGGGAGGACGTAGTAGTCAAACAATCGCCCTTCTGCTATACAATTCACTTGTCTCTCCTTATGAGATTGGGGTTTATGAACATGTTCATTTGTGTGCCTTTGCATCGTACGCACGTGATGTTAGAGCTATAGGCAATAAGAGTAAATGAACACCTTGTCAGGGCAATGGACATTGCTGGCTGCGTTTCTATGGCAAAGGTACACGGCAGTATTATGAAATACTGTATACCGTGTTTATTTTGCGCATATGAAAAATGGGCTAGGATGGCAGCTCCTATTTGATGTGCAGTTGAATTTTTGCATACGGGTGTTGACTGGCAAGCTACTGGTATAGGGATTAGATGTTGAAATAGTGGTACGCATTTTGATAAATGCGGACTCCGCAATATTAATGGATTAATGGTATACATTACTGATCCTGTCAATGTAAGGTAGATTCTTGTCGTTAAAGCATCATGGTCCTCCGACTGGACCAAGGGCACACAGACTGATGCTGGGCCGTACCCCCCCCCCCCCCCCCCCCCCCGCTTACATTTATATAGGCATTTCTTATACTACTGTAGAACACACAATTTACGCGTCTGTTTATATATAGCGTATATAGCGTGTGGTTCCGCTTCACTAAATATAAAAACGCTGTACTTTTTTCTTACTGTTCTAGCGCTGTCAGCGGGGGCTTCCGTCGCTAACATAAAGATACGCTATGATGCAAAAATTCACCAATTCGCTATATTTGGGACATGCGCCATATATGTGTTCTACAGTAAGCATTTCTTATACTATTGGTACAGTCAAGGTAAATGGTGTTGAAGCATGTGCATTACTAACCGTGTTATTGCAGTGAAGGCTGTTTTTCCGCTGGCAGGATTACCTACAAACATGTTTTGCAGGTATCTGTTCTGTATGTAGAGCGTTGGCCCCATGTCCAAATGAGTGATGATAAGAACGAGCCAGAGAAAGAAGAAATAGAGCACTCCTTGTCGCATAAGCAGGTGTAAGCGATGGATCTTGCGACCCTCTTCCCGGGCCTGCAGTAAGGCATAGCCACCAATAGGTCGCATATGCACATCCTGTTAAAGTAATATGGACATCCCATTCAGCAATGAAAGGTTAGCAACCAATCGGTTTTATATGCAACTGCCATCAGAATAATACATGCGTACCATTAAACAAAGAGAAGGTCAGTCATAGGCACCAATTAATTGGTTCCATATGCACATCCTGTTAAAACAATATAGACATCACTTTAAGCAATGAAAGGTTAAACACCAATCGGCTATATATGCAACTCCCTTAAAAGTAATACATTTATCCCATTAAGCGAAGTATAGACAGCAATTACTTTCATATGCACATCCAGTTAAAATAATTAAGGTATCCCACCAATTCGTATCATACGCACATCGTGTTAAAACAATAAGAGCATCCCACTACAAAAATAACTGTTAATTCTGAAAGTTAAATGCATACTTTTGAATGTGATATTTATTTATAACAGACTCTGAACTCTGAATGTGTGTGTATATATATATATATATATATATATATATATATATATATATATATATATATATATACATATATATATATATATATATATATATATATATATATATATATAAATATATATATATATATATATATATATTTATATATATATATATATATATATATATATATATATATATATATTTATATATATATATATATATATATATATATATATATATATATATATATATATATATATATATATATATAAATAAATAAAATATTATGATGCTTTTACCTTAATTGTTTCATTTGCCGCGAGCCTTGGTGGATAAAGGGCCAGGTCATCACTATCCTCATCTATGGTTTTCACTACACCAGACAGAAATAGGGCCAGGAGAAACACCTGCAAATCAAATGGTTATACTCGTCTCGATTATATACACATGATTTGAAGTGATTTATGTATCCTAAGAATGGCGTTTAACTTAACTTGAACCGCTCATTTAACATGGCTTTGCATTGGATAAACACGACGAAACACTTTCGATTGAGGCCACCAACAGGGCACATTTGAAATAATTTAAACAGATACCTTTTAGTTAAAATGTCACACAAAACATAATTTTCAATAAACAGTTGTCTATGTAACTGAAATAAGACACTGGTAAAACATGTGTAGAGTATTTTGTTGTTTTATCACATTATTTGACAATAGTCCTTAACATGTTCATAAAACCTAAGTTACTGGTGATTCGAGTTACATTATTGATTGACATGGATTCACTGAAGTCATTTGCCCTGACACGCCATATCTTTCAAGAAGTATTATGCATGCAAACACTTTTGTCCAGCAATGTACTGGACAACAATTAAACGTGTGACAACGTGAAGTGGTTGTCTTTGGCGCCTTTACACCAATAAATGTGTGGCATTGTGAAGTGGTTGTCTTTTGCGCCTTTGCACCAATTACTATATAAACGTGTGCTAATGTGAAGTCGTTGTCTTTGGCGCCTTTGCACCAATTACTATATAAACGTGTGGTAATGTGAAGTGGTTGTCTTTGGCGCCATTGAACCAATTACTATATAGACGTGTGGTAATGTGAAGTGGTTGTCTTTGGCGCCTTTGCACCAATTACTATATAAACGTGTGGCAATATCTTCTAAGTTATGGGTTTCTATCTCGTCTCGATAAGACCTTAGCTATTGAAAGTAACATAAACCTTATCCTTCCTCCCTCAGGCAAGTCCCGATTTAGCCGCAATATGGCAGATTCCAAATTTCTCTCTGTGATCAAAGAGGAGACTTACCTTCAGGGGTTCAATGATGAAACAGGATTGCAGGAAAGAGATGAGTAAGGCCACCAGCCACTTGAGGGACCTATCCCGTCCAAACACGTGTCCATAGAGTATCGTTATGATGATAGATAGAGCACAAAGGGAAGCGGACACGGAGAAGGCCACATATACAAAACAATGTGGTAGTTGGAAACGTCTTCTTTTCTCTGGTGGTGCCGCTAAGGGAAGACTGGTTGTTAGAGATGCAGCTCCTGAAGATAAACAATTATGACTTAGGTTTGGTATAAAGTTAGGTCTTCAGTATGGCTAGGTAAGATAGCAGTGATACAGATATTCATTCTAAGTGTTTGAATGCCATGCTTTAACTTCATCTATCAACGTTTTCAAAATATCATATACATTAAATGCATCCTTAATATAGGCAAACTACTGCACCCAACCAACATAAACTGTTCACAACACGATCAGTAGCCTTCTTTCTAAGAACATTCAAATAATGTGAAAGTCATTCTCGCAACACCTGGAGAAATTAGATGCCATTCAACATAAATTGGTTAAAACATGGTCAGTATATAGTCTTGCATCTAAGAAAATTCAAAACATTGTGATGACCATTCCATCCGTTGTCTATTATGCCCGGGCTGTCCACGTAGCTGGTGCAGGAATTCAGTGTTGGCACTGTATTCAACATATGTATAGCCCTATATGGTGCACTTTTATGGCAGAAGAAAATGTGTCTTCCTACTATTCCTACCTTGGCTCCCTCTTGAGGTGAAACTCTTGAGCCTCTCTGGAGCCATCATAAGTCCTGATGCCCTGGACACAATAGAACCATCATCATCTATGAAATTAACTGCACGCTGGCTTTCAATACTAGCTCTGTGCCTGAATGCAAAATAAAAACACTTCAATAAAACTCTTCCAATATCTTTTTCAAGAACATTTCAAATAATTGTCTTGATACTTAATTTTAAATACTTTATTTTATTCTAAGTGCAAGTGTGCCAAACCTTTTCATAGCGATGCCTACAATCAAATTATCCTGAGAGAGCATTTTCATCTTGCGATATTATTTCAATAAATAACAAATGATCCAAAAGCTACTAGGTATATGCATAATGTCTGCATATCCTATTGAATAGAGTTGGATTATACTGGATTATACGCAGATAAAAAGACATCAGAGGAAAGATTTGAAGATTTTTCTGTTTTTCATTTTATAGTCTGGAAGATTCGTCACTAGGGTGTGCAAAATTTGGTGCATAGTTGTTTTCAATGGATTCTGCCTCTGAAAGGGGTCTAGATCAATAATCCATCGGGTGACACTCTGTCACCCTTGAGGAATTTGAGAAATCCAAGATGGCCACCAAAATGGCCGCCAAATCAAGAAAATGACTATATCTCATTTGATTTTTGGCCTAAGAAAGAAATTCTTTCATCTTGTCCTAGGTTTTAGGGGCCAAGGAGTTCATTGGTGCTGACAGAAGTTACATTTGATAACTAGGTCATAGGGTTTTTCAATATGGCTGCCAAAATTGCCTGCGATAGCAGGAAAATGACCGTAACTCAATTGTTTTTTGACATAGATCAATACCTTTTGCATGTACGCATGGGTTATAAAGGCCATGAACCTCATTGGTGCTGGTTGAAGACATAAAAAGGTTATCATAAATTCAAAATGGCTGCCAAGATGACAGTCAAATTAGGTAAACCACAGGTGTCAAACGTACCATATGTGACTTATATAGCATACATACTGACAGATTAATCCAAAGTTCCACAGCAATTAAAAGCAAGTGTTACAGATATTTCAACATCTAAATATCAACAAATTATCTAAAGAATATTGCATCTTTTGAAGATTGCTTTTGATAATTGATAGGTTAAAACATAGATAAGAGATAGAAATGCATGAATGGCATGAATTATGTGTGGTGAGTCCCACCTATATCTTCTGGATTTTGTACCATCATATTGTAGTACTATCTATGGGTTTATGTCACATATGGAATCTTTATTCCACTCCTATCCTTCTCTGTATGGACTAACTGTTCTTTGATTGAAGCAGCCTTGTTCTCCATTGCATCTACATAAAATTGAACATCCAAGATGTGCAGCTGCACCGCATCGAAGAATAAGGTTGGTCAGTTGCACACAAGCACTGTGTTATCTTTAGAATGACAGATGGTGCAAATTGCTGATCATGAGGTATGGTTTTGGGCTGTAAGGATTTGAAATGATCATATTCCAACCAGACATAGTCATATGAACCCATGTCAGGGGGATCAGTGTTAAGTGCTGTTTGCCAGATTGTAGCCTGTAAATGGGCTCTTTTCACATTTTCTTCAAATGCCATAGAAGACGGAGGTAAATATTGTAGTTCGGGCTGAATGCATACCCCTTTCCTGACCATCTTTGCACCCCAAACTCTGTAAAGAACATCAGACTTCACGTCTCCTGGTCTAATTGTTGTGCTATAGCAGGCTGCAATGTAGGATGTCACCTCCTTGATGATTTCCCCCATGTCCGAATCTGTATTGCAAATAATGTGGAATTGATACCTGATGCAGAACCTTAACAGCTTTGACCTTGCCTATACCAAAGTATGCCCCAACTTTGTCACATCCTATTAAGGGGTGTGCTGCAATTGAATTGGGTACAATAGCAAGGTGCTTCTTGACTGTCTCACCAATATTCACAGAAACCTTGTGAGGACTTGTAGGTTCCATGGTAACTGTTGAACATGATGGTGCATAGTAGTTGTGCATAAGCAGGACAAAGGCATCTGTTTCTGCAATAAATGGAACTGTGAGGGACTATACCAATGTGTTTGTGAGGTTTGCTCTAGAAAAGGTGGAACATGTTCATACCTCTATTTTGGTTTTGATAGATACCAAGAGTATAGCGTTAAAAGTGGTACTAGATCATCCAGGTCCACAAAATCATCAAGACAGTACAGATTGGCACTAGAAATTCCACTGCCTCCCCACACTGTTATACTGTCCTATCCACACAGAATTGATAAAGACTATTCAGGATAAGAACCACCCAACATTTGCTGTTACCATATAGGGAAAGATACCATTCCATAAGAAGTCAAGGATGGTACAGTCTAAAAGTGCCATGACCTCAGAACCACCCATAAAGAGGCAGATGTCAGCAGATGATAAAGCTAGTTGCTGCTGGTTGCGAATGTGATCAGGTTTTCTCTGCTGCTAAAGATGTCTGAGTCCTGCATACATGCAGTAATACCATGATATACTGACCATGTTCATTCAACAGTTATCATAAAACCTACAAGACCTCACAGGGTTTCAGTAAATACTGGAGAGATGGTCAAAAAGTACCTTGCCATTGTACCAAATTCAATTGCAGCACACCCCTTAACAGGATATGAAAAAGTTGGAGCATACTTTGGTATATATAGGCAAGGTTGAAGTTGTTAAGATTCTTGAAACAGCGTCCCAATTCCACCATATTTGAATACAGATTCAAACAAGGGGGAAATCATCAAGGAGGCAACATCCTATATTGCAGCCTGCTATAGCACTACAATTAGACCAGGAGACATGATGTCTGTTGGTTAAATTCTTTTGGTTGCTAAGATGGTAAGGAAAGATGTATGCATTCAAACTAAACTATAACATTCACTTCCGATTTCACTGGCATTTAAGGAAAATGTGAAAAAAACATCTGCATCTGCATCTGCATACAATCTGGCATCCAGTGTTCCACATGGATCTCCCTGACATGGATTCATGTGACTTTGGCTGGGTGAAAGATGATAGTTTCAAATCCTTACAGACCAAAACCATACCTCATGATCAGCACTTTTGCACCACCTTTTGTTCTATAGATAATACATTGCTTGTGTGCAAATGATCAACCTTATCCTTCAATGCCATGCAGGCTGCTTCAATCAAATTACAGAGTCCAGATAGAGAAGAACAGGAGTTTAATGAAGATTCCAATGGTGATACTGACACATAGATAGTACTACAATATGATGGTACAAAATATAGAAGATATAGGTAGGACTCACCACACATAAAAACATTTCATTCATGCATTTGTATTTCTTATCTATGTTTAACCCATCAATTATCAAAAGCAGTCTTCAAAAGATGCAATATTTTACATGATTTGCTGATATTTAGATGTTGAACTATCTGAAACATTTAATTTTCATTGCTGTGGAACTTTGGATAAATCTGTCAGTATGTATGCTATATCAGTCACATACAGTACGTTTGACACCTGTGGTTTACCTAATTTGGCAGCCATTTTGAATTTATGATAATCTTAATATGTCTTTAACCAGCACCAATGAGGTTCTTGGCCTTTATAACCCATGTGTACATGCAAAAGGTATTGATCCATGTCAAAAAACAATTGAGTTACGGTCATTTTCCTGCTATCGCGGCCGTTTTGGCAGCCATATTGAAAAACCCTATGACCTAGTTATCAAATGTAACTTCTGTCAGCACCAATGAACTCCTTAGCCCCTAAAACCTAGGACAAGATGAAAAAAATTCTTTCCTAGGCCAAAAATCAAATGAGATATAGTCATTTTCTTGATTTGGCGGCCATGTTGGTGGCCATCTTGGATTTCTCAAATTCCTCAAGGGTGACAGAGTGTCACCCGATGGATTATTGATCTATACCCCTTTCAGAGTCAGAATCCACTGAAAACAACTATGCACCAAATTTTGCACACTTCAGTCCAAAAATGGCATTTGGCACCCAGACTATTATCAAGAATTTGTATAAATTGGACACCTCAAAAAAGTATATAACACACCAACCTGCCAATGTTAAGCTTCGGTTCTTCTCTCACAAACTTCGTCTTTTTGCTGTTGGTACCATCAGTATCTTGGTTGTCAGATCGCGAATCTTTTGACTGCTTTGAGTCAAAACTGCTGCTGAATTCCTCATCTGTAGGCAGACTCTCTTCCCAACTATCTGACCAGCTCAGTTGTCTCTTTACTCCTCTTTTTCTGCAAGCATTATGTTTTACTTGTTATTCTCGAATCACTTGTTACATGTGCGTTTATATTTGTAAAAAGAATGCAAGTCAATTACTAAAGGGGTTTTGCACTAGCTATCCATGATAACCAGATATTTGCAAAAATGCATAATTAATGTTGATCGTTATAAGGCATTCATAATATTGCAAAGAGCTAGCAATCAACCAATATATGAAAATAATCACCTTGATATAATGGGTCGTATAGTATCTCTTTTTCTTTTATCTTGTTTCAGGTCATCTATAATGGAATGTCCAGGAAGTTCAACATCACTCCATGATCCCCTCGAGCTGGTCCCCTGGCTGACCATACTGTCACTGCTGATTTTGCGAATTATTGGTCCAAACCTTTTCCTGTGCCTGCCATAAAACAGTGCATGAAGATTTATTTCTTCTTCCATTTTTATTGAAAACTAATTGTACTGTCAGCGGTTTTTAAAATAAAATTGCACTGAAAAACGTAGGCAATATATTAAATAGCTCAGTGTTTGTGGATTACTTGTTACACTAACTACTAAGCTTCTATGAAACCGAAACCACTGAGCCTCAGCTTAAAGTAACAAGGGATGCAGGTACTTCTTAGCTTTAAAATACAGTTTAAGGACGTGAATGTTTATATATGTATATATATATATATATATGTATATATATATACATATATATATATATATATATATATATATATATATATATATATATATATATATATATATATATATATATATATATATATATATATATATATATATATATATATATATATATATATATATATATATATATATATATATATATATATATATATACATATATATATATATATATATATATATATATATATATATATATATATATATATATAAATATATATATACATATACTAGTATATATATATACATACATATATATATATATATATATACACACACATATATACATATATATATATATATATACATATATATATATATATACATATATATATATATATAAATATATATATATATATATATATATATATATATATATATATATATATATATATATATATATATATATATATATATATATATATATATGTGTGTGTGTGTGTGTATGTGTTGTATTTTCTAGGAATTATTGAATTACGTCTTTTGTATTTCAATCATGTTTAATTTTTTATCATCAAGTTGTACGGCTATTATCACGCCATACATACATTTTAGCAGTACAGGCCACGCATTACCTTGACTTTGAGGAGCGGAACTTATCATTTTCTCTGCTATATTTGACCTCCTCTGCATTAGAACACCCAGGTAGTTCAAAATCACTCCATGACCCTCTAGAACTGGTTCCCTGACTGACCATACTGTCACTGCTGATCTTGCGTATGATTGGTCCAAACCGTTTCCGGTGCCTACCGCCATTGTTGTTCAAAGAGTCTGACTGCTGTCTGAAGCTCGGAAGCTTTTCTGGCCATCCCAGGATACTGTCATAGGACCACCACTTATTTTTGTCGTTGGCTCTTGAAGGCTTCTTAGAAATTTGCTGCGTATTAGCATTAGCAGTGCTGGTGGTACTAACGCAATCTGACACGTCTTTCTGGCCACCCTCGTGTATTTCCTCTTCGGCAATCTTATTCAAGGGATCGGTCCTGTGTAAGTGGTTCATCTATGAAAGAAGTGGGGAAAATGTTAGATGAATCCTTCGTAAAAGTTAAGAACTACACTCCCTACCGATATCTGATACCTTTACTGGGATGTATGTCATCTGGACCTGTGGGTATTTACATATCTTGGTTTGTATGTCATCTAGATGTGAGAGTATTACATATATTGATAAGCATGTCATCTAGTATTACATAAATTGTATATTGATACTATTTTGAATATCGGTACATATGTCCTTTAAACTTGTGAGTTTTGCATATATTGGCACGTTTGTCATCTAGATGCCAGTGTTTTACATTCATAGATATGTATCCAATCCGGACTTGAGATTATTATACTTGCATATGTTGATACATATGTTATACAGACTTGTAAGCATTGCATATCTCGGTTTGTATCAATCTCCGGCACATTAATATGCTCTTCCGCGATTGCTCCACGTTTAATCACTCTGTTCATTTTGAGCAGTTTCGTTCTGTTTCATGGTACGATGTCAAAATCATACCAGATCTAAAGCTCCTGTGCATTATTCGCCATTCAGTTATTTGTAATTGCGCAAACTACGATGTTCATGACATTTCGGTTGTAATGTTTTCATACTTTTTGCGATAGCTCACGAAAAAATGCGGTGAAAGTCCCGAATTGACCAATCCGTCCAGTGCTCTCGCAACAAACCGGCCACTGCGAGGAAGAGGTCATTGTTGATTGTAAATAAGCCCTCAATATACTTACTCGAATATATTCCTGTCCAGCCTCTTTGTCGTTAAAAGGCATGTGTAGTATATCTGCATTTGAGTGGGATGTAACGGAGGCGCCCCCTGTCGTCCATACGTCGCAATCAGCTTCCATCTCTACCGTCTGTGCTGTCATGGGTGTCTCAGTAAAGTCAAAGCTCCCTTCCTAAAAGCATTATTATACACACAATCCTGAATTACGATTTTCGTTAAAGCATATCTACAAACTGTTCTGTCAGTAGTTACAACGACACAGTAATACTGTAGACCACACATATGAAGCGTGTCCCAAATATAGCGAATTGGGGAGTTGTCGCATGATAGCGTATCTTTATGTTAGCGACGGTAGCCGCCGCTGACAGCGTCAAAGTACAGAAAAAAAAGTATAGCGTTTTTATATGTAGCGAAGCGGAACCACATGCTATGTACGCTATATATAAACAGACGCGTAAATTGTGTGTTCTACAGTAGTAATAAGAATGGAATGGATGAGGTTACATATAGGAAATGGCTGAGATAAATCTTTATACTATGACGAAATAAAATAAGGCCAACCGCTTTGCAGTAAATCCCATAAGCACAGTGATTTACAAACAAAATAATGCATTCCTTCTTGTGTGAATTGGCGGGTGAGATGACGCAGAAATGCAGTTTATATCAACTACTACGAAGAAGATTAAACTAAAGATTTGTATTTAATAATCGTCCACAATATTGCTGAAAGCGAATGTAAAAAGATACTAAATATTTGATGGAAGATAAGAACTTGGTTTTGCAATTATTTTTCATTTGATTGGGAAATAAGTTACCTTTGGTTTACTTTTCCTGAAAATCTGCATGATAATAAGGTTTATAGGAAACACCAGCACACTGGAGAGAGCTCCAGTAAGTAGGTCATCCCAGCCGAATGCATTAGATCCTAGAAACAGTGAAACAGAAAAGTTAAAATAACAATTTGATATAGGACTGCAATAGAACTTATATTTTACTTATTTACGAATGATTTATAACAATTACATACTTTCGCAGGTTGATGTATGTACATATCCATGATTCCCCACAGCAAAATAAGCTTTGCGTGCCTTATTATATAACCTACCTGTAAATGTGTATGTGTATATATATATTTGTATATATAAATATATATATATATATATATATATATATATATATATATATATATATATATATATATATATATATATATATATATATATATATATAAACATATATATATACACACACACATATATATATATATATATATATATATATATATATATATATATATATATATATATATATATATATATGTATATATATATATATATATATATATCAATATATATATATATATATATATATATATATATATATATATATATATATATATATATATATGTATATAAATATGTATATAAATGAGTATGTGTGCGTATGATATATACAGAGATAATGTGGAGAACCATTTGGATACCGAAAAACAACTTCATGTAGAATACTTAATAATAATTACATACTCTCGAAGATTGATAGAAATATCTATGATTAATTGAATCAACTTAGCATGCCGAATTATATACCCTACCTGTGAAGATTTCCTGTTTTGTAGGTGTGTTGATGATACCGTACCAGATGGCATTTACACACATGAAGGTATAGATAAGCGTGACGCAGCACGTAAGACGTTGCACACGCGTGAAGCGGCTTCTCTGAGGCCGTTCCCAGACTGAGAACCATGTGTGATGTTCGGAGAAACCATGGCTCATCTGATATCTGAACAACAAGCCAAACTGCTCCAGCTCCGAATTATCTGCAAATAGTAGGAAAAGGTTCATATATATTTATGTGTTTTTTTCTCTATTTCTATTCTCTTTCATAACACGCTGGGCCCCTGGCTTTGCTGTTTACAAGCTAATCAAATAGCATAATTACATAAAATGCATAAAATTATACCCTTATTACATACGTTGTATCTTGTTATGCAGCACATAGCATGCCAATAGAATTAGAATAATAATTTGAACTCATTTTGAAATAACCATATTCTTGCCTTTTTGAATGAGGATGACGAACCCTTTTTACTTAATAGAGATGTATGACAAGAATATGTAGTTCATGTTACATTTACCTGCAGGATAGAGTTCCTTTTCTATTTTGCCATCCAGCATGTTGAGGGAGAACCAGGTATTGGCCAGGAAATAGTATCTATTATTTGTCTGTAGATCCCGGACAGTAATTCTAGCCAAGTACCACGAAGGACTCAGTCCAGTATTGTCATGCCAAACTCGTATTTTGATTATTCCACCGAGGTTTTCAGTAGAGGCGATAAGAAATACATTTGTCATGTTGCGTTGAAAAGCGCCCTCTTGCGTGAGATGCCTGGCCTCCCCTTTAGCCTTGTCCCCATACAGCTTGATACCTACATGTGCGGTAGTACCTGTAAAGAAACAAAATACAGTTGAATCAATTGAGTGAATGCACATATAACAATGCAAACAGTACAGTGAAGAATATAATTCACACGCAAGTCGACCAGTAGTCAGTCACCAACTCGCCGACTGGTTGCCCAACCGTCACCTGCTGTACAATAGACCTTTTCCACTCAGGACATCGTAATACAGAATAAATAAACTACAAACTTAAATATTATGAAAATTGTGTATATAAAAACAATAGAAAATATAAGCAGCGTAAGTTAGATAAAACATACAAGAATGAGCCAAATTGCCAAATCAAAAGGAAATTAATTTTGCGTCAGTACACTAAAACTACAAACTGAAATAAAACGTTGCTCTTGAATAAATAATGAAGAACGTGTGTGTTTCAAAGAGGAAATTCTTATCGACTTAGTTTTAAGATCAAAATCTATATCTCCTGAGGTTCCATTACAGTCTCATTACGAATCATTAGTGGAGAGTTCCTCTCTTCCATTGGAAAAGCCCATCATATGGTTAGTTTTAACACATTCACTTCCTATTCGGTTGGAGCAATAGTTTTCAAAGCCCCGTCGTCTTGTCTTCATATTGAGAAGTATTTAAGGATTTAGTCCAACCGTACATGTAAATACTATTGCATGATGTGCGTGATATCCTCTTACTAGAGTTTGCATTACATAGAACACAAACCTCCACGTCTTACCTGCCCCAAACTGCATTCCGGTGACAATGGTAAGTTCATACTTGAAGCGGCCATTTTTCCCGCAGAGTGGGAGAACCCCGACTCTGCAGCGGTCCAGCCTGTCCCAGCGGCGAGCCAGCACCACCATGAGCAGATACATGACGGCCACCACACCACACGTCACCGTCACAATGTGGTTCCGAGCAAGAGCAATGCGCTGAAACATGATACACTGGGAATTAAAGCATAATACCACACCACACGTCACCGTCACAATGTGGTTCCGTGCAAGAGCAATGCGCTGAAACATGAAAGATGATACACCGGGAATTAAAGCATAATACCACACCACACGTCACCGTCACAATGTGGTTCCGTGCAAGAGCAATGCGCTGAAACATGAAAGATGATACACCGGGAATTAAAGCATAATACCACACCACACGTCACCGTCACAATGTGGTTCCGTGCAAGAGCAATGCGCTGAAACATGAAAGATGATACACCGGGAATTAAAGCATAATACCACACCACACGTCACCGTCACAATGTGGTTCCGTGCAAGAGCAATGCGCTGAAACATGAAAGATGATACACCGGGAATAAAAGCATAATACCACACCACACGTCACCGTCACAATGTGGTTCCGTGCAAAAGCAATGCGCTGAAACATGATACACTGGGAATTAAAGCATAATACCACACCACACGTCACCGTCACAATGTGGTTCCGTGCAAGAGCAATGCGCTGAAACATGAAAGATGATACACCGGGAATTAAAGCATAATACCACACCACACGTCACCGTCACAATGTGGTTCCGTGCAAGAGCAATGCGCTGAAACATGAAAGATGATACATCTGGAATAAAAGCATAATACCACACCACACGTCACCGTCACAATGTGGTTCCGTGCAAGAGCAATGCGCTGAAACATGAAACATGATACACCGGGAATTAAAGCATAAAACCACACCACACGTCACCGTCACAATGTGGTTCCGTGCAAGAGCAATGCGCTGAAACATGATACACCGGGAATTAAAGCATGGTGCCACACCACACGTCACTGTCACAATGTGGTTCCGTGCAAGAGCAATGCGCTGAAACATGAAACATGATACACCGGGAATAAAAGCATGGTGCCACATTACAATGCGGTGAAACATCAAAAACCGTGGATTAAAACATGCCACCACACAAGTATTAAAAAAGTGAGATGTTTTGTTACATTATTGGCCCCTAGTAATGTCAAGGCACTGGAACATGAAAAACCATGTATTAAGATATCGTTACATACTCTGCGTTCACTATGTAGTTACGAGCAAGGTCATTTTGTAACTTTTATACCATGTGCAAGAAAAGGTGTTACAAGATAAAAGATACACATTATTGGTTGAGTGCTCATTTCGTTCATTTAACGTATTTCTAAAGGAAAAGAGTACCATAGA
Organism: Maea johnstoni; assembly: GCA_963942565.1. Classification (NCBI taxonomy): domain Eukaryota; kingdom Metazoa; phylum Annelida; class Polychaeta; order Spionida; family Magelonidae; genus Maea; species Maea johnstoni. The sequence goes on along the minus strand of OZ012685.1, from coordinate 45,179,846 downwards.
AGGTATCCCTACAACCAGGAATTTCAGAAGTTATGCTACCCTGGCATAAGTTCATATAACACTCGTTTGACATTTTCAAAATTGCGCACAACATACAGCCTCTATTTCTAATAGCATAGACCATAAGCAGACTTCATATACAAACCGCTAGATCTGTGAAGGTGACGTCACTGGGAGCCATCAGTACTTGCCCTCCAAATGCCGTAAGATGATTGCAGTAGCAAACACTCTGACTAGGAGATGAGTCACGTGACGGCTCACATCCGCTTGTATCCCAGGTTTTTCTGGCATCATTATAGAACTGGCAACTCGAATAGTAGGTAGCGATGGAGAGATTCACTGCACAGGTAAGGCTAGGGTTGGTGATGGTTAGATAGTATTGTGATGTATGATCAAAATATCTGAAAAGAATACAGTGGAATAAAGTTCACTCTTCTAGAATTAGGTTCCACTGTCACCTATAGTCAAATATACCTTGGCCGTAAATATTGCCAAAAAATGAACATTTATTGTAGCTTTTACAGCAAACTGGGAAATGCATCTACATTTAACGTATTCTATTAGTGAAATCAATGCAGACAGCAGTAGATTTGCCTTATTCTATGCGTGTGTACACAAGGTATATTCATTTAAATTTACATTCACTGTACTTTACTATGGCAAGCATTCCATGCAAAAAATCACTATTTTCTGATATTCGAAATTCATTTACGGATATCCAAAATTCATTTACGGATATTCAAAATTCCACTGATTTTCTGATATTGGAAAATGAACTTCTGATATCCGAAATTATATACAGATATCCGTAAATGAATTTCAGATATCCGTAAATAAATTTTGGATATCGGAAAATGGTGATTATTTGCATCGAATGCTTGCCATACTTTACCTCCTGAACATCATTACATGTGTATAGTGTAGGACAAGCACCTACCGTTTACTAATGAATATGTCTTGTAAGTGTTGCTTGTCATCTTCCTTTGATGGAGAACTTATGTTCACAGACACCTCATACTTCTCTGAGGTGGCGACATATTCCTTTCCCAGATATACGGCAATATGTGATCTGTTTTCTCCACACGTAATTTCTGGGGCATCTTCCTGGTGAGCTGTGAAATGTATCTTTATATGCATAGCAGCGTCTTCTAAGGCCACTGTTTTATCCAACGCATACACCACAGAACGATAAGCTTCGACAAGATGGCTGCTGTAAGGTAAGTAGTTTTCCATCTTCTTTTGTGATTTGGTGTTTTTCTGTTTAGCTGAACTACTTGGCATAATTATCTTTATCCTCCCATTGTCATCAAGCCCTTTTATGGCAATATGACTGCCATTGGGTAGCTTAAAACTCAATGCAGGTACTTTTGTTGTGATCCCTTTTCCATTGGAGTATCCCCACGTAAAGGGGTTGTCAGGATTTGTAAAAGCCACCTGGAGAACCTCGGTGTCTCCATAGTTTGACAGTAAACCTTTAGGTATATGAAACTCGCACCCATCGGCACTCAGCGTTTGCCAGATATCCGAGGCACGCACACGTTGAGCGATAATAGAGAGCTGTCCCACAGGTAGGCTAGTTGTAGCCTCGTCTAGTATCTGCGTCTGTAGTATGAGAGTTACCAACTCCTCTGCCAATATGGCGCTGGATTCTATCACCTCAGCCCGCTGGACGTCTGTCTGCACAGGGTCGTTGATCTGATTGGCTGATTTGATTAGGTTGGCTACTGTCTGCAGCAGGGGCTGCGGGGAGAAGTCGTCGCTGCTCACACCGTGTGAGGCTGCAGGTTTCACCACTTCAAGAATGCTGCGCAGTTTTCCGTTGATCACCAAGTGGCACATCCTACTGCGAAACTCGTCCGTGAAGTGCTAAAACACAATGGAACTATTATCAAGTACACAATAAAGGCAATAAAGTCTTTTGCATGTTAAAAACTATCATATCTAAGATTTACATCTCAGTAGTTGTCATATGCAACGTATAACTACTTGTCCATAAGGGTAATGGAAATAAAAATACTTCGAGAAAAGTATGTTTCTAAGATATTTGCTTCACTCGACCTGCTACTATTGTGTTGTTACTTATAAATAGTGGATATGTTTTCTTTTATTCATCGCTTCAAAATGGATATCTATATTTCCTGAATATGCATGTTGTAATGAAATATGTATTGTGGAAATCCAAATTGAATGTGACTAGTTTTAGACGAGATGTATACGTGTATAATACAAACATTTAATTACTGCACCAGTCGACCGGACGCCTGCCAGTGCCTGGTTGTACAAACACCCATGGATAACATGTCAAAAATAAGCCAAGCACATCAATGACCAACGTACCTTGCGAATTAAAGCTACGTTCAGTTGTGAGGTCATCTATGCAAATATGCCCAGGAAACTGGGTGACAACCAGACATGCAGTTGTGTTCTATGCCGGGCTGCCCACACATTTAGTGCAGGAATTAAGTGTTGGCACTGTATGTGTGTGTATGTATATGTGTTTTCTAACTAATCATAGTTGTATTTCTTACTAATGCATGCATGGTTAATTAAAGATAAATGAAAAGTAACAGCACTAATAGGTACCTTTTTATATTTTTCAAAATTTTTTATTCAATATGTGTCATGTCAAAAAAAGTAACGCTGTTGACAATCAGGTACAGCTTGTTACACAATATACTGAGAATGGTTGAGTGCTATGTATTATAAAATACAGTCAATAGATTGTACTGTTTGTCAAATATATTATTTCTGCCTTTTATGTATTGACGATATTTTTCTTGATAATAAAAGTTTTGGACCTCATGCTTAACATTCAAGATGTGTGGTATTTGTTCTTTTTTCTTTGCGTTATAAATCACTTTTTTTGTATGCAATATGATTGTATTTATTGCAAGCGCATTTTCGAGGTCTCCAATTATCATTCGAGAAGCAGTCATTACATAATTAGGCATACCTAGTTCTACAATCCAGTCTGTGACATTTTCCCACAATTCTATTACGTGGGGGCAACCTAAAAACATATGCTCAATTGAGTCCACTTCTGTTTTACACATACTGCATAAGTTGGATTGGACTAGTCCCATATTGTACAATTTTTCATTGGTGTAAAATCGATGATGTAGGGAACGGAATTGTAAATATTTCAAGTAAGTGTCCTTGTAATTTAAATGGTGTTTATGAAAGGATCTACTGACACTTATGGCATCCGTTACAACATCCGAGTTTTCTGCCCATTTTTCAACAAGTGTATCAAGGATATGAGTATCTGAGTTTTTCACTTTGGAATATAGTCTGGAACATCCCTTTGTGTTTAAATTAACTAGCATATTTAAGGTACTATTCCTTGGTAAAGTTTTAAATCGTAATGGAACATCCTTAAACTCAAGAAATTTTTTGATCTTGAGACATATACCGTGATATTCCAGAAAGTTGGTTTTTACTCCGTGATACTCAGTTAATTCTTCCATTGTTAATGTTGTTTTAGTGGGGCTGAGGAAATCTGCTATCGAATTAATACCTTTTTCAATCCATTCTCGTTTAATTGGAAGTTTGAACGAATCATGTAACCATAGTGGGGTATTGCAGATAACTTCTCTGTCAAAGATAGCATTGGATTGCCATAACATTTGTGTACTTTTGATGACGTCGACCCAGAATTTATTGCTTGTTGTTTCAATAATTCGCTCCAAGTAAATTGGCCCATATTTGAAAGCGTCGCTTAATTCGATATTGAAAGGAATGATTGTCCATTTTCCTCTTGATGAGAGATATCTACGGAGCCAACTTAACTTCAGAGTTTGATCGAATAAAGAAATGTTATGAAGTTTTAGGCCGCCATGATGAATTTCACTTTCCAATATTTCTTTTCTCCATTTTGGAGGTTTACCAGACCATAAGAAACTAGAAAATGTATTGTACAATTCTTTCATACAGATAACACTGGGGCTCGGAAGAGACAGCAGCACGTGGGTGATTTTGGACATTAAGAGTGATTTAATTATACTGACTTTACCGTATGGGGTTAGATTTCTCGAACCCCAAACTCTTATAAGTGTACGAATTTCCCCCATTTTTCTGTAAATATTTAAATCTGTGATTTCCCCCATTTTTGTTATGTCGTAATGGATTCCCAATATTTCAAAAGTTGTTGTCCATTTAAAACCGAATTTCCCCTGCATTCCCCAGAACATTGATAACATTACGCACACTCTCGAGGTCTTCAGATACCATGAGAGTTGTGTCGTCTGCGTATTGTGTAGATTTAAATTCTTCACCGTGCACCTTGATGCCTTTTATGCCACCGAACTCCCTGATAACTTGAGATAAAATCTCCGCGCATAAAACGAAAACATAAGGCGAAAGGGGATCCCCCTGTCTACAGCCACGGGCCAACGTGATTTCCTCTGAGAGATGCCCATTCTGCTCTACCCTAGAAGTTGTGTTTTTTTGAAAAAGATGGATCATTTGTGAAAAATTTTCCCCAAAATTAAATAAGTGTAAAACGTCCTTGATAAAACCCCATTCAATCGTGTCGAACGCTTTTGAAAAATCCAGTATTATTAAGAGGCCTTCTGAATTAGTAGCTTCACAGTATTCTATGGTGTCATACACCATACGTGTGTTTTCACCTATGAAACGGCCTGAGATAAATCCCGTCTGATCCTCATTAATTATTGATGGTAGGACTGCTTTAAGCCTGTTCGACACCATTGAGGAAAAAAATTTGTAAACAGTATTTAAAAGAGTGAGAGGCCACCAATTCTTTAGATCGTTCCTGAGTTTGCCTTGCTTAGGTATGCATGTTATGATACCTGCTAGAGAATTCTTGGAAAATTCGTCATTTGATAGTGCTTCATTGAAATATCTGAAAAGCCATATATTAAGTTCTTGCAAAAAATATTTAAAGAACTCATTGGAATAGCCGTCTGGACCAGGGGCTTTATTTAATTTGCTAGATTTTATTGCTGATATTAATTCGTCAATTGAATAAGGTTGATCGAGTTCTACTTTCTTATGTTCCGAAATCTTTGGGAGGTTTGCTAAGAGATGGGAATATTTGGAATTGTCTAAAGGAATGGTATTTTTGGAAGAGTATAGGTCATGGTAAAAGTCTTTTTGCATTGTCAGAATTTCTTTACTGCATGTTATTTCCTTACCCTCCTTAGTCAGTGAAGGGATATTCTTATTTGTGTAATTGCGTTTCTCAAGATTTAGGAAATATTTCAATGGTTTCTCCCAGTTGTCAATGATATTTGCACATGATCTGATAATGGCTCCTTTGGTGGTCCTTTCTCTCAAATTCTCTAAATTCAGAGAGAGTTCTCTTAGAGAATTTAAATTATTTGTAGTATTGTTACCAGAGTCAATTGATTCTTGTAGTTTTTTAATTTCCGAAGTGAGAGTATTTTCCTCTCTCCTTTCCTCTCTTTTAACATTGTTAGAAAATTTTATAATCTGACCTCTGAGTTGACAGAGAAGGGTTTCGAGGAAAAGAGTATCGGAAATTGTAAGTTCCAGAAATTCGCCATTATCAGACATGATAAAATCTTCACTGTATATGGGAAGGGCATAAGTTGCTTTAATAAGGTTGATCTCGTCCCGAATCATCTGCACAAAGTTTTTGTTTTCTAACAATGCATTGTTCATTTTCCAAAGACCTTTCCCTCTTTTTTGAGAGGATTTGAGAATTGAAAGTTCGATAATATTATGATCACTACGATAAGCGTTAAGGATCTCAGAAGTGGGGTTATTGCTAAAATACTTTCTGATACTACAAAATAATCCAGACGAGAACATTTACATGGTCTATCTGTTTTCCAGGTGAATCTTTTTCTATCTGGATTCTGAAGACGCCAAATATCTATCATGTTATTGCTATTAATGAATTCATTGATTTTTTTTTTCGCACTAGGATTCCTTTGTTTAACGTAGTTGTAATTGTCCAGAGTGGACAGTGAGACATTCCAGTCCCCGACCCAGATTTCATTATCATTTGAGATTTTTCGCACTCTATTAAAGAGATCAGCAAACCAGGTTGGATCATCAGTATTAGGCCCATAGAGGTTAATGATAATTTTTTTTGCTAGGTTGATGATATCAAGTTCTAATATGATATATCTTCCATCCGAGTCTCTGTTTGTGGTGACTATATTATATTCAAAAGTTTTGTTGAGCAGAATGGCAACACCTCTGCTGTTGGTGGACTCCCCCGCCAGAATGTATTCTATGTTCCATTCTTTCAGTAGTATATTGTGGTCTTTTTAGGTTAAGTGAGTTTCTTGGAGACATATAATGTCCGCTTTCAGACCCTTACAGTATTAAAAAAAATCAAAACGTTTGTGATATTGTCTAAGACCACGAACATTGGCGGAGATAATCTTTAAGCTTTCGCTACCCGTAATCCTGGAGTTCGGTATGGCACAGCATCTCATAATTGACATGAGACAAATTAAAAATAGAAATTATAATAAGTAAGTGAATGGATAGAAGAAAGCACATCTTTAGTTTCCCGCTCCCAGATGAAAGGCATATAGGAGATGGACACCTGAGACAGGAATCTTCTAAGTGACGGGTCGGGTGTAGTCTGTATAGGGTGCAAGAAAGTAAGTGATAAGAAGGAAAGGGGAGAAAAAATTAATCGGAAAAGAAAAGTGATAAATATCCGAGCTCAATGTTTCATTTTAAGGTACTAATAGGTACCTTGATAAAAGTATGCACACTTACTAAGTACTACATGTCTTGACAGACACACGTATCATTGTGCTATGGATACTGATACTGCCAGTACCGTTTTATCAGCATCGGTATTTTACCATTTTGTTTTAGTTGTACCCAATCTTAGGTCTGAGCCTTACCGTGATTTGATCTAGGAGAAATGCTGCCTGCCTGACGTCATCTAGTGTATTGATGTGAAGGCTCTGGTTGATGGCCAGCGTGATGGCCTCTCTGATCACAATACGTGTCCCCCTCTCCGGGTCCTGATCGCTGTCAGAGGCCCTGCTGGACAGGTCATTCAGCTGCATGGTCAGGGCCAGGGCATACTGCATCAGGGCACCAGGGTCATTCTGGTTACTTAGGATCGCCAGCTCTTTCTGGGTCTTCTCTAATAGGAAAGTAGTTTTGGTCCTGCCACTTCCGATATCAGGAGAGATGACTGTCAACGACCTGATGTAAATATGAGTGGCGAGCATATTATTTGGTAAATGACTGCAAGTACATCAATATTTCGTCCAATGTGTGTTTAAAATGTTTATATTTTTACAAAATCAACAATTATATCCCCAAAGAAAGTGTTGCAATGCCTGGTCTGCCATTATATAGCATTTAAAGTTGGAGTCGAATACCAGCACTGTTTATCAAGTACTAGCACACCTTGTTGCTGATTTATTACTCGTTTAAGTCTACCAATACCAATCGTATTGATTGGTATTAACTAAATGTTTGTTTACGTTTGCCAACTAACCCCTGGCTAGTCACAATAGGCCACAATATCACGAAAAAGGGACAATAAGCAAAATTCCATATCCGCACTTACTTGTTGAGGGCAATGACACCAGTTTCGAGCTGATCCTGAACCATTACAATAACATTAACATCGCCATTTGCAGCTACGCCGGGCCAGGGGGACAGGTAGAAGGTATTGGTGGTCCTTGTGCCATGGTATATACTATAAGTGACAGAGTCTCCGAGCTCCGCATCATAGTGTTCTGCATAGATCTTGTAATAAAGAGTCATATGTGCATTATCGCTGTCCGTCCAGTTTTGACACGTGACAGTCACCTTTGTCTCCAGGGCAACGACTTTAGGCGGGAAAAGTCGACACTCACCACCTCGCGGGGGAAGATTTGGGGGTAACTCCAAACTGGCCTGTCCACTTGTGTTGGAGCGTAAGTCTTTTATCAGCAGACTGAACGTATAGGCCATCCCATTTATCAAGGCCCCTCTTTTGATGACCAAGTTACTCCTGTCAGCACCTTAAATGCCATGTCAATAACCATACGAATCACAAAGAATTTTGAGTGATATAAGCTTGAAATAAAAAGTAGCATGCTTTAAACATAACGATTTACATTTAGAGTGTGCCTGTCATCATACAACATTGAACTTAACGTATCAAATTGTGTAAAGTTTAAGAAGTACTTAATAAGAAATTCAGCTGTTAAACCAAAGTTGAATATGTAAAAGATGCATTGTGTACACTGTATAAACAATTGGGAATAGAGTGGAAAGAATTTTTTTCTTGTTTTTCTTGCACATTGTCGAGGTAGAAAGCACATATGCCAGAACTATCTAAATTTAGTAACTTCAGCTTTTTGCTGTGGGAAGAGATTTACCTGTCGTAGTTACACTACCGTCCAATAGGAGGCGTTGCCCATCAGCACGTGTCGCTGACCAGGTGTAGAGTAGGTGTTGTCTCGGGGAGCAGTTGGTGCAGTCTCCCAGGAACTTCATCAGCTGACCACTACTGACTTTATATGAGTCCAAAACAGGGCACGACAAACAGTCAATGCTCACAATAGGCACAGACTTTTGCCGCATGCGTACCTATAAAATATGAAAAACACACTCGTCTAAAAATATCTTTCTTAATCATTGTGCAATTCTAACAGGGTTATGAATTAAATCAAATCTAAAGATATGCGCTAGAAAAAGAGTGTTAGTCGTTGATCATCTCCTACTGATCAGAGCTTATCAAAGGAATGTTAAGAATGTTATGGCTATCTACCGAGTATCGTTGAGCTATTTAAGGCAGAATTGTTGATTTACATTATATCGATAAAAGTATGTTTTGAAAAGCTTTTTTATGTTTTAGGGGAATGTCTTTGCAATGTGAGGCGACACTTGGAAAACTCTTGGCTTCATGTAATTTGTGAGTAGAATGAACGATTTTATCGAGTGACAATTTCATCTTATGTTTCACTCTTAAAATATATACTTTACGAGGTATTATCAACTACCATTCGAAGGTATTGGTAAATATTGCAATCTCAAAGGTGTGTTTGAATTATTCAACTTGGTTAACGTATGCTTCGTGAAATCTATTTTTCTATAGGTCCAAAAAACTGAAAAACATTGATGACTCTCATATTTGAGATTATTTCACTTACTTGCTGTGCTGTCATTCCACGGTGCCTCCCTGAGCGGCTGACGGTCAGAGTAAAGGTATACCCCACACCTGGCTTTAAGGTATTGGCAGGTATCGTGATTACAGGTAATTCTAGTCTGACTGCAAAACAGCCGCTATAATCTATTGGCACCTACAGTTTAAATAGTGGCATTAGTGAATATAATAATATTTACTGATCATATCATCTAACAAATATATAGAATTTCAAGATGCATGAAATAGACAAATAAACAAAAAATAAATACAAAGTGGAAACAAATCAATATGCTAAGATATAAGTGCGTTTGTGTTGTTGTGCATATACCATTCAAGAAAATGAGTACACATACGCTAAGGTGAATTACCCGATTGCTCTTTGTGTGTACATGCTGCTTTATTTGTTTCTGCAATCGAAGGAATTCACTTTTGCTTATCATCACCTTTTCTGCCATAATAAAGACACCAGCTCAAGACTATCAGGTTATCAATGATGGATAAATCGGGATACCTTAGTAAAACCTCCGACTACCATCGTGTCACTGATAACTTTCTTACATGTCTCATATGCCGCATGAAAACATGGGTCCTTTGGCTGTGGTGACAGGCAGCGAGTAGTAATGTTGCGATGCCTAGGTTACTTAGCGATGGGGGCAGACATTTTCATAATTGAACACCCTTTTATTTCGGTCAAGCAAAAGGGTAGTACTGGTAATCATTGGTAAGCTTAGGAATAATCTCCATCCATAAAATTCTGTTTGGATCAAAGAAATCTTAACGCTTACCTTAGTAGAACATTCCCACGTGTATGTGTAGTTCACCCTTGTGTTTCTTGGGAGATCAGGATCATAAGATTGACTTCCATTGAGAACTAGTTCATGGTTCCACGGCTGATCCCTGGACGATCCACCAAATATGACTGCCATGAGTGGTGATTTGCTGACCTCTAGTTCCTTATGTACGCTTACCTTGACGGCTGTGTCTTGGTAGCTAGTAGTAAAGACGGCACAGTACTGACCGTACGCTAACGTCCATGCTGGCACGCGCAGGAATGGCGTAAGCGGAAACACATGCAGGGGAAGGACTACTTCTTTTTCCTCTGGGATATTACTACACTGGGCAGTCCTGAAGATACGCCATCTGTGCAACACTCTATAGGCCGTACAGTCATTTGTGCTGAACGAGACTTCGAGAATTAGGTCACGAGACTTGAGGGCTTGGAGGGTGGTGTTGATTCCGCTGACCATAGTGAGTCTTGGGATCTCGCACAAAATCTCCTCCACTCTTATTCCAATTGTGCGTCTCTCCTGGCTTATAGCATTATACACTGTCACTAATAACGAATAGTTTCCTGCCACGCTAATGACCCTTTGTATTGTATTGCCCTTCGTCCTCAAGACAAGGCCATCACTGAAATTCCACAGGTAAGACACATTGTCTCCTTGGATCACAAATGCTGAATAGAGAGTCGTTTGATTAGGGTATAGATGGTGCGGATCATTTGAGGATTTGATTTGTAAACCATCGACAGGGGTCAATACTCTTAATACCTCTAGAATATTGACCTCGGAAACATCGTTCCAAACAATGAGCTGCAATGCCAATGATCCGTTTAGATTAAAGACATGATTAAAGACAGGGCCGCTGTAGTTCCTTATGAAGGTAGTATGATTGTCAGCAAACAGTGACCAATGAACACGCTTGTGGCTTCCAGAGTTTGATATTACAGAGAAATACTTTTCCGCGCCTAGTTGTATTGGATCACAGCAACCTCCAATTTTCACTCCAGTCACCCTTTCTTGAATAGTTACCACCAATGAGGATGATTGAGAGCTGATTTTGTTCCAAGCCTTGACTTTGACATTATAGGAACCAGCCCCCGCAAACATGTGTGATATCTTTTCAGCAGTACCAGTCAACGGAGGAGTGAAATCATCAAAATTCCACGCATATGTGACGTGAGAGCCTTTTACGAGGTCTGTTTGGAATATGAGGATATTCCCGGGTTCTGCAATCACAGAATCAACACTGACAGTTAATGTATCAATTCTCTCCTGTGCGGTAATGTTCTTAATGAAGGTCACAGAACCAAGCCTATTGGTTGCGTTCAAAAGAATGGAGTAAAGGCCAACATCGGTGAATGTGTGGTTAACATAAGTTCCATTGTAGAGACGTCTGTCATTTCTAAATGTCCAGTAAAACTTTATATTGCTTCCAGAGTGTGCCACTGCCACATAGGTAATTTTCTTACCAGAAGGTATATAAGGGTCACCTTGAAAAACAGCCTTTATTTCCAGCTCTCCGATTGGCTCCTCTACCATAATAACACGTGATGCCCTCAGGGTGTTTAGGGGATTAGATGCTGTCACAACAATTGAGAAAACGCCTGGCCTTGGGAATTGAAAGACAACGCTTGCAAATGTTTCAGGTATAAACTGGACCCATGTATTGTATTCCTTAATCCTCCAACGGTAAGTAACGTTCGTTCCTGTGGCAATGGTTGCATTGAACACAACCGCTTCCCCAGTTGGAACTAAGTTCTTCTCGGAGTGTAATATAAGATCGGTGACCACTTCGTGGATAATAATAGTCCGTCTTGTTTGTTGCTTTCCGAGTCGATTGGAGGCTTTGAGGATCACCGTATATTCCCCGGCTTCCTTAAACACATGACTTATACTAACATAATTAGTCTGTAGTTTAATAGAGTTGTTGCTGTCAAGTTTAAGAAGTTCCCAATGATAGGATATTGCAGTACCCTCCTCCACGTGGCTTCGAAGCGTCACCTGTTGACCAACTGCTGCGAACTGGTCTGCAGTAAGATTCACACGAATTGTTAACCCTTTAATGACTTGAAGAACATGTATCATAATCGTTGCTGTTTCTTTACTGATTTCGTTGTAAGCAATTAAGGTAACTAAATGTTCCCCACCTATGAAGAACGTGCTGGTCGCATTTTGCTCTGATTTTTCCTCTTCGGGACAATTCTCACAGTATTTCCAGACATACCTGACGTCAGTTCCCCTCTGTAAAAGGGCAGTAAATAGCACAGTCTCTGCCAGGTCCACCACAGAGACGTTGGCCAGGAGAGTGAGACCAGTTACAGGATCCTGTATGTTCCCACAGAAAACCAAACTCTGTTCGCTGACAGGGTTTCGAGCTGCCAGTGTAAAGTTACCTGGACCGGGTTCAGTAAATGAGAATACCCTCTCCTGCCCAGTATACCCTGGTTGTCCTTTGTTGCCCCACTCGTACCATACCTCACTCCCTGACGTCACACTTGCGCGGAACATGTATATTTCCCCTGTCTGGAAATAATGCCCTTTAGAGGTGGTGGTGCCATTATGTTCTAGAGTCAAGTTCTCAATTATTTGGACGATGTGTATTGTTGTCATGTTTCGCACACAGCTGACAGCGTTACACGCTTTTAATTTGATACTGTAATTGCCATAGCTCATAAAATCTCTATATGTCACCCAGCTTTCTACTGAAGTTTGCTTCAAACTTCCCACATCTCCGTAGAAAGAAACATAAGAATCAGCAGCCTTTGATATGCTAATATAAATAGCAGTCCGAATTGTGTCATTCTTTTTCAGTGCGATTAGACTTGTAGTATTGATATGCATGCTATAAAGCACGTTTTGTACGCATACGTTAGAGAGGACAGTTAATGTGTTCACCATATTTGACACTGTGACATTCACCGTATAGTTTGCAGTCATTTGATATTTATGCAGAACTATTTGCTTTCCTTGTAGAAGTCCGCCATCGCCGAAGTCCCATAAATAGAGGAGTTGGTTTGGATGTAAGTTGATGAGACGTGCAAAGAATCTAGAATCTTTATTGACAGGCACACAACGTGAATGAAGGATCCCCTGCAGAATAAGAGTATCATTCTCTATGGCCATAACTGCTGCACTTTTCTCCTCGCAGGATAAGGAATTACAGGCCCGACAAGTCACATTATACATACTCAAATAGGGAAACATGTGGACCACGTAAGGTTCACTACATGGAGTGGTAAAGTTATCTGTCCCGTTGCTTCCCGAATGAAAACTATAGGAAACATGGCTACCGGATATGACGTCAGCAGTAATATTCACCAAACTCCTCACGAGGAAAGGTCCCAAGGTAACAAGTTTTAAACCAGTAATGGGTATTTCTATCAGTATTTCATATTGACTTGATACGTCCACAACGCCATTAGAGGCTATCACAGATACATTATAAGCACCAACGTTGGTATAGACTTTGGCTAACGTACGGTTTGATGACTGCACAGTCTCGTGTCCATCTCCAAAGTTCCAGATGTAGATTATTGTCAGGTTTTTATCACTTTTCTCTGGTTGTGCCGTAAAAAGGACGGATTCGTTCACAGTTCCTACAGCAGGGCCACTGGATACTGTTACTGAACCTATAGATGAACCAACTAGGACGGAATGGTTGATGTGCATGGACGAATATGGGTCCATTACTGTGAATGTTAGCATGAAATTACTTGTATAAGTGTAGGTATGATTACAGTTCACTTCAGTGATATAGTTTACAATTTCTATAGTTTGAGATGTATTGGAACCATCGCCAAAGTCACAAAGAACTGTCACAACAGAATCCGTAGTGGCTTCAAATTGGAAAACAGCAACAAAAGACGTATTTACAAGAGATTTTAACGTGGTATTCAGCAGATCGAGGATGTTGGGTTTTGCTGCATGTGGGATTATTTCCTCTTCACATTTCTCATCGGTATTCAGCAAATTTGACACAGTTACACAAATGGTATATACCCCACCTGACGGGAAAACGCATGAAAATGTAGGTTTCGCCGCTGACGTAAGAATGCGTCCATCCATCAGGAGAACCCATTTATAAGCTTTATTTGTTCCTGTCTTGGTTCTAACATTGTAATTGCGAGTTTGGTTTATTCTCAGAGGTGACAGGCCAGTTTGAAGTAGTGTTAAGTTTGATATTCTTTCCTGGATATCCAAATTAAAGACGAGGCAAATTCTGCTTACATTGTTTCGTACTTCTATTGTAAACCTCTTCATAATGCCACCTGGCGAATTAAAGACGAAACGTTCATAGGAAAACTTCTCCTCTGACGTCACGTTGGAGCATCCAGCTCGTGCTGAAAGTTGCGGAGGGCAAGTTGATGTTAGTACTTTACCCGTCTTGCTTTTGTCCCAGAATGCAACAGGATGGGTTCCATTGGTGACCTTGACAAGGAAGGTCATGGGAACGCCGGTTTCTATAAGTATGGTTCCTACAGCTGAGGGTGTGGGTTTGACAAACTTAGGGTGCAGCAACTCCATGTCATAAATAGGTATCTCTACCCAAACCTTGTGGGATGCCGTGCTGGAGCTTAAGGCGTTGGTAGCGGTAAGGGTGAAGTTAAGGGTACCGGGAATGGGGTGTCGCAGTTCCAGTTGACTTGGGACGTCAATCACGTACATCTTATTATACACAGCCTGTATATGGCACACCGTATCCTCAGTCCATAGGGCCTGTTCAACATCAGTAAGTTTGGATTTGAGATTAATCCAATCATCTTGAGAGATCTGCAGTTTACTTTGACCCCATGTATCTCCACTGGCTTTATCACAATAAACAGTAGACCCTAACGAATCTGTTGTTTGGAAACCAATAACATCATCCGCTAACACATGTATTCCTTCTATATCAACTCGATAAATATTCTGTCCACCAGTTGGCACGTTCACTGTTGTCTTTCCAACTAGAACATAGTCTGGTATATGCCCATTGTATCTATTTGATGGCACGTTAGAACTGACATCTCGCTTCTGTCTGTGTGTCATGGCACTATTTTGACGTGTGATTTCTTTCATACTTTGCACATGTATTCCTTTGTGCCCCTCACTCGTTCTCTCATAATTCACTCCTTCATCACCATCATCATCATCATCATCTTCTTTGGCAACATTTCCATCTCTGCCACTCGAGGGCTTTTCACCATGGCTTGCAAAATCTCTTATTTTTCCAGCATTTCGTTTCGGTGCGTAGTTTGTCATGGAGCTAGATTCTCCGTCATCTTTTCTAACCTCGGTTTGCGCGCTGACATCTCGTCTCGTTCTCGCGTGAGGACAGCGAGAGGTGTTAACTGCGTGGCAGTTGCATGGCTGCAGGATAGGTTGGCAGGCTGCCAAAAGAGGGCAGTACTGTTCTCCCATTGAACACTCTATAGAAGGCGGGCAGCTCGTTGGGTCGGTCATGTTGTCGCAGATTGCATAGAGATTTCCTTTACAGCCTAAAATATGAAGTGGAACATTCTATGTATTTGTGGATTGGTTATACAATGCCAACATTCAATTCCTGCACTGAATGCGCTGGCAGCATAATATACGACTCCACACCCGATTGACACCCACTTTCCTGGGCATGGATGTATGGATGACCTCATAACTGAACGTAGGTCTGTTTCGCCAGCTACATTAACATTGGTCACTGATGTGCTTGGCTTATTTTTGAAATGTTATTCATAGGTGTATGTACAACCAGGCACTGGAATACACCCGGTTGACTGGTGCAGGAATTGAATGACTGCACTGTACGTATGGTGTGATTTATTTTTCAAAAGTCTCTCCTATGAATAAAGAAGTGATTTTTTAAGTGTCGCTTATACGAACGTGCAAAAGCTTTCAATATGATATAATTTCAAATATCTTAACAGTAGTTACTACACAGATTATTATATTGCACAATAGCTTAAATATCTTAAATATTTGAATTATAATAACCACTTGGAAAACGAACGCATCAATATAATACAATATTTACACAGTGAAATAGTGGACCGTGTACTACATTAGAGAATTCTAGTAGGTTCAAACATAATTTGGATGCTAATGTTCCTCCAATCGCCCCTAAGATACTGTGGATACACATTGATTTCCCTAAACTTTTAAACATGTGTGCTTCAGTTACCTGTCTGCGTTTTATGATATAACGTGGTGAAAAACATGTGTATCAGTGCCTTTGACCCTTATGCTGTTGGTGGCTAATTTGGCCAACACAGAATGATAGAAGCCCCCTGAAAATGACTAAAAGCCTGGCACATGGGTACTCATCTGAGAGTACTCATCGTGAGCTATCCAAAGAATACCAACATGATAGGGTTAAGATGGTTTTCAGAAATCTCTGCGTCCTTGTCTTTGGACGAACGTAGCATCAGCATTGGAAGGGTTAGGACAGTTTCATTGTGTTACCTGGCTTAATTAGATGCATTCCATCAGGACAGGTGGGCCTATAGACATGCAGGTGTAACTGAGCAGGTGTGGTAAGTGAGTGAGCAGTGAAAAGCCAGGATTTGACAACCCCTTCATGCTGAAACCATAGACCTGAAACACAAATGCCCAACTTGATAATATACTCCTCTGTGTAGGTCTATCATAAACACAGACATGCAGCAAAAACAAACAACTCATGATGCATTAGTTGAAAACTATTATTAGATTCCACAAACATAGTGTGCAGGCAACTCGCAGTTCACCGCAAACCAGTGTTCTTAGTATATATCAACCTTCACTTATCAAAGTGCATATATATATATATATATATATATATATATATATATATATATATATATATATATATATATATATATATATATATATATATATATATATATATTTATATATATATATATATATATATATATATATATATATATATATATATATATATATATACATATTTATACATATGTGCATATATATATATATATATATATATATATATATATATATATATATATATATATATATATATATATATATATATATATATATATATATAAATTGCTCAAAATATTTGAAACCATAACCTGTTCCAAACGTGAAATTGCAAAATACAGTCAGTTAGTTTTCTTGTGAGTTCATTGTATGTTTGTATTATTTCACTTATTTTACCAATTATTTCACAAGATGGTTATATCACTAAGACCAGCATCCGGAGGGGCTTATTTGCTGCGCACTTCACTTCGCAAATAGATGACAGTGAGCTTTCACAAACAGGCACGTCAAATAGTTTAAAGATAGGTGTTGAAGCAATTTACCAAAGTATATCATAAGCACATAAGCATGCGCAATTGTTTTCCGCAATCCCACTTTACCAAATGTTTTTTAAGATGCATAGATGTAATGTATTGTGTTTTTGATAAGATAGAGTTGCTAGATTTGCAATTACCGCTAGTATTGCTTACCTGGGAGAAGAGAGACTGGTTTAGATGAGCTATTGTGACGGTCAGTGGGTGCCTCCGCCGATGGCCTGAGATTGGTCGCCCCTCCTCCAGGAACCACGCCAGTGCCGGCCAGGTAGCTCTGTACGCTGTGTGAGCTCACTGCAATTATCATCACAAACAGCGGAATATTCTTAATATCTTTTTAATAACTTGATTTCTCCTATCCAATCACACGAAAACTGTTTTGATACCTTTTCCCCCAACAAACAGCGGATACACTACACTCTTAACAGCACGCATTACAATTATGCACTAGACGCACGTACCTTACATGTTCGAATTTCGATTATCTTCACTTTTTATGCCGTTTTGAGGCTAAGTTGTGACTAGCCAGTTGTAAGTGGTGGAGGAAACCAGAGGACCCAGCAAAAATCACTGGCAACATTCTCACTTACCCTGGCCAGGATTTTAAACCGGGCAGTGGTGAGAGACAGCTAGCGGTTGAAGTTTATATGAACCAACAACATATATATATATATATATATATATATATATATATATATATATATATATATATATATATATATATATATATATATATATATATATATATATATATATATATATATGTACATATACATACATATATATATATATATATATATATATATATATATATATATATATATATATATATATATATATATATGTATATATATGTATATATATATATATATATACATATATATATATATATATATATATTTATATATATATATATATATATATATATATATATATATATATATATATATATATATATATATATATATATATATATATATATATATATATATATATATATATATATCTGTTGTTGGTTCATATCCACTCTATCAATAAAAACTTCAACCACTTCTGGGATTAATACACGAATTGCCAATTGGATATGAAAAGTTATTTTTTAACAAGTGGTGTCGGTATGGATATAGATATAAAATTCACACATAACTTTGACAGCTAATACATGTTGTGTGATCGATTGCTTGATCATTAATTTGCAGGCATGGGTCGACGTGCCCTGGTAGCCAGGTAGCGATAATGGAAGTGATGCAAGTTGTTGACGTTTTCGTTTTCGCTTACGTAGGTTCCGCGGGAATGTTCTTAGACATATAATGCGACTTACACATTTTAGGGCATTGTTTCAGTTGACCTAAATTTAAAGTGCACACATGAGTTTGACAGATAATAGCTGTTGTGTGATCGATTGCTTGTTCATTAGTTTGCAGACCTGGGTCGACATACCCTCGTAGCCAGGTAGCGATAATCAATGTGATACAAGTCGTCGCCCTTTTCCTTTTAGCCTATAATTTTAGGTAGGTTCCTCGGAAATGCCATGTTAATTCTTAGAGTCATAATGGGACTTACACAATTTTGGATGAGGAATTGTAAAATAAATGTCTCCATTTTTGTTGACATCATTTACGAGGTCATGAAGTCAATGCAAAGGTCAAGTTAATAGAAACTGCCCCGCCTGCATGTTTTTTGAGCTTATTCTAGAGAAGCCACATTCAGAAATTGCAGGACCTGAGTATCAATGCCTAATAGTACGTCACCTGAAAAAGATCACTTTTCTGACACAATTGGCATTTCACCTGTTATTAATTTATTTATCCCATACCAATATAAAGTCCAACCACTACTAGGATTAAGACACGGGTTACTCATAAGATGTAAAAAAGTTCTTTTTCAATATATGGTATCGGCACGGTGGTAAGTTATGACGTCTTTTGTGCGATCGATCGCTTGATCATTGATTTGTAGACCTGGGTCGACATGACCCGGTAACCAGGAAGCGATAATCGATGTTATCAAAGTCGTTGCCCGCTTCGTTTTAGTCTATAAGCTTACGTAGGTTCCATGGGAATGCCATGTTAATTCTTAAAGCCGTATTGGGATTTTTTATTATTGAATTTCGCTTTTCGTTATTTTTTTCTGCCATATTGCGGCTAAGTCGTGACTAGACAGTTGTAATTGGTGGAGGAAACCGGAGTAACCAGCGAAAACCACCGCCTAACCACAAGTCACTGGAAACTTTCTCACATGCCCCAGGTGTGATCCGAACCCAGAAAGTTGATGTGAACTTCCGAGCTTATGCTGCAAAACAGAATATGCAATACAACATTGATGCGGTTTAGAGTGGCTTTTCGGGTAGACTGCATTGCCTTGATATAGGCCATTCCATTACACAAGGTATTTCGGGCAATCAATGTAAAATCCAAGGTAATTCGATATTCAAATAGTGTGAAAATGAAAGAACCAATTTTGCTATAGAAGCCTATAGAATATTAGGGCCAATGCCAATACGAAAAGGTATTGTACGTGATATATATATATATATATATATATATATATATATATATATATATATATATATATATATATATATATATATATATATATATATATATATATATATATAAACATATATATATATATTTATATATGTATATGTATATATATATATATATATATATATATATATATATATATATATATATATATATATGTACATATATATATATATATATATATATGTATATATATATTTATATATATATATATATATATATATATATATATATATATATATATATATATATATATATATATGTATATATATATATATATATATATATATATATATATATATATATATATATATATATATATATATATATATATATATATATATATATATATATATATTTGTATGTATGTGTGTGTGTGTGACTTAAGGATGATGACAACTTTTAGTTTAAACAGATACTATTCATAATATTGTCTTTTTATCAAGATATATGCCTATGTGTCATACAAGTTGCATGGTTCAGAAGTGCACGGCTTAGTTGAGGAGCACATATTAAAGTCGCTCCCCGAGCAGTCTCGTCGTACGGCGTGGAATCCCTAAGCAACTGCAAACGAGATCCGTCATAAATCCGAGGCTCAGCAGTAACCATCAAC
>OZ012685.1:45100152-45159328 GCA_963942565.1 Maea johnstoni | reverse complement strand
TATATATATATATATATATATATATATATATATATATATATATATATATATATATATATATATATATATATAATATATATATATATATATATATATATATATATATATATATATATATATATAGTATATATATATATATATATATATATATATTTGTATGTATGTGTGTGTGTGGGACTTAGGGATGATGGCAACTTTTAGTTTAAACAGATACTATTCACAATATTGTCTTTTTATCAAGGTATATGCCTAAGTGTCATACAAATTGCTTGGTCCAGAAGTGCATGGCTTAGTTGAAGAGCACATATTAAAGTCGCTCCCCGAGCAGTCCCGTCGTAGGGCGTGGAATCCCTAAGCAACTGCAAACGAGATCTGTCATAAATCTGAGGCTCAGCAGTAACCATCAACCCATCTATCCATCATTGATAAGAGATGAAATACTCGTATTTCATTCAACAAACAACGACTGAAATAAATTTTTACGATGTATCTATGGTGAAGCGATTTTAAGCAAATCTGTCACAATGTTCTAGTATGTTTACATTGGAATTTCAATTTTCGTCACATTTATGTCATTTCGTGGCTATTTCGTAACTTTGCCAGTTGTAAGTATTTGAGGAAACCGGAATACCGGGCAAAAACCATCACCTAACTCCAAGTCATTGGTAAAAGCCTGCTTACATGCCCAGGCCAGGATTCGAACCCAGGAAGTGGTGAGAGACAGTGAGCAGTCAGTGGCTGTGCCTTAGACCATTGGCCATCGGGGCAGGCCCTGGTTACATTGGACAACATTCGTTGAAGATTTATTCTAGTCCTTACCTTTTTGGCAAATGTACTGTGCAGGTGCATCGCAGTGTATGGCAGAGAGACCGTCTCGTGAGAGTCCCACACAGTCTCTGTCTTGAGGCCCGGTAAGATTACTGAATAAGATCTTTAGTCCACTGCTTTTCCATCGATATATATTATTTACCCTTCGTCCATCCGTAAAGAATACTCCCATACCTGTGATTTCATAAAGAATATATTCAATGTGTAAGTCCTTATCACTGAATTGTTCTTAACACGTCCATGCCCAAATGTTCTATAAGTTTCGTCTGCTTCTTTGATTCTTTGGAAAATAAATCAGGACTGATACTGTATATTTTTTCTAGATTTAATATCAAGAAGTTGCATGTTGAGTTAATATCAACATTTTTTATTCAAATATTTTCCAAAATAATCTTTATTTAGAGAATTCTCACCAAAATTGTTATGTCTTTTGGGGTACGAAAATATTAGTACTTGCTGACGTTTAAGGGCTCGAATATGACCTCAAAACGATAAAACAGTAAGAAATGGAAATATAAATTGCTAGAATTCCAATATGGGGTGAGTTAAACAATTTGATAAGGATAATATTGATACTTACTTATGTTTAAGAGCTTGATTATTTTCTTCTCTTCCTTGGCGTTGTCCAGCACGAGTAGTGTGGCATTCATGTGTTTACAGTGGCTGGCTGCAGTGTCCGCTGTAGATGGTCTGGATTGTTTGTACACACATTTACTCTCGTAACTCCACCATTCTGATGGGCATGGTTCGACAAGCTGCGCTGCGAGGTCGTCTTCTCTTCTCCACGTGAAGCTGACATTGGTTCCCTGGTCCAATACTGCGCTGATCTTGACGGTTTCCGTGACGTTTTCATGACGTGGGGCTCGGATCGTCAACCTCCCGACTGGGCTACCCACAACGAATGACGCCTCCCTACTTGCATGATTTTCTCCAGAAATGACGGTGACTACTAACGTAAATTGTCCAGCGTAAAGAAAGTGCCTTATGATATATGGAGACGATGTTCTATGCAGTTTATTGGTGTCCGAAAAGTTCCAATGGTAGGCATCTATAGACGTAAAATCGGTACGGACGGAAAAACGTTTGTTTTCAGATAAGGAGAAGGGGTAAATATCGTCGATTGTGACATTTATTGATACAGAAAATGCTTCGACCAAAATCAGCCTATTGCATTTTGACTTGGGCGCAGCTAGAGTGGACTCCATGCATTCACAGTCCGTAGAGTAGTTTGCAACGCCGCAGAAACAGTAATTATTCACGTAGGACCAGAAAGGGAGGACTTTTTGAAAACACTTCGTATTGCACTCTTTGGCAGATGACGAATTCGATACGTTTGTGTAAGAAATAGATAAATAATTCTTACTGTCTGCATTGCGGTAACAAGAGATAAATTCGTTGGGATCTGAAACAAGAAAATATAAGAAATGGGAATAAATATTTTTAAAAATAAATTATACCAAATTAAAATATACTTCTACTGGTACAAACTTCCCGGATACCAGTAAAATGCAAATAACTGATACACTTAACTGTACTTTTATGTGGAAAATCCTTCACAATGTTATTTTTAGATTTCTTCTGATCTCACTCAGTAGATGCATGGTGCAATGGTGTTGATATATAACCGATAGATACAAGGGGGTTGTCAAAGAATTGACGAATAATTGCCGCTTTTGAATGAGAGCCTAGTGTAGCTGAAAATTCTTGATTTTGAATAAAGCGATGCCCTCATTCCAATGAGTTACAGTAGATATGTGCATTAACTTATCTTAATATATCAATTCTAAATTTAAAGTTTAATTCGTAATATAATATCAGGTCAGAATCTAATATCAGGAGATAGATGATCCACTATATTATCGAATCCTCAGCCCACTAACGCTTTCTATGATTTTAAAGAGCAATTCAATTTAATTACAAAACATTGAATACCATAACGTTTCACTTTCATCTCATGTCTATTATGCAAACATAAGTTAACCTAAAAAACTATCACTTTTCGAGTCTTTCTCTATACGGATAATTTCAATGCTAAACATGAATCAAGATGTATTGATGCAACACATTTGGAATTTTGATTTTCGTCACTTTTCCAGTCACGTTGCGGCTAAGTCGTGACTAGCCAATTGTAAGTATCCTGTGAAAACCACTGCCTAACGCAAAGTCACTGACAACTTACTCACATGCCCCGGTCGGGATTCGAAACCGGGCAGTGGTGAGAGATAGCTAGCAGTCAGTGGCAAAGCCTCAGATCACACAGAGATCAGGGAAGGCCCTCGTACACAACGAATTATATAAGAAATATGTATGAAAAGACTTACAGCAAACGAACTTGTCTTGGGTGAGTGAAGCAATAGGGTGCCCGTTTGTTTCAGAGTTCGGGAAACCACACATAGTTTCCTCCATCCTCTCAATTACCATAGCGCTAGACTCGTTTGAGAGTAACCAGTTTCTAAGCCACACTAGTCGACAATCACACCTCCAAGGGTTCGAGAATAATGAGCTAAAAAAAACATTTCGGAAAAAATATTATTGGCAATGAATACAGTACAGAATATAATATAATATATATATATATATATATATATATATATATATATATATATATATATATATATATATATATATATATATATATATATATATATATATATATATATATATATATATATATATATATATATATATATATATACCAGTATATATATATATATGTGAGTGTGTTTTGTGTGTGTGTGTGTGTGTGTGTGTGTGTGTGTGTGTGTGTGTGTGCATATCGGGAAAGTGGGAAGGTTTTTTTATATACTAGTAAAGCCTTCCTAGATATCTGGCCTTACGTACGGTGATCAACCAGCTTACGCTCAAAACGATGCAAAATATCCAATATGCTGAAATTGCAGATAATGCCTATACCAGAGTTGTAGTTTATTTAAGGTATGTCCTTTTTATCATAAATGTCTTTAAACTTCTTGTTAGTAACATTTGGTGAAACAATAACACGTTATGCCGTTAATTGTTGTTCACGCAGAGACCCAAAGTAGACTGGCTACGTTGGTGAAATACTTCTCGGGCAAGAATAGAAAGAAAACTATTTCAAGGAGGAATGTTCATCAAAACATTGCCAACATAGTTACAGACAAATAGGATATGCAAAATGCATATACTAAATTAGATGTAAAAACTGTGATGTAATATTATAGAGGGTGTCCCATGACATTTTGGAGATTAAACTTAGATGTTTTGAGTTGCACAACGCTGTGGGATGAGTGTTAAGTTAGCGTATTAGGTAGTTTGGGGAGCCAATAACTAGGCAGACATGCATTGTATGACATTGCACTTACATATGTGTTATGCGTCTTCGTCCCGCGAAGATTTGATTAGGTAAAGTACTAAGATTATTCCCCTGGAGCTTTCTGTAAAACAACACAAAACGAAGATCAGAATGTTATGAAACATACTAGTATTTAGAACTTTACCTAGTTCATTGGTTAATATTGCAATTCTATAGTTGGATTTGTACTTAATTTTTTTTACTTTGGTGTGGATTGTTCTATATTTGTATATGTTCTCCATATCATTATATATGATATGAAATTTATAGATGATGTATTAATACTATACAAATTTGGCACTTTTGTTTCGTGCAATATCAATTTTTATTGCACTCCGAAAAATGATATTACACGAGGCAATATCATTTTTCAGAGAAAAATGAAAGTTGATATTGCACGAAACCAAAGTGCCATATTTGTTTTATTTTATGCCTACTGCTCATTCAAATCAAATAATATAATAATAACATAAAAATGTAAATAGTATTGATATGTTTTTTCCATTTCCAGGTTTTACCACAAATCATTGGGTTATTGTTATTTTCTTAGCTGGAGTATGTTTTTGTATTTATTCAGTAATGTAGCAATCAAAATAGTATGAATACATGAAGAAGTCACATGTATTACTTTCAGAAATTTGATGATTTATTTATTTAATTTGAAAATGTGTTTTGACTACAATGAAGATAATATAGTTTGTATTTTTCCTAATCAGGATCTTACATAAAGCCCAAACTCCTATGAGTTCCTTGTCTCAGTTCACTTGTGTTGGGTTCCTTTTTAAAGGTTCAAGTTGAAAATTGAGCACATGAACATGACAGCTCTGAGTCTCAATGTTGGAAAGTAATATTGAACCCCAATATCAATTTTGTAAGATGGCCATGTGACCATGATCTGACCAATCACAGAAGAGAATAAGCAGTAGGAATATAATCAACGTATTTATGTGAAATAAAATTCGGACCAGATTTGTGTGATTAGCTATTTGAAAAAAAAGATATATAGATCGTCAGAAAAGATTGAATCGTGTATCATTATGAAATCCATTTACAATAATTTGGACACTGAAGAAATATTAACATTATATAATACATCACGTGAATAGTACAAAGCTTTTAATCAGTTTATCATTATTAAGAATACCACTTTACTCGTGATAAAACATTTCAGTACCATCGATCAACTTTAACAAATGGTGACACATTCTTAATGTTCAAAACCAGAACAGAAATTATTTTGTTATTGTGTATAATGACAGAAGCTAATAAAAGTGAGTCACGGTAAAACATATTTGCACAGACATGCCCTATATGTAATTGTGAATCATTTTCGTAAATCAATGGAGAACCTAATGTAGTGTGCTACCCGATAGGGGGCTAAAAATAAACTGAATAATGCATTAATTAAAACCTGGAAAATATCGATAGTCCACGTAGCATAACATTTTCTGGAAACCTACTGATAGTAAGAAATTGGGAAATAGCAATCATAAGTGGAAGAATACGTCATGAGTAGCTTGTGCGTTGGATATTATGAACAGCCAAGTCGTTAAAATAATGTAATACGTTGATTCACATATTTTAATAAGGGATTGTAAATATAGCATTTATAGTTCTTGGTATGGGTATTAAAACGTATAACATTTCAGAGGGATTTTAGATAATTATCGGAAAATTACACAAAGTCAAAACAGAAAATAACGGTAAAGATGAACCTGAAATCATGAGCATTATATCATATTTAGGTATTGGTTCTAACAGTTATAATCAAATCAGAATAGCTACGAAATAGCATACATTACAGGCAGAAAAAAATCAAACGCTTTTCGCAGAAAACGTCAGAAAAATTCTTTTTTTCAAACACTTTTAGGGGAAAATGCAATGATATCACTTAATGCCTGTTAAGTTTGCTCTTTCCTACGTATCATATGAATGATAG
Source organism: Maea johnstoni (assembly GCA_963942565.1). Lineage (NCBI taxonomy): Eukaryota > Metazoa > Annelida > Polychaeta > Spionida > Magelonidae > Maea > Maea johnstoni. The sequence continues at coordinate 45,153,230 of OZ012685.1, read as the reverse complement.
TGTGATAATTCAGAGCCTGGATTCACACTGCTTTTTGAACTCCGGCGGTGTGTTCTTACTTCCATTGTTAGTATAACCAGACAACGAATGTGTGTTCTCGATCAAGATTGCTTTGCATTGCATCTTTCTGCTGAATAATTTGCTATTTGTACTATTCTGTGTTTTTATATGTAATTGAAAATTCAGAAAATAAAAGGCAATACTACTGCAGGCATTGCCACATAGTCATCGCTACTTACATGATCTCCAGGTTCGTCAGAGATTTGAATATGCTTGCCGGCAAGGTGATGAGTACATTATAGCTAAGATCTCTGCAAATATAAAGTAAGATAGTTGTAACTCGGCCGTTCGTCTCAATCAATAAAATAGCCATATTAAATACATGTAGGAAGAAAAGTGCATAGTGCGTTAAAATTTATATATAAAGAGTCAATTTCACAAAAACAACTAGTGCCCTGGTTAAAAGAATAACCCGATCATAACTTTGAAATAGAGATGGTTTTCAAGTTCATCAAGCAATAAGTCCTATTAAAACTAAAATTGTACCTTAAGTTACAAATTTCTGACTTCTTGAGACCAGTTCATTGGCGGTCTAACTCCTAGTAAAACCTAGTTAGAAAATGTATGACTGATGTATAAGTTATTTTTTCATATTTGAATTTGACTTTGCACATACAAATAATCATTTCATAAAACGTCTGGTGATATCCAAATAGCCCTTATGCTGCTGGTGGCTAATTTAGCCGATACAAAAATGATGCAAAAAGCTGGAAAATGACTGAAACCCTGGCATATGGGTACTCATCTGAGAGTACTCTGCAAGAGCTTTCAAATGAATGCCAACATGGCAGTGTTTAAACAGTTTTCAAAGAGTTTTGCATTTTTCTGCCATGGACGAGAGTAGCTTCAGCATTGAAAGGGTTAAAATACGCATTTCACGCAAACACGAGGAGGAGTCGCCGTCGTTAAATAAAGTACAAATGTTTAATTCCTGCACCAGGCGACCGGACGTGTGCCAGTGCCTGGTTGTACAAACACCCATTGATAACATGTAAAAAGAAAATAAGCCAAGCAGATCAATGACCAAAGTAGCTTGCGAATTAAAGCTACGTTCAGTTGTGAGGTCATCCACACTTTTAATTGCCCGGGAAACTGGAGGGGAATTGGGTGTGCGATCGGCTGCCCATGCATTTAGTGCAGGAATTAAATGTCGGCACTGTAAACTACATGATTGTTATGGCCATACTTACTAGTATTTCTGGCGCACGTGATAATAACAGGAGGAAGAAATGAATTCTCCGAGGAAATGCATTGATTGAAATGCCATATTAGGCTATCCTTAGAGTTAGACCATACATGTACGACATATGTTGTTTGTTTGTTTGTTTGAGATCCGCAACCGCATTTTTCCCGAGGGGTCAACTCCCAAGGGAGGACCTACGGAGATACACGTATCGCTACCCCCAAATATTTGTTTAAGAGCATTCATGGTTCCTAGACAAGCAGTCAGGTACATGGCGCAATCTAATTCAATTACTATTACTTATTCATAGCATTAAAATACCAAGCTACACGTCATCAGAAAAACATAAAAACATGAATGTACGGAGCAAATTCAATGGTAAAAAAGAAGTACTTACATACTAAATACATTGATGAACTCATTTAAAGTATCATCCGCCAAAGTTGATAATGAACATTCCTTTAAAATCCTAAAAAACAAAATAGAGATTCGCTTATGAGAGAGAGAGAGAGAGAGAGAGAGAGAGAGAGAGAGAGAGAGAGAGAGAGAGAGAGAGAGAGAGAGAGAGAGAGAGAGAGAGAGAGAGAGAACCATTCTTTTAAATTGATAGGCGGCACAATGAAACATCCATCTCAAACACGGTATAAATGTACTATATCTCAAAATAACTAGATGTGTTCAATCAATAACAAACATTTTAACTAGATTTAAACTAATCTTTCACGTGTTGAAATACCTGTTGAAGCTGTTTACGATAGGAGAGTAGGAAATAAAAAGGTAGAAATATGACGAACCTCTTCATACTTATACCCCACGAACATTTTATTTTGTAATAACATCGCCCACTCCCTTCAACTGATGATGATTATTCCACATGAACGGATCATTTAGTTGATTGTATACACAATTCACGCTTCCGTAACTAGTAGTTGTAGGCAAGAAGCGTGATCTATTTCAGACACGCCTGATCCTCCTGTGCTATCTATAAAATACGCTTCAATGATTTAATCGTCATCTACCCTAATAAATCAGACTTTTTAAAAATAAATCTGCAAAACACATGTTTTTTGTTTCTTGACAACACACAAACACACAAAACACAAACACATGCTGGAACATATAAAACACAATTCATGCATCTCTCTGTACAAAATAAGAGGATTATGGGCTATGAGACAACAATCTTAGATGTTATACCCTACATTTCGTCAACACAAGATACGATTTCCAATATTACCCTAAAATGTGAATTAGATCTGACCATTTTTTCAAATATTGTAAATTCCCCTCAATCTCGGCATAATGCTGTTCATATTTTAACTGCACAGATAGTTCATATTTGATTTCTATTTTTATTTCAAATAAATCAGACTTAATATCACCAGTTGTAGAACTTCATAATGGATATATCTCCTCTATCAAATGTGAAAATGGCTGTTAACTGTTCACATTATGGAGAAATCATTACATTACTCTTTATCAGCTATAATAGTGTTCAATACGATTATATAACAAGTGACTTAAAAATGTGATTAAAGGTTGATGGAATTCTAACTGTGGGTTATTTCTTAAATGGTCTTTCAATTTTAGACGTGAAATTTGCAAATTTAGTGGCACTTTGGCGCCACCTATATGGACTTTCGAAGGGGATCTGGCAATGATAGCTTATTGAAAGTTTAATTGATTTCTAACTGTGGGGTATTTTTAAATGGACTTTAAGTTTTAGATGTCACTGTCACCTTGTCGAATACCCCACTGACAAGACCTTTAAGGGACTATTCATCAATCAGTTTGATGAGATTTTAAGGACACATCATTTATTCCGATCGTGGCGCCGCCTACAGTGTGCTTAGGTAAAGTGTGGTTCAGATATGTTGTATTTCAACAAGGCACTGAAAGATCAATTACACTTTACAAATACTATGAAGGCATGGCATGAATTTGTAAGGTATGCATTTCTACTTGGTTGGTAAATTTGAACTTGGGTAAAAAAGATGTTATATGAATTTAAGATAATTTTGAATGGAAAGCCATGCCGATATATTGAAAACTTATATTCATTTTCAGATGAACGTCGATGTATTGCATTTATTTAAGGAAACACTGGTGGATGGCCATGTCACTTAATCCCACCAGTATTTTTCTTATAATTCTCTGCAAAGATGATGTTTTTATTGCCTCCCAACATCACATTATTTCAAAAGCTTCAATAATACAATTCAAAAACACAATCAATAATTACCATCGAGTATGTAATAAAACCTCAATTAAATTGCAAGACTGACGATATTACAAACTTTAGTAACCTCAAATCACTCTCAATCAATCCCACCAGTAACTTAACCCTTCCAATGCTGAGGCTACTTTCCTCCAAAGTGCAAAAACGCAAAATTTATTAAATTCATCCAAACCCTGTCTCGTTGGTATTCATTAGAAAGCTCTCGCTGAGCACTTTCAGATGAGTACCCATTTGCCAGGGTTTCAGTCATTTTCAGGGTTTTTGCATCATTTTGTATTGGCCAAATTAGCCACAAGCAGTATAAGGGTTAACCCTTCCAATGCTGAGGCTATGTTCAGCCAAATCAATAGGACACAAAAATAAGATTTTTGAAAACCATCTAAGCCCTATCATGTTGGTATTCATCGGATAGCTCACAACAAGTACTCTTAGATGATTACTCATGTGCCAGGGTATCAGTCATTTTTCAGGTCTTTTGCATCATTTTGTATTGGCCCAATTAGCCACCAACAGCATGAGGGTTAAACATTCATCTTAACCCTTCTAATGCTGAGTCTACTTTTGTCCAAAGCACATGAAATGCAAATATTTTTGAAAACCATCTAATCCCTGTCATATTGGTATTCATTAGAAAGCTCTTGCGGAGTACTCTCAGATGAGTACCCATTTGCCAGGGTTTCAGTCATTTTTCAGGGTTTTTTGCGTTATTTTGTATTGGCCAAGTTAGCCACCAGCAGCATAAGGGTTAAAGCGATGCAGAAAAGTTCAAAAGCTTTGTCTAATATTAAAGCGATATCTGGGTCGGCGGCGAGATTTTGATTTATGTATTCCGTGATACTCAAGCCTTATATACATCCTTGGCCGATAAGGAAAAATAGTGTTGCTAATATAGCGATTGCCTCATTATAAATAATAATAAACATGCCGCTATAGCCGGTGTTAACCCTTTCCATGCTGAGGGTACTTTTGTCCATGGGAGAAAAATGCAAAAACTTTTGAAAACAATCCAATCCCTGTCATGTTGGTATTCCTTCGAAAGCTCTCGTCGAGTACTCTCAGATAAGTACCCATTTAACTAATTACCAGGGTTTAAGTCATTTTTCAGTTTTTTTGCATAATTTACTACTGGGCAAAACAGCCACCAGCAGCATAAGGGTTAAGGCAACTGTAAAATGCAGGGGTATGTACCTCATAAAGAAAGGTCTGTCTATAAGGTCTGGCCATCTGGCACGTATCATCTATACCCTAAATCATTTAAGCTACCTTGATTGAACATCCAGAAAATGTAACAAGCATAAATGGTAACCTACAACTTTAATACTTGGTAAGATTTCATTTACGCTTAATACTTGGTAAGATTTCAATTACGCCAGACTTGCATATGACGGACCACTGTACGCCAGACCTTTGGCTATGACGGACGATATGCTTGGTCCCAGTCCCATGCATATCAAGTATGTGTCATATTATATGGCGGACTTTGCATATGACGGACCAATTTTCCTGGTCTCAATGAGTCCGCTATATGCAAGTTCGCCTGTAGCTTTCCGGTCCATTTTCTGTCTTATCAATGGATACAGGTTTTCTATTATAAAATCAAAAATCAGTCTGGCTAGATAATCGCTTACAGGACAAAACAGGTGATTTTTCTAGTCCCTAAATGTGACAGTAATACATAATTTCATTAATAATTCTGATATGTACCTAGCCTAGCCTACTAGAGCTGGCTTATTCTTCACCAACTAGTCATTATTTTTTACTAGTCAAGTCATTATAGTACTTTCCAGATTTGCCAGATGGCAGCACTGCTGAATTCTCTTGTGGCTGTTAATACCAATAACAGACATCTGGTGTGGAAACTAAGAACTAAACTGGACTCAGCAAGCACAATAAAGTTATAAAGACAGCAAGCAATATACAGAAATACAAATGTATTCAGCCTGGTATCGAGGCTAATATGTACCGCATGTACACAACCCTTTTACGCTCAGACATTAACCGTTTCCTATGAAATCTACGCACCTTCACAGGCTGATAAAACACTTGTGACTGGTGCAATGCAGTGTGCTTGATGCGCGTAATCAAATGAGCGCGTTCTGATTTGGAACAATTATGTGAACAATATAAAGCATGGTAATAAATGTGGATTACTCTACTGCGGACTGCTTTTTAACGCATGATTGCGGGTCGCGTTAACTCTGGTTAGATTGCCAAGGCGTGATAGACGCATGCGCATTAATTAGGCACTACACGATGCTGCGAACATTACCAACAATCTATATTTTCCTCGAACCTGATAGTTATCGTGCAAGAAATATGCGGTAGGCGCTGACAACTTATCATTACCCAAAGCTTTTGTGTGGCCGAGCAAATTCTATCAGAATGAAAATCCGATAAAGAGAAGTGTGCAAAGAATGAGATAAATAAAACCCAAATGATTACCATGACGACCAATCGACAATTGTGTCCAGGTAGAATGACGTCAATCTTTATTGATCAAAATGCGTTTTTTGATTGGAATTGGATATTGTCTGGCTTAGAGGTGCTAGTCGGTCTCAACTCAATGAATACACAACTGCTAACGTGTTCCTCACCTCGATGTCGGTGCGACCGCAGCGTCACAAATCTGGCTATTGAAAGACATACAGTACAGACATTTAATTCCTGCACCAGTCGACCAGACGTCTGCCAGTGCCTGATTGCACAATTAGACCCATGGATAACATGACAGAAAATAATCCAAGCACATCAATGACCCACATTACTTACGAATCAAAGCTACTTCAGTTGTGAGGTCATCCATGCATCCATGCCCAGGGAACTGGGTGGCAATCGGGTGTGCGGTCGCGTATTATGCCCGGGCTGTCTAGGCATTTCGTGCAGAAATTAAATGGCGGCACTGTATGGGGACCCGCAATTTAATGTACTTGATCGTACTTTTTTCTACTCTTGCAATAAGTGTTGGGACCTCCTGGTGAACCTTAACCCTTCTAATCAAGGCTACTTTCATCTAAAGAACAAGGAAGCAAAAATATTTGAAAACTATGTGAACCCTGTCTTGTTTGTATTCATTGGATAGCTCTCACTGAGTACTCTCAGATGAGTGAGTGCCTACGTACCAAGGTTTCAATCATTTTCAAAGTTTTTTTGTATCATTTTGTATAGGCCATATTAGCCACTAGTGACATAAAGGTTAAGCTGGTGTGGCGCCTGGCTCGCCATATAAAAGAAGGGGGGTGTATTGATCTGCCTATACATAACATGCATCTAAAAGATTCCTCGGTCCCCTTTTGGATCTGAAGGCTATGCTCTTACTCTCCCCCTTATTCTTCTTGCACCCAGCTTTAATATTGCGTTATCATTGCCAGGTGCCATTGTTCTGCAAAAATGACGAAAAGGCACGATTTTTGATAAAATGTCATGGCATTAGATGACCTTTGTGTGTCTCTGGAAACTATCCAGTAAATTCCTGCATACTTAGCAATCAGGCCTGAAGTTTCTAGAGTATTGTCTGGCAGTATTGTCAGAATGGGATTTAACCTTATTCTCCCACTTGCCAATAAGCCAATGTATATGGGCATTACTAATACGAAAAGTAGCAGTGTCAAACAATGCATATCGCATCTACGGTACGGATACTCTGTAGAACGCGATCGAAGATGAATTATTCGACCATCACCAGATAGCACAGCACTTACTATATAACACAGAGATGATCCCGAATTTCACTAAATTTGGTTATGCGAATTGAATTGTAAACATGAATGAGGTTTTGGGTATATAAGATTTAATTGATGATAGAACGAAAATACTACAATGCAATAAAGAATGCCAATAAAATTGCCAATAAAAACAATGTATGATTGAAAAAAAACTACTTGCCAAAGGTGGCACATCCCTGCATTTTATACGTTAACTGTATTCTCTCTCTCTCTCTCTCTCTCTCTCTCTCTCTCTCTCTCTCTCTCTCTCTCTCTCTCTCTCTCTCTCTCTCTCTCTCTATATATATATATATATATATATATATATATATATATATACACACACACACACATTTATATATATATATATATATATATATATATATATATATATATATATATATATATATATATATATATATATATATATATATATATATATATATATACATATATATCAAACTTTGGGAACAATGTTCAATGATTTGTATAATAAATATGAGATAAATAACTTTGCTTTGGGATAGATTTGTACTTATTTAACAACTTTGCTTTTGTTCTATGTTGTGTGTGTGATATTTGCGGGGATGAAGAGTTTGTAAAATGTCATAACTGAAGGCTGCTACGGCTAACTCTTAGAATAGGCTACAGTATGCCAGGATAGTCGTACGGTCAGTGTATCACTTATCATTTTCTATTTTCTATTTCAAATTGAAATTTGCATCAAAATTCGATTTTGCATTTCAACTTGGAAAGTTTTCTCATTCGTTATTTTCAAATTGGGAATAAAAAACATAGCACGATATTGAAATCCTATTTTACCATTCTCCCCTGGGAAAATTGAAGCTAGGGGACCTTTCCAATTGGAATTTAGATCAAAGGGTTCAATTTGATAAAGCGGGGCTACGTTTACCTCCCCACTACACAGTACGTTAAGTGGTTTCACAATATAAATGTCGAGAGCCCATTCAGATAATTAATCATTGGATGTGATAATTAATCGTGCGGATACTGAGTTGACACAATCTCTAAAGCGATGTTTATCATTGTCGGAATATATGAATAAATCTTGTGAGTGAAGGCAATTTATATTGTCAGTGAAATTGCAAGGTGAGTTGTTTCAATATATCACATTAGTAGTTCTAATTTGGAAAAAGTAGGAGGTTTAGGATCATATCACAAAGTGATAGAAACAAAGGCGAGGAAGAAATTCTATTTCTTTCAGTTGCAAAGGCACCCTAAACAGCCCACCACAACGCCGCACATCTGTATAGCGACCAGGCCAGTCCGCTTCTGGGGATTCAAGGTTGGGTTTGGCGCCCATGCTGCACTATCATTGTACCTCGTGGTTTCTTCTTTTTGCTATATAATCTAATGAGATCGATACACAGTTTCCTCCCAGAATCAACCATCCATGATCAGAGGTCCTCTCGAGAAGTATCACCAGAATGGTGATATACTTATGAAAACATATTGAACGTAAAACGGGTCATTACATCAACGTTAAATAAGAACCACGTGCTGTGAACGATACTTTTCTAAGAATGGCGGAAACAGTCTGTGCCCGTGTGCATGGGTGACTTCATCCATTAATGCCCACAGCCTATAAAATCAGCCTGATAATTTTGATTTTACCTTTCATGTGAAAGTATAATAGGAAAACATTAGAAGGAGAAATGTTACTTAGAAAGCCACTAACAACTCTCCTTCAAATATGTATTCGAATCATTCTCAATTTTCATTTTATAAGTTATTGTCAAAAGTAGTATAGATCCAGACAACACTTTGTGAGTAGCTCTTTATCATAGAAGGGTTAATGTAGACAACAACAGATAGCCTCTCAACTCTTTTTAAGCCAGTGAGTTATGTAGCTACTTGATTTGAGTTGAAATGTCAGATTCTGAACGATGAAATGCTTCTTATGGCGAATATTTCAATATAATCTTAAAGCATCGATCCCTCCCCTACAAACGCAGTTATCCATCACCGCGTTAAGTGTTTTGTGAAAACGTTATAATAATTCATTTAGCCGAGGAATGAATATGTGATATTCAAAATTGTGGTTTGTAGCTACGTTTTTCTACTTTAGCGTGCATTCGGAAAGCTATCTAGTTCTATATAAGAGTTACGATTCCTTATACTACTCTTTGAACATTTCGCCTTTCTTGCATTCAAAACTTGCAATTTCGTAACTGATCACCAACGACGCGTAGCTTTCTCTTGATATTGCTTGTTTCCGCCAATACATGCGCACATTTTCACTCTTTATTGTTTCAGTAAAGGGCTACATGTATATGTAACATAAGTCCTTGGTTACAGCTTAGATGAATAACAGACAAGTGGATATGGAATAGTTTCTCTGTAATGTAAACGATATGAGAGCCCTCATTGGTCTTTGTCTCTTAGTGACGTCACACTAAGGTCATATTCTAGACGGCTGGCAAGTTTTAGCTAGGCTTTCACTGTAGCGCATATAGTAATTAGTCTCTCTCTACATATCCATTATTTTATTCATCTAAGGTTTCAGTAACAAGCACGTGCTTGCAACCCCCAATGGTCGAACCCTGCTACGCGTATACCTGCGGTTTGAAATATCACACTAAACCCTGTGGATTTCATTGCTCCTCTACTGGGAAAACGGGTGCAAAAATATCGACAAACGACATCCAGTTTCAACATTGTGTACCCGTGGTAAACCCTAGCTGGCTGAGACTAGGCGCAGCAACCACGTTGGCAACAGCAGCAACATGAACAGTAACATTAGCCCATTAATTGCTTAACCCTTATGCTGCTGGTAGCTATTTTGGCTAATACGAAATGATGCAAAAATCCCGAAAAATGATTGAAATCCTGGCACATGGGTACTCGTCTGGGAATACTCTGCGAGGGCTTTGCAATGAATACCAACATGACAGGGTTTCAATGGTTTTCAAAGATCTTTGCGCCCGTGTGCTTTAGACAAATGTAGTCTCAGCATTATTGGAACGATTGAGTGACTCAGTTTTCGTCTGGATCTTCGATACCTTTAATATCAACTTGAAAATTCAGAATGGCTTTACAAAATGTTCGAAGGAGAGTTGTTGGAAATGTTCTGCTCAACATTTCTCCTTCAAATAGTTTACCAGCTTTGTGTTTGCCTACAAGATACATGTATTATTAATTTTGTCAGGCTGCATTTGGCATCTGTCCGCATTAATTTAAGTCATCATCGTCACCAGCAGTCAGTGTCTACTCACGACAGTCTACGATTTAGTTCAACACAAACAGGTTGTGATTACCTTTACTGTCAGGGAATCAATCACTTTCTTCTCAGGCCTACTCTAACTGTGCTGTTTTCATACGTAGGTCTTGCACTTCCTAAAAAGAGCTCCCCAACAATATCAAGGCTGCTGATAGGGAGCAAGACTTCAAGACACAGCTGAAAACATTGCTATTTCGAAAAGAGTTTGACTATATGGACCATAAACATCTGTCCACTGACTATTCTTTAAAGCACTTTCGAACATTACAGGTGGAAAGACTTTACAGGGCTCTATATCAAATATCAATTAATATTATGATCATTATTATTATCATCATTATTATTATTATTATTATTATTATTACTATTATTATTATTATTGTTATTACTATCATCATCATCATCATTATTGTTATTATTATCATTATTATTATCCTCATTATTATCATCATCATCATTATTGTTATTATTAGTCATTATTATTATTATTATTATCGTCATCATCATCATCATTATTAGTATCATATCCATCAGCACTGTCGTTGATATACACTGTATCAGTCTGTAGGAGTGAAGTGGTGACATAATTTGAGAACCCTACATACAATTGATATACCTGTTTTCATTTGCGTTTGCAATTCCCTGAGGGTGTCTTCAGTGGCCATTGATTTACGGGTAACCTTGGCGTCACTGAGTGCTTCTCGGATTTTCCTTGAAATATCAACCCAATACAGCATCCCTAAGCAACAACCTACGCAAAAAGCTGTTTAAAGACGTTCGCTATATACTATATAGGTATGTAAATAAGAGCTAAATGTCTATGGGTACATAAGGTACAGAAGCGTCCAAACAAGTCTAGCTATCGCATGGAATGATCTAGTTGCAGGACATTATTTTTATGACAAACACCCTACAGATAATGTGATGGTGCGCTGTTTTTCTGGGAAACGACAGAAAAAAAGATTAAAATGTTTTTCTGCTGCTTTTTTGGGAAAAGAGTGGATTTTTTTGTCGTTTTCCAGAAAAACAGTGGATTTTTTCCTGCAGTTCACACCTGCACCATCGTAAGCTGAGGTGCTCGATCTTTAATTATCAAAACTCTATGTAATGTTCATTTGGAGGGTACCAAATATCTTGTCTACATCTGAAAGTTTGGAGTGTCTATCAATTACGGTACTCTTCCTATCCAACATTCAATGCTCCTCCACAATCAACATGTAGTAACATTTCCGCAACCAAGAAAAGGCATGATCAACGGTTTTTTCTTCTGTTACAAAATAAACATGTGGACTAATCAGCCGGATTCATTTTCAAAAGAATCTTATTGGTCATCACTCTATCATGTATTAGCTTAAAGTGTACAAATCTTGAAAATGTATCCAATGTATCAAGAAAACTCATCAGGATTTTTTTTTAACATAATGCAACTGTATATTTTCATTCAGATTTAATTTTTTATCATCTGTGTTGATATTTCATTGTAATTTATCTAATTCTCTTTGTTGTCTATGTGATACATTATTAATGTCATTACTCTCAATAATACAACGGATTGATCTGAATGAATGGAGACAATAAAAACAGCTGTTTACAGCGAATTAAAAATAAATAAAGCGCTATGTAGAGAACGGTATCATAGCATTTTGATATCAATATACTTTCGTTTTCAAAAAATTATGTTTAGGTGTCCTTTAATTATGCAAGTGTCAATACACCTGCTAGATGTTCCAAAAAAATATGCCAAGGATATTTACAGCACTTAATTCATGGTTATGCGATTTTATATGATGAAGTCAGTAAATATAGATAGTACTTAAACACGTTTATAATCTGCTACATATCCACAACACGAATACTAACTGCCATGAACCCCTACTAGCAGACAGGGTAAAACAACACATGCCCTATACATTTAAAAGCCCAACTAAAACGTAAAGATGCCTAATACACGGCATGTAAGTAGGTAAATATATTTGATTATTAATGGTATGGATATAAAGCGGCTTTAAATGAGTGTATGTTAAGCATTTCAGTACAATATATGAAAATGAAACAAATGAAATGGCGACGATTTTGCTCTGTTCATTTTGCGGGAGAAAACAGATGAGAATAATGGAAAGCATAAGTTTCTATTGTGGATGCGTTTTGTTTGTTTTTTGCAAAATAGTTAGATAATACACAACTGGATTTCCTACACCGCAGCTTCACCGTTACAAGAAATGCAGAGGACTTACAAACAACAGCAATAACAACAATAAATATGGTACACTCTTTTTTGAGAATATCCTTGTTTGCGAAAGATATTCTCCATGTTGAGATCAGCACTTATCCGGGAACAGGCAGTATAAAACAAAATCACAAAATATCAGCGCTGCGCAACAACATTGATAAAATTAGGGACTGATAAAATATGCTACTAAACTATTTTGTGTGAACAATATAAGTTACCTGCCAGTTTCGACAGGGGTTTTCTCACAATGGCTACTATAGCCTATAAGTTTTACCAATTAGTTTTATCAGAAAGCAGAAAAAGTGACCAAAACCGAGATTCCAAATTCCATTTGGAAACAAGCCTCGCGTATTGCAATACCAGTTTAGCGGTCAACAGTTTTTGGTTTGCCCAAAATCTTAGGAATCGAAATGTCTTTCTTCGAATATCATATGGCAGCTAAGCGGTTATTCTATTTGAGTAATTCGTTTTATTTGAGTAATGCTATTGCTTGCTTTGATGCTGTTCCTGAGTTGGAGTGTGGGCGTTTTGTGCTCATACATTAGTCATAAAGCGAATAGTAAAACACGGCAGTTCACTCATGAAGCTGTTTGATGGCAATAATCGTAATGGTCTATCATTGCTGCCAACACGCGAGGCTGTGATCATCGTGATTTTGCCATGCACCCAGAGCTCAACTACTAATACCACCTTCAGCGTCTCTTAGATCAGGTTTCTGGCCTCTAACTAGGCCGATTCTTCATTCTTATTATTTCGCCAGGCTAGGTTGTATATTCTGGGCCTCTGGAGGTCCGGTGCTGATTTAAAGGCTTCGGGCTGCACCCTCGTCCATAGGAACAGCAGCGTACATCCCAACCCAAGCCAACTGGCTCTGACTTAATCCCTATACCCCATCCTTAGTGCTGGATATTGCTCTTAGTTTGTATATAACAAAAATGTAATGAGTTGTCATGGATGTACTCTTTTTCTAATACGTTATTCGTTCTTCGATACTGTATGTTTTTGATGTTTGTCAGGCATTTATTCTAAATACTCAGTCGACAAATGAACAATACAAATAAAATGTTGTGTTTACTTAAATGGGAATGCAATTTGTCAGAATACACCGTTTAGTTCGTCAATTTATCACACCTCAAAAGAGGGCATGGTCTGAAAGCTGAGGCAGGGGCCTTAACAATAGATGTGCCGTGTGATCTGTAACAGTACTTATTGTGTTTTTGTCAAACCCCATTGCGGCAAAGTTCTCATTTTAAATGGCTGACTGCTTGTTAAGATTTGTCAGATGAAAATAATGATGGTGATGACGATTACAATCAAAATTAATGAAAAAAGATAATAATAATAATTATAATAATAATAATAATAATAATTAAGATAATACTAATAATGATAATGACGAAATTTCAACAGCAATAAACTGCGTACATGTAAAAAGATTATACTATACGCCAAGCCATTTCTTATACTATACTACTTGCGAAATTTAAATAACATCCTCAACTTCTTTATTGGTACATGCAGGTACAGATTTCATTGTTCCCCTACACCCTATGGTAGAGTTTAGGGGGTGGATAAAGTCATAAGGGTATGTCGGACGACATTGTCTTTCCATCGGCTTGGCTCTACAGCAAATGTTCGTATCATCAAATACAATACATGCTTAAAAGAATAATATTGAAAAGCAATGAAATTGTAATGCTATTTTATAAATGATCCGAGCAATATCAGCAGGGAATATCAGAGAGAATGGATATGTAAGTATGCATATCCCTGGGAATATACATATTATGAAAATATTATAAAAACAACATGACATTTAATACTTACAAGTGGGATATATTCTCAGGAGGTGGCAGTGATGATTTTGGCGGGAAGGTACCAAGCTTGGCCCCCGTACAATCCACCCGACAGCGTCCGCCGTCCAGGCGTGGACAGACGCACGTGGCCGGACACGGTGTACATTGCAATTCCGTAGTTGCACGCGCTGGCTGTAGGCCAAGAGAAAACGGCGGGAAATAGAAGCAGACGACAAGCGACAGAAGCAAGTAGTGCAGACAGGACCCTGTGGTAGCATCGGCGGCGCCATTTTGTCGGATCAGCTGTATGTTTTTGTTATTGTTCATATCTGGAGTTGTCGGATCCGTCGGTGTTGTGTTTTGGTCAGACTTACGGCGTGACGTGTCGGGCCAATGTCTGGCCGCTGCGTTGGTGACGGGTCAAGCCATGTCCTCGCGTCGTCAGGTGACCATGGCGGCTGCCGCTGGCTGTTCTTACTAGACTTGCTGTGTGTGTGGCGTACTCAATGATGTATTCGCTGCTGTTCATTCTGTGTTGTATCGATCACCTAGCGAGGTGACGCCGTAGTGGCAGCTAGTCCGGGAGGTACGCATAACACATCTTGCCAATGGGATGTTTCGAAGCGCTTTCCGTAGAATTAATATGCGCCAATGCTCAGCAGGGGATCTTAATGGCTATCATAGCGGGTTTGAGCGAAACAAAATATCATACAACTCTGAAAGAATGACACAAAAAGCATGTTTTCTTATGGTTGCTGTGAAACTGAGACCGCTTTAAAGCCACAGAAACAGCTCACTAAATACAGCGTATAACCTTAGCCCTGTTATTGCCATAGCAACGCGCTATAACTCATTACAACACGATCAGAAGTGACGATATTCGAAATTAAATATTCTAATGTCGCGTGAAATTTCAGCCCTTGTCATATGCGAGAGCGGCAAAATGACACCAATCTGCATGATTTTTGCAATATTATCTGATGAAAGCATTTCTTGAAAAAACTGTTAATGAGAAATGCCAACTAAAAGCCCAACCAGTTTTCCTACAATCATTTTCTCATGCATTATTTTTGCAATAGTATCTGAGGAAAGCAACTTTAGAAAAATATTTGAAGGAGAAGTGTCAATTAAAGCCCAACCATTTTTCCTGCAATTGTATTCTTTTGTTTGCTTTATTTCCAAATTTCTCCCACAAGTAAAGAACGTCAGGCAATATTTTCTGGGGTAGTTCTTGACTTAAATGGGCTAAAACAATTGACATTGTACGGTAATGAAAAACAATTCCTTTTCAAGTATTTCTCAAATACATGTACTGTTGAATTGGATAAGTTACTTTCAATATTGTCAGAGTATTTATGCACTATGTGAAAAACGTTTAAAACAACGCCATAACGTGTTTTTAGACAAGTAAATGTTGCCGAGTAGGGGTCTGATTGTTTCGACTATACACATAACTTACGTTTCTATGACTATTGTCAATCGAACGAGATTCTGACAAAACAGTAGATTTGGATTAGCTGAAGTTAAGTTTAACTTTTATAAGTAGCGGAAAGAATTAGCTCCACAAGACTTAAACAAAACATTTAATTCCGTAGATAGTTTTTAAGGGAAGCGAAATGCACACCTTCTGAACACAGTGCCGGAGACCATACGCACTATCAAATATCTAATGCACGTTCTTACAAATGTACCTGTGGACTTTTCCGGTTAGTACCTGCCTGTGCTAGCGATATTGTAGGGATTGAATCAATGAGGATAAAGCACATGTAAACTGTAGCTACATAAGCTCCCACGTTTACACATCACAAACGAATGTATGTAGATCCATTTTACCATACATTTCACTTTTCTAACCATATATATTTCTATAGCTTGGCCTATTTCAGTTCAAATTGGGACATTGATAATGCCGAAAAGAACGAAATTTGGAGACATTTTTGAATTCCGCGTGTAAGATTTGGTAGGACCCACCGTGTCACCAAAAATTCAAATGTCCTTCCTCTGATCTCCTATTTTACTAGATTACCTTATCTGTAATGGAATATACCCTATTGATTTTCTAATTTACAAAATCATACGAATGCATAATCGTACAACTACAAGAAGGTGACTTAAGATGGCTTATGGTGTTATTTTGTGAATCTAGGGTAATATTGAGCTGTTTACATATACTAAAGCCTACACCACTTTCTTCATAATCATGTCAAATGTCTATGCCATCACTAAGCAGATTAAGAGACCAGCTTTTATAGAAGCTCTTATAGGTTTGCACACAGGCAGAAAAAATTTGGCCCTTTTCTCTATATCTAATTTCACTAAATACACGATTGCTTAAAACATGCACTTTGGGTGTCAAATGTTAACCGATTTGCTTGAGAATGAGTATAGTTATAGCTGAGAGTATTTCGGAGGGAATGATTTTTCCAATTTTGCCTCTTTTTTAGAGATATGGAATCGTGAAGTTGAAAAATGCACTTTTTTCTCACTTTCAACCAAATGTACGAAAGAAATGGTAATACAGTATGAACAGAGTAGGAATTAGAAAAACATCTGTGATGCCGTTCGCTCCATGTTGATCTTTCCTCCAGAATCGTGAAATTTCAACGTCCCCAATCTATAATTGTGGTTTGAAAATATGAATGTGTTTTTTTTCAGTTTTATACCCATATAATCTTACACCCTGTTGGGAGGGTACTTTTGTAATGTTTTATGAATTCCTGATAAGGAGACCTTTCAGGCATTATACATGTATAAGTTGTAGAGGCTTAAAGGTCAAATAAAAGCAGTGTAGAGGAAAGGCAGAGTCCAAGAAATCAACCCCATAAGTATCTTAACGCATAAAAATGTAACAAATAAAGAAAGGGAAGAAAATTAAATTAGAATTTAAATATGCACAAAGTTAAGCGTCTTTTAATGAAACGGCAGATGGCGCGACCTTCAGTTAACGGCATCATACATGTAATACACTTAAATAACAGTTATCGCACTGGACTTAGCGGGAACATTTGCCGTTTTGTAGAGCTGGTGTTAAAATGTTGAAATATACTAGAAACCCGGGGGGGGGCACTTGGGTATTTAGGGGGGTGCATACGTTCGTTATCAAAATTAAAAAATACCCCTAAAGCACTGATTTCTGGCCAAAAAAGCACCCTTATTTTAATAAAACGCTGATTTTTTCCTCTAAATAAACACCCCTTCTTTTACCAAAACACTGACAATGGATGAACGGGAACACATATTTTAACTTAAGATTTTATAATCCTCTGCTTGTTTAGCGGCAGCAAGTGGCGGCAGCAAACTCGTAAGCCCTGAGTCATTTCGGGAGTCACTCGGCGTCAGAGCCGCGTATATTTCGTGGATTGTAAGGGGATTTTGACCCCCATACTTCGTACCTGGGTACAAAAAAGTACCCTTCTTTTACAAAATCGCGGACATGCGGAGGTCTTAAAAAAAGACCCCTTCTTCCGCGAAATACGTAACGAAGGTGCGGCCCCCCTTCTGTACCTGAGTGCCCCCCCTGGGACTAGAAACAAAAGAACCGCCATGAAGCTCTTCCACCCATAGTTCAGAAACATAAATCATACCTTTATTCCCTTTTCTGATATCATATGAACGATAGGCTCACTTGCATAGAATAGACATCGGCAGTATTAAACAACATCAGATGCACAGATAAGTTCAATATTGTTGAAGGAGACCATCCCATGATTGCTGTATATAGGGAGTCGGTCCCACGTTCCCCACCGCAGGATGTATTCTATGACGCATGCGCGCTGGTGAAACTCTGGAACTCTAACCAGGTAGATCGATAGAAAATGTATTGTCAAGGCACACGGCTTACCTGCCTAACACAACAACACGCGCCTATCAGCTTATCATATAAAATACCACTCCCGCACCACTGCGCGACTAGTGCTACAGCCTATAAATCAACACACTACCTTCAGCACTCCAGCTATGGCAAGCCATATGAGAAAAATACTCAAATATTTTTTTTCATTTCAGATTTTCTTTCATGAAGTGAAATGTTTTTCAAATTAGAGAACAATGTTTATGTTTGACAATTATCTATTTCATTAAAAAGAAATCATCCAATAAAGTATTTTGTTTCGTTAGATGTTTATGTTTAGTAAATTGTATTGTTCAATATAAAGAAAATCCCTTGTTTAATATACATGTATTGTGTTAATATTATCATTATTTATTTTGGTTCAATAAAAATAGTAAACTTTAAGTTCAAAGAAATTTCAAAAAATATTCAGGACAAAAAATCGTTCATCAATGGATTTTGCTAGTAGGAGCACGTGACTTTTCAGATATCATTGTAAAACCTAATGACGTTACGCTTTGGCAATACCTACATGCAGACCGAGTGGCCAAATAACTCCCAACCACGCGCATTTGCTAATTTGTGTTTCACTATGCATTTGCTGATTGTGTTTTACTATGAAAAATATTTCACTTGATTTTAATCTTTCGGAAAAGAAAATAGTATACTGAATAATTTTCACCTTTGGCATGCCATACCCATGCTTGGCTTGATATACCTTGCCCCTTAAGGTAGAACCCTACCCGATACACGGGTCATTTTTAAAACTTAAATATCTGAAAACTGAGTTTAATTAAGCCAACGGCACTTATGCTATTGTAAAGGTTACATCTCATAGTTGCCGAATAATGGTAAACTTATCAATAAGTGACTATTTTGAGGTAATGCGGCACCCTTAAAGAACATATCTGGATGTGTTTCGTTTTTTTGGCAAAATGTCAAGACTTACCCTGTACTTGAAAATGAGAGTCTACCATATGATTATTCATATCTTTGGTGAGGTGCAAGGTCCTACCTCAACTGGGAATCTGCACGATGAGTATTTTAAAAACATTTTTGAATGTTCCCATAAGCCTCAAAATTTCTAACAGCACGTGGTTTACATAGTAAATGCTGATTTTCAGGTCCTGTCAGAATTCAAGGTACATGTGACATGACCTTGCACCTAGAGGGAGTTCATATCTGTTATATTCTAAAATACTGGCTTCGAAGACTGTATCGTTATTCAGTTTCAGCCAAAAAATGAGATGAAAATTTTGGTCAAAATGGTCTAGGCTGAATGAATCTGCATGGTTAAAACAGACAGCCATGCCGTTTGGGACAAATTTAACACGGAAGGCCCTACGGGACCTACCCTTTGTTAGGACCTTTCATTTGTGTTCACTCTTGACCGTACCACAATTGGAAGTCGCTAGGTCGAGGTCCGTGGGGGAGTGAACACCGCTCATGTGTAATCTTTTGCTTTGATATCCATTCTCAGGAGCCAGCCAAGGACACCACCTAGTGATAGATAGACCCCAAGGAAGCTGTGGTGTATGGGATATACCCAAGGTGTTACGAGGCGAAGCCGAGTAACCCCAAGGGTATCCCATACACCATAGCTTCCGAGGAGTCTATGTGGCTTGTACCACAGTTGACTGCCTTCCACCAATCACAGGCCGAGAAAAGTATACCCTTGGGTAACACCTTTGGGTTTAGGCAGCTTAGAGAACAAAGGCCTGGAAAGTGTGGGTTATGTGATAGAAAGAACACGAGGGGCCGTGGGTTATGTGATAGAAAGAACACGAGGGGCCGTGGGTTATGGGGGAAAACCCAAGTTTCCGCACGAGTGCGCAGCACGAGTGGGGAACCGCGGGTGGTCCCCCATAACCTATGCCCCGAGTAGTTCTTTCTATCTTTTAGCATGGCCAGCTCCCTTCAGCCAAGCTCAGGCCGAGAAAAGGTAGGCTCCAGAACACAGGAAGTAAAGGAAAGGAAAAGTGAAGGATAAGGGATGGGAAGGCATGCAGATTCCTCTCGATTATCTGACGTTAATAGGACACATAGTTTAGCGCTCTGGCAATGGAGAAGGTAGGATATTCGGGCGAGCAGTGTGTGGGGGTACACATCATACCTCATGGTAGATTCATGTTTAGATGTCTTTATTTCGGCTATTGTAAATATCCAACAGAATACCCTGCTCTACGGCCTTCCATGTAGTGTCTCATCACATCAGAGACGCACAGATTTAAAATGATGTTGATTTTCAGTGCAGAATAATGCCCTCTCTCTCTCTCCCTCGAAACACATATATATATATATATATATATATATATATATATATATATATATATATATATATATATATATATATATATATATATATATATATATATATATATATATATATATATATATATATATATATATATATAAGGTATCTCCGCAAGTGTGCTTTCCCGAATGACCACGGTTCACCTGCTTTTGTTTCACCCACAGGTAGGTGT
Source organism: Maea johnstoni (assembly GCA_963942565.1). Lineage (NCBI taxonomy): Eukaryota > Metazoa > Annelida > Polychaeta > Spionida > Magelonidae > Maea > Maea johnstoni. Next base: position 45,132,465 of record OZ012685.1, on the reverse strand, counting down.
CCACTGACCACAGGGGCTCCACTCCTACAGAGGACAGCTAACCGTGTTCTTCAGGAAATAAGAACACACTTTTCGAGGCCTGTGATTGGCTAAAGGGAGCAGGCCATGCTACAAGTCCTATAACCCTACACTTTTCGAAGCCTCTGATTGGTGGAAGGCATGCAACTGTGGTACAAGTGGTGATAATCTTGGTATACTAGACTATCACCTTAACCCATTCGTGCTCAATAGTTCCTATTGTTGATTTTACAAACTATTTGAAGGAGAGTTGTTGGTAATGTTTCAATTAACATTTTTACTTCAATTATACAACTGTGCCTTCACCTGAGATATCTCACCAACAATGACAGGCTGCTTTTGGCTGCTGTAGGCATGAATGGGTTTAATACTGTTTGAATGCAAGTAAGAGGGCCACTCATGAGGGCTGCAATGTCTTTAACCCTTCCAATGCTGAGATTACTTTTTTCCAAAGCATAAGGACGCAAAGGTTTTCGAAAACCATCTTAACCCTGGCATGTTGGTAATCATTGGAAAGCCCCCACTGAGTACTCTCATATGCCAGGGTTTCAGTTAATTGTTCGTTGTTTTTTTGCATGATTTTGCATTGGCAAAATTAGCAACTCGCAGCAAATAAGGGTTGATTGGTCTTTGACCGTTTTAAGGTTTCAAAGGCGAGTTCAATGAACTAGACCCCGGCGACATCTTCCCTTGAACTGCTCCCTGGCAAGCAAAATAGCTGCAAACATCATCCAAAACGCAAACCAGACTCAATGGCGCAGTGGCAAGATTGCCGGCCTGAGTGCTGGGAGGCATGGGGCCCAGAGTTCAATCCTAGCCCGGGGCGAGTAGGGGTTCCCTTCATTTCTTATTCTTTATTGTCTGTCGCCCCAATAGGGAGAGATTACTTTGAAGAGTTTCATATTCATTTCATATCATCGTTCATGCTATCTGTGTCGTCTGCATATAAAAAAGCTCTTCTTCTCTGAGCCTCCCTTAAAAAAGGGAGGCGAACCCTTTATTAAAAAAACAAACAAAAAAACATCATCCAAAACGCAAAACTTATATTATAGGGAACTGTATGCTGTATCACAGGTACAATATGTTAAGATAATCTGAGAACATTGGAACAATATATCACTTAATGGGGAAAATGATAAAATATATTAGTCTCACCAACTAGCCATTGCTTAGTGGATAGTTTTTTTTAACTTCGCAAAATGCTCCTAAAACAAACATAAAACATGAAACACTTTTTAAAATGTATAGCGGATGTTCACATTAAGAAATCCAACGAAAATTTCACAAGATATATCATAGGAAATGGTACAAGTTTTTTTAACTTCGCATATGCATACACCCATGTTTGCATGAAACTCTCTACGTTAGTTTTGTATGTATATTCAGCTTTGTATTCTCCCAAACAATATTGAGTGTACAATACTTAATGGATAATTGTCGCTGTTGCACATAGAACGATAGGCAAAAATACTATCCACTGCTTTTCGAAATTTATCAACAATCTATTTATTATTTATCACTTTCAAGTTATTTATTCTAGAAGACGTGAACAACAGACCTATGCAATTAAGGATACAGGCAAGTTGAGGATACATATTTCAATTTCATGCTTCACCATAACTACTATAGGAGGTGCCACCTTACTCATGACTAGCATGGGGCACCTCTTGGGAAAATTTTAGAAAGAGCATGAATGTTTTTAGATCTGGATCAGCCCATGTCCTTAACCCAGGCTTTAGAAATGCTGCCAAGTTGGTTGAAAAATCTAAGCGGCATGTATGTTTCGGCAGGTAGGCTTTATCAACAGGTGGATTATGATTTATCTAATTGGGGAAATTTTGTGGAAACCTCAGTTGGACTCTCTTACCTGGAGATCTCCATAGCAGCCTTTGTATCATTTCGAAGACAAGTATGTATGTATGTGTGTATATATATAAATATATATATATATATATATATATATATATATATATATATATATATATATATATATATATATATATATATATATATATATATATATATACAATATAAATATATATATATATATATATATGTATATATATATATAGTATATATACATATAAACATGCATGTGTAGATACACATAGAGATCAATGGATAAATGCTGTAGATGTGCATACATATGTAAACAAATGACAACATAAAATACAAACGGAAAACGCCAAGAAGTGTATAGTTTTGTAAATATATCCTTTATTTACATACTCATATTAAATCTCTTAGAATCTCATAACCCATATTAAAGCAATGCCAAGTCACACGGCAGCTCATGTTGCATATACAATACATACCAAAATCCAAAGAAATCATGGTCAGTATACAGGGCAAATAACACATTTATGGTCTGTCATACCCTAGGTGCTCACGTAGTTATAGATAAAGATAATTCACGACTGTATAATCATCATAAACAATAATTAAATGAAATTTGTGTTTCCTTTTCTGAGGAATAACTGTCATCAAATATTTCTTTATTATTGCTCATGTTATACAGGTAAGATGATGTCATAAGACCATATCACCTGTGTTCCATATACAGTAGTCAGTAACGACATTTTATTCCTGCACTAAATGCATGGGCAGCCCAGTCATTATACATGACAGCACGCCCCTTTGCCACCCAGTTTCTTGGGCATGGATGCGACCACAGGTCCCTGCATCACAACGGTACGTAACGTTGATTCACAAGCTACGTAGGTCATTGATATGCTTGGCATATTCTCTGTTATCCATGGTTGTTTGTACAACCAGGTACTGGCAGACGTCCGGTCCACTGGTGTAGGAATTAAATGTCTTTACTGTGTATAAATCAATTATTGAGGCTATGAGCTAGCCTACAGCTCAGGTTGTAAAAACCTGAACTATTTGGGTCTGCCTTTCATATGAAGTATCATTCAAAAAATACTTGAAGACGAATGCTGCTTGTAAGAAAAACAACTTTCCTTTAAATATCTTTTGAAATCATCCTTTATTTCAAGTTCATTACCACAAGTTCATAAGTAATGACGACTCCTTTATAGGCCAAACCGGGAGCTGAAATGAGTCTATTCCTATTTCACTCTCTCTATCAGAGGAGTCATGTGATTTGTTAGAAGTATCATTTATCCTATAGTTGACCTTATATCCTGACACATTTGCATAAGTTAGTAAAATTAAAGAATTATTAATGTTTTCAATCTTAAAGAGTTATGTGAAACTGGCCCTAGATTAACAAATGCAACTTTCAAAAAGAATTTTCTGAAAACAAATGAACAAAATCAAAATGTTACAATTCTCCGGATAAGAGTTAAATAATTAAGAAAATTACAATAATCCTTCATTGAATTTCGGCTAAACAGCTATGATAAATCAAAATAACAGTTATCCAAACCTCATAGTAAGTTAGTCTCAAACTTGTTTTCTCATAAAACAATACAAGTTAAGCATCCATTTCGATTAAAAGCAAGCTGTGAAGGCCATTAGCATGCAATCCCTATAGTATGTACAGTCCTCAAGTATTGAAAACACAGACAATTATTTACATGCACTTGTTATATTACATAATATTTATCAAGAAAATAGTGTAAGTCTTCATATTTACATTTCTTTCTTTCTATTCTTTCTAGTCTGCTGTACAAATTTGAGCACAGTGAGAGCAAACTGTTATAAGTAAGAGGAAAAAGCTCAGTACTAGTCACATGGTGCTCATATCATAACCAATAAAAGCTCAGTACTGGTCACATGATGCTCATATCATATCCAATAAAAGCTCAGAACTGGTCACATGATGCTCATATCATAACCAACCAATAAAAGCTCAGAACTGGTCACATGATGCTCATATCATAACCAACCAATAAAAGCTCAGTACTGGTCACATGATGCTCATATCATAACCAATAAAAGCTCAGTACTGGTCACATGATGCTCATATCATGACCAATAAAAGCTCAGTACTGGTCACATGATGCTCATATCATATCAAATAAAAGCTCAGTACTGGTCACATGATGCTCATATCATAACCAATAAAAGCTCAGTACTGGTCACATGATGCTCATATCATATCCAATCAAAGCTCAGTACCAGTAACATGGTGCTCATATCATGTCCAATAAAAGCTCAGTACTGGTCACATGATGCTCATATCATATCTGATGAAAGCTCTACCAGACACATGGTGTTCATATCATAACCAATAAAAGCTCAGTACTGGTCACATGATGCTCATATCATATACAATAAAAGCTCACAGTCACATGATGCTCATATCATATCCAATAAAAGCTCAGTACTGGTCACATGATGCTCATATCATATCCAATAAAAGCTCAGTACTGGTCACATGATGCTCATATCATATCCAATCAAAGCATGTGCTTTGACTCGTACAACAATTTGAAAAGTTGACCCTGAATTGTTGCTGTTCTTTGTAAACTGGAATCTAGGAGCATTCCAGTCAAAATTGAAATAAATTCGCTAGCAAATTCTAAAACATAGCAAGAGCATTAGAGTGGAATAAAAAGTAGATTCTGTCACATAAATACAGAATGAATATATCTGAGAATGACTCGTAGAAAATCAACATTTTGAAATAGAATGATTTTAGAAAATATTGTTCTCAAATAATTCATTTCGGAAGGGATACTTTAATCATAACCTGCAAATCAAATTGCATTTCATAGAACTTTTAATCAAATATAGATATCTTAATGTTTAATCAAAAATTATTGATGTTGACACAAGTTGTAAAATATCTTGTATGAATAAATCTTTTTTATCTAAAAACATAGGAAAACAGTGACCAAAATAGTGACCAATTTAACTTCTTTTTTTAGGAAATCATTTCATGTTAGATGCTAAGTGATGCATCTCTTTCTCAAACATTATAAAATAGTTCTGTTTCAAGAGAATCAATACAAGCTTAAAAGAGTGACAAATAATCTTCAACACATAATTGGCAACATTTATTAAAAGCAAGTAATGGAAAGGAATCTAATTTAAATTATTATCACAAAATTGTCATTAGCCAGTAATTAATGATAGAGGTAATCTCAGTACCCAGGAAAACCCTCCTACTAACCCCAAGTTACCAGAAACCTTCTCACATCATGCCCCAAAGATGAGTTGTATCCCAGACTTTGTGCAGTGGCGAGACATGGCGAGCAGTCAGCAGACAATACACTCAACTACTCAGCCATGGGGGCAGCCTACTAACTAGGAGAATTTTGGGATTGCAGAACTAATCATGACAAGATAATTCTGATACAAAACAACAGCATTCTGGGAAAATTCACTTTAACCTGGGAGTAGTAGACAGGGAGTGGGTACTGTGCATGCATCATCAAATATCGCTGCCTCTCTATGAGTCATAGATAACATGTGCGGATCAAGGGGATGTATCTCTCTGCTTTAACCCATTCACATCTGGAGCATACACAAGATCTAAAACATAAAATTTCTTAAAACATGGAATATTCTGAGATATTAGAATGAAAGTTGTTATGTTTAAAAATCCATTTCCATATATATATGGAAATTGCTCTATTTAAAAAGCAATATGCAAAGTTTTAGACATTGTGTAAACTCCAAATGAAAATAGCTTTTAGACCAATTTTTATCTTGAGGTAACTAGATGGTTACAAATAGATATAATTTCCAGCTCATCTTCACCCCAACTGATATGACGGTGGAAAGATAGCAGAGCACATAGTAATAAATATCAATCTCGTAGCAATGGAATTATGTAGCATTGGAATGAAAATCTGGGTACCATTTGTAAGGAATTATAAAGCAATGGAATGATAATCTGGATATCATTTGTAAGGAAATATAAAAGCAACAATATGTTAAATAGCAATACACAGCTTAACAAACAAGACCATATTTCCCTAAATTAGTCAATCTCAATGTTAGCGGAATGTATACCTTAATCAAAGTTAATACAAATATTGCTTCAGTTTTACATAAAGCAAAACATTATTCTCAGGTATTCATGTAATAAGTGACAAACATAAACTTGTGACATATGAAGGGAGCATAGTTACCATATCTAAATGGTAACTACAGCATGTTTACAGGGAAATACGGAACACTTTAATGATCTTAAATCTTGTGATATATAGGCAATTTGTCACATGCGTGTTGTTTCATAATTAAATCTGTATAAAATGAACACTCACACGGTATATAAACCATTCAATATATGCACGTGTTCAATGTATGGAATTGCCACAGAACAGTAAAAGGAGCAATGATACAGAATGAGAAATCTATTGATAAGCGCTAAAAAGTTAAATCTTATTTGGTACCATCCTCTGAATATGACACTGTCCCATGAACAAAGAAAAGATGCCCTGTATCATTACCCCAGCTCAGTGCTGACTGGTTTCAATGGTACAATGCAGCATTATCCTAGCAAGGTTACATTGGCACAATGTAGTATCATCATTCCAAAAGTAGAGTACTCATACAACAAGTATAGTGTGATGCTCCATACCATACATGCAGTACTTTTCATACAACAATCAATAAAATGCTCCATACAAAAAAAGTATAATGTCCTAGGGCCACAAATGCAGTGCAATGCTCTGTACCAAAAATGCAGTATGATTATTAATACCACAATTGCAGTATACTATTCATACCACATTTGAAGTATAATATTCATACCACAATTGCAGTACATTTATAATCATTACACTAATGCAGAAAAATGCTCTTTTCTATAATTGCAGAGAGACTTGTATCACAATCACTGCAGTACCACAATCTGCACTTGTACTGCAATAATGCTGTATGCCATTATGGCAGTACAATTCCATAACCCTCTTCTTGTGTACAATTTTCTGTACAGAGAATTTATACTTAATAATATTACACTATACTATATTCATAAGTAATAGTCATGCAAATAAATTGGTTAAAGCTATCAATTACACCTCATATTTGAGGGTAAGTCGCATTAGGCTTATCACAGCGGTATTCACATTGGTTTGTTATAGGTATGTATTTAAGGGGTTTTCCAAATTCATCCATTACTATGGAAAAATATTCAGAAATAATTCTGTTCAACAAACCAAAGAACATGAAGGGTAATACTATTTCCAACCATTTTCATTTACGTGTGAGAAATTTACATGATACCTTCCTATTAGGACTCTTTTAACCAATATATAAATTTGGAAAAACAGGATAAGCTATATAAGCTATACATTTTCTTTCTTTTTTTCTTCTGAGCACATTTTAATGTAGTCATTCTTGCCATATGGTTGTTGTGAGTAGGAATAACATATATATATATATATATATATATATATATATATATATATATATATATATATATATATATATATATATATATATATATATATATATATATATATATATATATATATTTTACTGCTTCCTTTCTGAATATATACCCTAGGTTAGGTGCAGAACTCTTTAAACAGCAATATTTAGGAGTTTTTACTATCTTCCAGGAGCATTGCTGGGAGCCCTTGCATTTTGCCAGCCAGATGGGGGTTTTAGCAGGCAACCATCCAGGAGGAGACCTTGAGTACTCTTTGCTGTGAGGAAGAGCGAGGATGATGGCACTTCCTTCTGCAGTGTCGTCCACTAGTCTCTGCTGAGGGAGCGCTGGGTGGGGGCGGTTGGTCTGCGACTCGGGGTATCAGGCAGCATGTCATCAGGGCGGCGCCGATCGTTGAAGTCCTCATAGTACTCTCCATACTGAAATAACAAAGTGATAAGCTATCAGATCAATACCTACAAAATATCATCAAAATGAACTAGTAGCCAATTGGTCCAAAGTGCACAACTCATCACAAACGTGTGTGCAAGAATCCCTCATCAGAATCAAGCACTAGATATAACATTATGTTTTGTGAGGTTTGATATCTCATAAAAGTATTGATCACCCTAAAGATGACCCTCCTGATTTATTATGCTGGTTTCATGAATAACCCAAACACTTTTTATTGGAGTACAAGAAATAAGCCGGCATAAGAGTCAGAAAAACTTCTGCAATTTGCTGTGATAAAGTTGTATTTAACATCTTACAAGGTCAGAGCAGGTTAAATGAACAGAGACAATTAAAGATGCATTTTTAAGGATGGAGAGGGGTGGGTGATTCAAGTTTTATGCATGGGCATGGCAGTTAATATAACATCATGGAATTGATTACTGATCTAATGGTAATTAAAGGTTATTGAATACTCTTTAAATTTTCAAATGTGTTTTATGGGTAAATTTAATCTGGGATGAAGTTAATTATTTAAAACGAATAATGCAAGTAAAGGTTACACTAACGTATACCTTATCATACAGCCATTCATTATCATACATAACTGTATGTAAAATACAGCATATGGGGAAAATGTCACATACACCCATATCTATTATTTTAGGCTAATATTGAGCTAAACAAATTGACTTATATGACACATATATCCACATAGTAAAAAAAAGATATAAACAATCAGATAGTTTACACCTTTCAAGACCACAGAGGACAAACTAACATACTAATTGACAACATATTCACTGGTATAGGTACAAATACCTGCAACAATAATAACTATCATTCCAAAATGAAAGAACTCTTCACATCATATAAACCATGCTACATGAATGGCTGCTATAAACTGCACATCTTCAGTAAAAGGTGAATCAATGATTAATGACTGTAATTTACGAGCTAATTAGTAAAGGTCTTTTTTGTTATTCTATCAAATCCGCCCACCTGTATTAATTACGCATCAAACACCCAATTAGTTCTCTTAGTTATGATTTATTTCTCTTAAGTGTAAGTGTATTTTATAGGGAGTTAATTTCACTTATCGATCCAGTTGAACATCTATGCTAGTCTACTCATTAATGAAATACCTTCAATTTCAGGGCTCAACATTAACTTCAAAATCTACTTGCTCAAAAAGGCAAGTGGATTTTCTATTTATACTTCTGGATTTTCACCTACCCTATGTCAAAAGGTATGTCATAAAGTCACAAGTGACTATAACACAAATGTGCTACCCCTTTCCTTGGACAAGTGTTAAGATCATTGTGATGCAAAATTGATCTTTTTTAAAAATATTTTTTCCTTCATTTCCAAACTGCATGATGTAAATGAAAATACAAATACGGCAATGATAAAATATTGGGAATTTATATGACTCTTCAAACATGTTAAACTGCATTACTTTTAAAAAAATTGACAATAACAGTTCACTTATATAACTCACTGTAAGATAACTATTGCTGTGATAGATGTATTTTTCTATCACAAATGCTATTTTTCAAACATGGTATAGTCTAATTATAGCATATCTATAACTGATGGAGTCACACTCAGAACACAGCATGTACCACTGAATGTAAGAATATCCACCCTAGGGTAAAAGGGGTATAGGAGAGATATACAATTAACAGCAACGATATAGCTAAAATGACCCCTCGGTTACCTAATAGGCCAGTCTACTTAGCTTCAACTATGAAGCCCTGAATTGCTCCAACTAATACAACCCTTTTACATGGTTGAACTAAGTACTATTTAGTATGAACACTCTATCTTGTGTTAGATCAAAATATCTTGTTCCATTACATTGAAAGAGATAAGGAATACCCTCTCTCCATACCCTGTGAATAAGTAAGGCCTCAAAGTTTGCATCACATTTCCCTAAGTGTATGGACACCTTAAGTGTATAGATACCCTAAGTGTATGGATATCCTACGTGTATGGATATCCTAAGTTTATGGATACCCTAAGTGTATGGATATCCTACGTGTATGGATACCCTAAGTTTATGGATACCCTAAGTGTATGGATACGAAACTGGATGTTATATTTGAAGACCTGGGACCATGCATGGATGCAGGTTTTATCATGGTACCTGTCTCTGTACAGTGATGACTTCATAACCAACTGGCCTTTGAATAACCTATGCATGCGGTAATGACCAAAATCTCACAATGAAACACATAAATTCAACATGGACGAATGGGAACTTTGGGCACTAACCCATTAGTGTCAAGAGCACCGTGCGCTCGGAAACAAACACAAATATTTGCAGATGGATGTGTGGCAGAAAGTAGGAAAATAAAGAAATTCTTCAATTAATAAAACGGGTAAAATGTTTTCTGTTTTAAGTACATACACTTTTCTTATAAGAAAATATTAGCATATTTTTCAGAAAATATTTGCATATTTTTCAGAAATTTTTTTTCATTTTTTCAGAAAGTAAATTTGCATATTTTTCAGAAAGTATTTGCATATTTTTCAGAAAATATTTGCGTATTTTTCAGACATGTGAACCTCACACACAAATGGGTTAGCAAACAAAATCTATATATAACAGAGCATTCAGAAAAAACAACACTTGAACATATATTTAAAAAAAAACACATTGAGAGACTGATTGAGAGAAGGAGAAAGGGAAGAGTGAGATGAAGGAAGGAGGAGAGAACTCACATGTGGTTAAGTGACTATACAATGCTTTCATTCGCGCTGCTGGCGGAGTCCTGCGTAAACAAGACAAGCAAATCAATGGCTGCTGATGCTGCTGCCGCCTGGTGGCAAAACACAAAACCACTGCCGCAATGTTGTTGCGACAGCAATGGCAAGTAAGAAGTGCACAAACCCTTAGCTGAAAATCATCTAGCCATGACAGCATCACATTTACCAAAAGACCAAAAAATGCTGAGACTACCTAGGAAATTGTGGGATTTCCAAGGAAAATCCTAATAATTCCTTGGTATTCCAAGCTTCATTCGGTGTGGGTAGTGAGCTTAATCACAAATAAAACCAGTTTAATAATATGATTTAAAATCAAAATGTCAGCAATCATGAATTATTGAGATGATAGCAAAAGCAAACACAAATCAGTATTGATTATGAGGAGTATGCTACAGAATAATAACCCTTTAAGGGCCCCATGTGATTCATCAAAACTAGACGATTTATCTGAATATCATTTTGATTTAAAATCTTGTACTTCTGATGTTAGTAGATCTGAAGATACATCACACTTCAGCCATGCTTATTATGAACCAAACGTTTACTTATGACAAAAATAGTTATCGTTTATTATCAGCGTAGAAACAATTTCTTATTGCCTGCTTTATTAATGACCAAGTAAGGGTTATGGAGCAGCAAGAATACATTTCAAACTTATTTCATAAATGTGAAATTGTGTATATTTAAGGTCCTCAAATAGTCAGAGTACCAGTGAACTGTGCAAAAGGTATTAATTGGGCCTCAGAGCAGACATTTAACAGAGAGAAGAAAAGTAATACATTATTTCCCAAAGAAAATTTATTTGAGGTTATATTAGAGTAGATTATAGTTTTAATTTCGTTTAGCAGGGATAGCTAGAATATCTATATTAGGCCATCACCATAGTAACCGCTTATCTCAGTGCTACATCATGCACATACCCTATTTGACAAATATATATATATATATATAAGGGCGTCTTTTTTAAAAGAGGAAAATCTTTTTGTACTACTTAGGGTCTGAAATCGCACTTTTCCACCAAAAACATAGTGAGCACGAAAAAACTACAAAATCTGTTACTTTTCTGTGTACTTTTACATTTATTTCATGAAAATACAGCGATCCTCGTTCCACGGTCTAGACCGTGCTCTGGCTAGAGCCAAAATTCATGCATTTTGTTCTAGTAACCAACCAGTGGCAATACCCTCGGACCTTGCGGTCTAGACCGCGCTCTGGCTAAAGCAAAGATTCATGCATTTTGCTTTAGTGACAAACCAGGGACAAGACACTCGGGCCTTGCGGTCTAGACCGCGCTCTGTCTCAAGCCAAGAATCACGTAGTTTGTTGTACTGACAGATCAGAGACAATATCCTCTGGGCTTGCGGTCTAGACCGCGCTCTGGCTTAAGCCAATTTTGATGCAGTTTGATCTAGTGACAAACCAGGGACAAGGCCTATGGGGCTACATGATTCTACGCTTGAGTCAGAGCGCGGTCTAGACCGCAAGGCCTACAGGACCTGTCCCTGGTTTTTTCATTAGAACAAACTGCATCAATATTGGCTTAGGCCAGAGCGCGGTTTAAACCGCAAGGCCCACATGGCTTGTCCCTGGTAACAAACTGCACCAATATTGGCTTAAGCCAGAGCGCGGTCTAGACCGCAAGGCCCACTGAGTAAGGGCTTGTCCCTGGTTTTTCACAAACTCCATGATTCTTGGCTGGAGCCAGAGCGCGGTCTAGACCGCAAGGTCCAAGAGTCTTCTCCCTGGTTTGTCCCTAGAACAAACTGCATCAATATTGGCTTAAGCCAGAGCACGGTCTAGACCGCAAGGCACACAGGGCTTGTCCCTGGTTTGTCACTAGAACTAACTGCATGAATCTTGACTCCAGCCAGAGCACGGTCTAGACCGCGCTCTGGCTGGAGCCAAGATTCATTGACTCCATGAGCCCCATGAACCTTCTGGCTATAGCCAAGATTCATAGAGTTTGTTCTAGTCACACGATCGACTCTTGGACCTTGCGGTCTAGACCGCGCTCTGGCTAAAAGCTCCATAGCAAAACACTGTCTTTAAACTGTCGTAGGTTTTAAACTTCATCTTCAACTCTGTCTGTCTTCCTTAGTTATTTGATGTCCAAGCTTTTAACTTCAGTCATGTACCAGGTGTTGTTTTTAGGCCACTTTGCCGCAACTATGTCTCCATCTTGGTATTCCTAGAAGCAAAAAATACATTGTTTAATCACCATTTTAAGATAAAGGTCCTATCAAATATGAAAGTAACTTATGTAATTTGTGATCATTCTTAATGTGATTATCCCTCCAAAAAAATGAATTTTGAAGAGTAACCACTATGTCAAAATGAAGATCTAGGGAGGGTCTTCAAAATGGGAGTTGCTTTGGGTCATGTAGAGGCTAACTCAGCCAGCTTTAGTATAGTGAAAATCAGACCTAAAGTGATCTATAGGCAAAAGTTTATGTGTTTAATCCAAACCAAACTAGTAAGAATTAAGAACCCACATATAATTGACTTTGTGACATATCAAACTTTTGACACATGTTTAAGTGGCGGAAGGGGGTTAGCCTAGGCAACAGGCTTCAGTTTAGTGAAAATCAGACCAAAAATGATCTGTAGGCAAATTGATAAATATTTAATCTAAGCTACATTAGTAACAATTAAAAACAATATAGAAACTGACTGTGATGTATCAAATTTACTGGCACAGCTGTATATTGCAGTGCTAGATTGGGGTTAGCCTAGCCAACAGGCTTCAATATAGAGAAAGTCAGACTGAAATTGATTTATATGCAAATTTATGAAAGTTTAATTGAAACCACAATAGGTAGAATTAAAAACCCTCATATATACTGACTTTATGACATATTCAGTTTTTGGGCGCATCTCTTTAACTAAGTAGCGGAGGGGGGGTATCATAGGCAACAGGTTTCAGTATAGTGAAAATCACACCCAAAATGGTCTAATTAGGCAAAATTATAAAAGTTTAATTAAAACCACACTAGTAAGAATTAAGAACCCTATTATATAGTGACTTTGTGACATAATCATTTTTCGGGCGCATCTCTTTAATTAAGTGGCAGAGGGGGGCTACCCTGGGCAACAGGCTTCAGTATAGTAAAAATCAGACCAAAAATGATCTATTGGTAAATTGATAAACATTTAATCTAAGCCACATTAGCAACAATTAAAAACAATATAGAAACTGACTGTGATGTATCAAATTTACTGGCACAGCTGTATATTGCAGTGCTAGATTGGGGTTAGTCTAGCCAACAGGCTTCAATATAGAGAAAGTCAGACTGATATTGATTTATATGCAAATTTATAAAAGTTTAATTGAAACCACAATAGGTAGAATTAAAAACTCATATATACTGACTTCATGACATATCCAGTTTTTTTTGCGCATCTCTTTAACTAAGTAGCGGAGGGGGGCTATCCTAGACAACAGGCTTCAGTATAGAGAAAGTCAAGAATGAAATTGATTTATGTGCAAATTTATGAAAGTTTAATTGAAACCACAATAGGTAGAATTAAAAACCCTCATATATAACGACTTCATGACATATCCAGTTTTTGGGCACATCTCTTTAATTAAGTAGCAGAGGGGGGCTATCCTAGGCAACAGGCTTTAGTATAGTGAAAATCAGACCAAAAGTGATCTATTGGCAAAATTCTATGTGATTAATCTAAACCAAACTAGAAAGAATTAAGAACCCACACATAAACTGACTTTATGACATATCCAATTTTTGGCATATTTGTTTAATTAAGTAGCGGAAGAGGGTTAGTCTAGGCAACAGGCTTCAGTATAGTGAAAATCAGACCAAAAATGATCTATAGGCAAATTGTAAACGTATAATCTAAGCCACATTTAAAAGTAACAATTAAAAACTATATATAAACTGACTGTGATGTATCAAATTTACTGGCACAGCTGTATATTGCAGTGCTAGATTGGGGTTAGTCTAGCCAACAGGCTTCAATCTAGAGAAAGTCAGACTGAAATTGATTTATATGCTAATTTTTAAAAGTTTAACCAAAATCACAATAGGTATACAATTATTCTATCCAACATACCATTCTTATTAAGATCAATTGTGTGGTACCATCAATTCCAATAACAAAAATGAAGAACATGACTTTACTCACCAAAATGTTGAGTGAATTGTATAGTTGTCCTTCTGCCTTAGGATCCCTGCATTCACTGAATGCCATGAAGGCAATAAGCAGGTAGGTGGCAGACACTACAAGCCACTACAACATAATCTCCCTGGAAAAAAAAAATAAGAACTGTTTTATAGACAACATATATCATATTGTATAAATCTGCCAATTCTTTCAATAATTGTGCTGCAATCTATTTAAATTCAAAAAGGATTTCTTCCTTTTAATTGTATATTACTTTAAAGAAATGTTATTATGGTTCAGTTTATAGAAGATGCTTCACTTACCTCTTACAAGAACGGTTGGGATGACAGAACTGGCGGCTGGCTCCGGCTCCTCTGTTTGAAATGCAGGCTGTCTTGCTTGTGGTCAATGCAAACACTGTCACAAGAGAACTTGATATCTTCGTTTAGGAGACATGCCAACACAGGGTTCGACATTAAGGCTAGCCCTGTAGCCCCAGGCTAGTTATTGAAAGTCAGGGCTAGTAAATTATACCTATGAGTAGCCACTATTTGAAAGGAAATGTGATCAATATCAGGGCTAGCAAAAACGTTTCAGGGCTAGTAAAAGTTACAGTAACTAGCCCGGCTGGGCTTATGAAGTTTTTTTCTTAATGTTGAGCCCTGCAACACCATGGGAAACTACTTACTCACTTCTATAGTGCCAGGGACTGCTCTACAGTTTTATTGTACTTGAGGCCGACACCTGATACCTTAGCCAAACAACGTTGGGTTGACCGCTGGGTTCACCGTCCCTAGGCATGTGATATGTCTATTGACAAGGTAATAAAATCTACATATTTGGCCCGACCAATCCCACAGTTCCTTGCTCAACACTCCACCCATTGACTCAAGGTTGGATCCATGGCAGAGATGTGGATTACTGGTATTGTAAGAAAAAAAGAGATTTTCAAAGGAGCTCCCACGTGCAAATGCCAACTGATAACAACCAAGGTTTTTTCAAGTGAAGGAATGATCCATGAGGAGGTAAAGGTATCTTATTTTTTTGATAGTTGCCTTCCTTTGTGAGTTAAGAAATTTAGAATTTGGGAAAAAACAACATTTTTTAAAAAATCGATATAGAAATGTCTTTAAAATCTTAACAAAAGAAAATGATCAATCAAGATTTCAGTATGCCAAATAGAATATCGTGCCATGACTTGTAAATATGGACTAGTCTGGTTTAGTAGAGCAAATATACCTAATAGTCAGGAAGAAATATCTGAAAATGTGATCTCCTGTATTGATTTTGAAATAGCAAAAATTGCCTAGGCTTGTAAATATCAAAACCTTTGGAAGGGTGCAAACAGGATATTTGCATCTAGGACAAGCCATTAAAGTATGATTTGGAAATAATTGATCTCATTTTTCATAATTATTGGATAGTGATACATTAGTATGTCTATAAAAGTGATTAGTAAAATAGTAAAAATATCCAAATATAGTTGAAATATCTCATTTTTCAAATGTTCCTTTCGCACCCTGGTAAATACTGAATGGTGAATTAACTGTGATATCTCCAAAAATACCAGTTAGCAAGAAAACAGGCATAGATTCATGAACCTTATAATGTGTTCTTTTCAAACCAAAATGAAAGAAAATTATTAATCCATTTTGAAAATTTGAGGTCTGCAGACCAATTTCTGTGATATGCCCTTACACTGCCTTGAAAGGAAAACAGGCAGCAGAACCAGCTCCCATACTACCTAACCTTTTCAGGTATGGGTGGGACCTATTAGATGGGAAAATCTGCCTACAGCTCATGTCATTGAATCTCCTATACCTGTTGAAAAGCATGGTAGGGCTAGTAGCATTTGGAATCTACTAACCCTTCTCAAACCTCCACTAACACTACCTCACAATCCAAATAAATATATCAATCCACGGGGCTTGTCCCAGGTTTGTAACTACAAGAAACTGCATAATCTTGGCTCTTGGCAGAGCGCGGTCTAGACCGCAAGCTCCACTGGGCTTGTCCCAAGTTTGTCACTACAAGAAACTGCATGGATTTGGCACTTGGCAGAGCCACTGGGCTTGTCCCAGGATTGTCACTACAAGAAACTACATGAATCTTGCTCTAGCCAGTCTGAGCGCTGGGTTTTCCCAGGTTTGTCACTAGAACAAACTGCATAATTTTGGCTCTTGGCAGAGCGCGGTCTAGACCGCAAGCTCCACGGGGCTTGTCCCAGGTTTGTCACTACAAAAAACTGCATGAATCTTGACTTTTGGCAGAGCGCGGTCTAGACCGCAAGCTCCACTGGGCTTGTCCAAGGTTTGTAACTACAATAAACTGCATGAATTTTGGCTCTTGGCAGAGCGCGGTCTAGACCGCAAGCTCCACTGGGCTTGTCCAAGGTTTGTCACTACAAGAAACTGCATGAATTTTGGCTCTTGGCAGAGCGCGGTCTAGACCGCAAGCTCCATAGGGGTTGTGCCAGGTTTGTCACCAGAACAAACTTCTTGGAATCTTTGCCCTAGCCAGAGCGCGGTCTAGACCGTGAACCATTTTTGCTGTATATTGATGAAATAAATGTAAAAGTACACAGAAAAGTAATAGATTTTGTCGATTTTTCGTGCTCACTATACTTTTGATGGAAAACGGCAATTTCAGACCCTAAGTAGTACAAAAAGATTTTCCTCTTTTAAAAAAGACGCCCTTATATATATATATATATATATATATATATATATATATATATATATATATATATATATATATATATATATATATATATATATATATATATATATATATATATAAATATATATATATCAAACTTTAGCTGTCAAACTTAAGTGTTTCCATGATAAAATGCAACCTTCCTTCACATTTGAGAGTAAAAAAAGCCGGAGCTCCTTCGAAGACAAACCCCAAGACTGAAATACCCCATGCGGGTACCTGGCAAAATGCTACTATATGTGCAATGTCAAGCAGCCTGTCATAGCAAGAACTGAATGGTAGGGGCCAGTGCTGTATGGTCAGTAGCCTTAATTAGGGTTATATACCGTTAAGAGGTATCGGTACTGTTATAGGTATCACTTCAAAAAGTACCGTATCCTATCGTTTCATTCCTTAAAGGTACTCTTAACGATACTATCCAACGTGAAGTTATTGTTTATTAGGGATTGTCCAGGATCCTAAACATGACTATTCACAACAATATTTATAAGATAATAATGCAATTAAGTACCCTCAATAGTACCTTTAACCCTAAGCAGCATAAGGGTACTGATATTGGTACTGTTTCATTCTTAGAGGTATCCATCACTGGCCTTTATACACCTTCAAGACGAGCAGGAGTCCTAAGGGCCGGAGTGTATGCAAGTAATCAGCGTATTAGTCAATGCTACAAGACAGCACACCAGCTGATAATGTACCAATAGTGCTTTAGTATGGTTATCGCACGCTCAAAATATTTGGGCCCACTTTTCGAAAAGCTTCAACTTGGCAACAGGTTTGTACTAACAATTCCTTGACATCAATAGCAAAATGATGCCTAGAAAACTATGGATAAGATTTTTCTTAACTTTGAATTCAATGAAACTGAATGGGACTAACATGGAATAGGTTGTGTATTTCCTTATTTGCTGTTAAATAGCTTAAAAAGAAGCACCTAACCATTCTTATAGTACAAATGTGAGAATGGGAAAATTATTGGCTCCCTAACTTTCAGTCCAAGATGAGGTTAGTAATGGCACCGGTACCACACTCCATATTAGGACAGACCAATTTAAATCTAAATAATTTTCTACAGGTGTGACATGGTCTTTGGAGAAAAATGTTTTTCTCAAGAACAAATGTCAATTTTGATACAAGTTTGATTGCTGGTAAGTTACCATGCATGATTACTTGTTTTAATCTTTCGGAAAATTTAGAAAATACAATTAGTTAATTCATAAAGCCGCTTTTATCTTCTAATTCAGTCTTTAAATATTTAAGTTTTAGCTATGGTCACCAAACAGCTGATCCAGGAACTAACCTGTTTATTATTATGTTTATTGCTATGGGAGTTTTTCACAAATTATGTGTTAATCCCCTACATGGTACATAAAAAGCAACAATCACAAGTAAGTAGACATGGACTAGCAGCATAGGAATTTAAAGTTTAAGCCTGTGTAATATCTAGGGTTGGTAAGGAAGAAGAGGTTAATTATGTGGTGTGTCATTAGTTGGAACTCAGGTTGTTGCAATGTCAGGGTCTGGGGGTATTTCTATATCCCTTCTTATGCTGTGGCTATTTTCGTCCGAAGCACAAAAATGCAAAGATTTTAGAATTTCATTTAAACCTTGTCATGTTGGTACTCATTGGATAGCCCTCGATGAGTACTCTCATATGAGTACCCATTTGCCAGGGTTTCGGTAATTTTTAAGGATTTTTGCATTATTTTATATTGGCCAAATTAGCCACCAGCAGCATAAGGTTTAATAAATATGTGTCATTAGTTGGACTCAAGTGGTTGCAATGTCAGGATCTGGGGTATTTCATTAACCCTTCTGATGCTGATGTTACTTTTGTTCAATGCACAAGAATGCAAAATAGCATCTTAACCAAGCCATGTGGGTATTCATTAGAAACCTGTGTTTTTACATTGTATGCATTAATGAGTGAAACTTTTAGCATTTCACGGTGCAAGGTTTAGCGCGAGGGTTGGCCATTTTTAGTGTAAGGTTATCTTGGTGAAATGTGACCTAACAATCCTGCAATAAACGCCTAAAAATCTAGCCACAGTTTTTTCAAGGTATCATTTGTAATTTTTTTTAATGATTAAGTTGTGGTCTCCACCAGTGACCAATTTAATGCTATGTAATAACCTCTGTTGAGCAAATACAATTTCATATTGTACCTATTGTACTCTCATCATCCATGTGGGAGGCATTAAAATGCATATCTAACGGTTTAACAATGGTGTCAACGTAAAAGGAATATTTTGATGAAGAGTATTTCTTCTTATTTCAGAGGGCATATATTTTCCTCAAAATGTCTGCACTAATCCGCACTAATCCACCTATTTCCAAAGTATCCCGATATCAACTGAACATTCTAAACAAAAAAGCTAGTGTGACCCTGAATGTTCAGTACATTAAAAAAGGTCCCTTTACCAACCATTTACATGGCAAATGCATTAGTATATTTTCAGCATTTAATGTTCCTATTTGGGAGTGTAAGTGTTATATATATATATATATATATATATATATATATATATATATATATATATATATATATATATATATATATATATATATATATATATATATGTATAAAGTGAACATTAAGATTTGGTTACCAAATATATATCATACGTTTTTCTAATAACATTTTGACTATTCAAGTCCAGAAAAGATTTTCCAAAGTTATGGAAATACCAGAACTATCTATCAATATGTAGATACAATGTTACCAGTCACTGACATTTGCTTGGGAGGGTAGTAGCAGTTTGTTAGTTTTGCGAAATGAAAGACATTGCCTAGTCTCTAAACCATCTCACCTTTGGGGCATTTATTGTAAAACCATTAGGAAATCCATTCTGAAATAAAGAAAATTAGGAAAAAATAGCAGCTAGAATGAACAGAAAAGAGAAAGGAAAAGAAAATAGGAGAACCATTCCTGTCGGCCAAGGAATAAAAATCATACAATAATAAGTAAAATCCTTAGGTTTGTCTTTATAATGATACGATGGCAGGGGTTTAAAAATCCAAGAGTGAGGGTCTTTGTGCCGCAATATCCACATCAAAATCACTCTAGCAGTTTATAAATAACCCTTCTTTTGAAGCACGTTCATTTTCCTTCACCTCTAACTGCTCCTACTGACACATATACAAAGAAAAAAGGGGGGGGGGGTTGTTCCTGTCAAATAGATATTGTTTAAAACCAATTCAGACATTATTCTTGCACGTTCTATTATTCTAAAAACGCACCCCAAATAATAAACATCTGTTGACTATAATAAATTATTGATTATATAATTGTTTACAAATAGGTGCAGAGCAGTTAAAGTGATCTTCAGAGATAACCTTATCTTTGAAGATCTGACACTACTACAGAAATTGCAAAAGTGGCAGCCTCATTGGCCACTTATTGCCAGAAATATCCTATCTAGTGAGTTTGGGAGTTAAATCGCTTATCTTTACTAAGCCCAATCATGAACCATTCTGTCGATAATACATGATAATCTATGGCTTGCTTCAATTAATAGTGCTATAAATATATATAAACATATATTTTATATATATATATATATTTTATATATATATATATATATATATATATATATATATATATATATATATATATATATATATATATATATATATATATATATATTTATATAAGATATATTGTATGAATATTTAGCCATGATTACAGAGCAATTCTTCACTTAAAACTGTAGCATATTGATACCCTAAATCTTCCAACATAATTGAATTCACTGCTTATTATACACTGGTATACCTTAATTCAATAATTATACACCCGGCCTGTGCTTTTCACCTCAATGTCTGTTCACTTTCATAGCAACATGTATGGGAATTGCATGAACTAAATGTGTAGCCATTAATCTGATGCTGGTAGTCTTAAACCTACTTAATATATTCCTTCCTTGATTAAAGCAGTATTAGGAACTGCCTATATGATTTTTCTTTTTCTTTTTCTTTCAGTGACCAAAGTGTCTTCACATTATTCCCTGGATATTTTTAAAGGTAAAACAAAAATACAGGTCAAACTGCATACATTGAACACTGCAGGGTAATCTGTTTATGTTCAATTTATTCAATTGTCCAACGTATAGGGGTACCATAAAAAGGTGCTGCCAGGTAATGATAAGTGTTCAATGTCTGCAGGTGTTCAATATACAGAGGTGTTCTGGTGTTCTACAAGAATGTTTTACTGTATTTGCCAATGGGTTTAATCAATCCCTACAGCAAGTACTCTGAACATGAATATGAAATTTTGCATGTGGATTCTTTCAATACACCTCCATCAGATATGAAGAAATAGGTATAACAAAAAACAGCCTGAGAAATTGTAGCAAAAATCAAAATAGAAAGAATATAGACTATTTGAAGAAAGATTGTTGCAAAAACGTAGAAATTCAAAAAAATAATGAGAAAAAAAGCTTTTTCAGTTTTGGTCAGAATATTTCCATATGCAGAAGAGGCATCAGACACCTCTACTAGTATCTTCTGATTATGGTGGTTCACATTCTTAATCCGGACACAAGTATTCATGTAAGGTTTTGGGAAATAAAATTGTATTTCGGGATATAATAAGCTCTAGCTGGGCCAGCCCAAGAAATTGACACAAGACTTGCAAACAACATGTGAGGAGGTTACACATTCATAACATAGCTATATAGTATATGCTGCACAGTGACGTGGAGAGCTGGTCCTTCCAGCATTAGAGAGAGTGACAATGAAAGAATCAGTGCTGAGACGAAAAAAGCACAACTAAAAAGCGTGTTGTAACCATATTTTATATTCAATATTATGAAATAGGCTAGCAGGTAGTAGTTGATTTTCCTTCTGTTGCTGGCTTGAATTAAAATTAAAAGCATCCAGGGACCTTAATTAAATGTTAAAGTCAATTGATCAAAATGAAAACATTGGATAATACTGCTTCAATGACAGCATATGCATCCTAGCTAATTTCATATATTCAAAAGTGCATTGACAAGGCAGCAAATAACTTGATTGAAAAGAAGTTTATAATAAGATTGAAATGTAAATTATTCCTCGAACTAAAATAAAAACACTCTTTTGTATCAATATGGGCTTTTCTCTGACACCAAACACTCTGAAATCTATACAGGTTAAAACATTAGCAACTGGAAGTTTTAGAAGAGTATTGCCAATGAAATTGGCCACGATTTGAGCTAATTTTGCTGTTTGGTATTACGTACTTGGCTTGGTAGAAAGATGATAGACTTAGAATTGTGAGAGAGCTGTAGATGTTCATAATCAACACGAGTCCCTTACCTAATGTAGCTGGGACTTTCCAAGGATAATCCTAGGAATTCCTTGGTTTACCCAGGTTCATTTGGTAAAGGGGTGGGAAGGTAGTTGGTGAGCATGCTTGCAATAAAAACTGGTGCTGGAACTCAAATCACGTTAGCTACCTAAACCAACCAAATGACTGTGGGTCGTGGCGGTGTGGGCTCCGGCTCCTGCCAACCATACTAATGTGTGTGTGTGAAGCCAAAATAACAAAAACAGCGACATCTATACTTAGAGGGTGGAACTAAAGCCTCATTTCATTATGATACATTTCTTCAAGGGTATAACCAGGACCTCATTTACATATAAATGTTAACTCAAAGCATGTAACCCGCACTTCACTTATATAAAACTCTGGTGTAACTAGAACCTCATTGAATTCAATTACAAAACTTATTCATATATATTAAAGGATAACTCAAAGCATGTAACATGCTTTTCGTTTATAAATACTGATGTAACCAGGACCTCATTTACATAAATTACAAAGGTAATTTAGATAAAAATGATAACTCAAAGCAAGTAACCCGCATATCATTTATAATTACTGGTGTAACCAGGACCTAATTTACATAAATTACAAAGCTAATTTACATAAAAATTATAACTCAAAACATGGAACCTGCACTTCTTTTATAAATAGTGGTGTAACCAAAACCTCATTTCTATCGATTTCAAAGCTAATCTAATTCAATCACGATGAATGAGAAACAAAAATGCTTATCTACTGCCCTCGCAGAGTGCATGGTACCCCATTAAACCCATTTGTCCAGATGTTATCACTGTCCTTAATACCCTGAGCATGCATTCTTACCTGTTCTTTTTTTCTAAATACCACCTCTTAGATGGTTTCCATAAACTTCTTATTCATGATGGCCGTTCGCCTACTATAGCAAAAATATGTACTGTAAAGTTTGAAATATTAACGTGGAACTATTATTGACGACTTTAACGAGTGGGCCAGATTCGCTAATATTACGATCCGTTCATATTTGTTCCATTTTTCAACAAATAATCTATGTAATTGTATTGTCACTGTGTTGTCCAAAACATCCGTATTTAGTTTTAAAAAGGGCCGAAACTGTGCACAGGCCTCCAGGCACGTTTCTGTTTTTTGGAGGCCATCAGTGTGCGAGCGTGTGGAATATATATATATATAAATATATATAAATATATATATATATATATATATATATATATATATATATATATATATATATATATATATATACATATATATATATATATATATATATATATAAATATATATATATATATAGTCATGTCCGCAACAGTCACAGGCCACCTTTTGACCATTTATCGAACCAGGTCTAGTTTGAATATCTGTCGGCAGATGGCGTTTTCCAAGATGGTTCACATGCAAATATTACGATTCGCTATAAAAAATGGATCGATTCGCTAAATTTAATCTCGCCAATATTTCAAACTTTACAGTATTCATGCCACCAATGAATGTCACCCTTTGCCTATAGGCCTACACAGCATGGTCAAAATGCTTTTGATTGTCACACACTAATATCTTTTCTGCCTAACATCACATTCGAAACTTATTGTAGGGAGGGAATACCTTAAAGATCTGATTAAGAACTTGATATAATAGCCCACATCAAATATACCTAAAACTTCCTGGAAAATCCATGGAATTCCAAGATCCATTTGACAAAGAAGTTCGCCTTGCTTGAGGGCAAGAACCAAGATATAAGTGGATGCAGCCGTATACCCACACAGTCAGATCCTACTCAAAATAGACTAAGATAAACTTAATTAAAACATATTCTTTCTCAATATGTGTTCCTTATTGAAGTAACGAGAGTACTACAAGTGTTCAGCCAAATTGATAGATCAAAGGATTTCTCAAAGGATTCCTTGTGAGAGGGGGTGAACTTACATTAAGTGCCAAAATTTGCTATAAATGTCAACATTTGGTAAGCTAATCTTTTTATAAGGGAATAGATTACTGTACATGTAATTGCACAGTTAGTAATTTTAGCTAATAATGAAAGCAGTATTCAATTGTTACCAGTTTAATTTTCAGGTCAGCCAGTCAATATTTGTTTCTGTGTCTGTCTAATTGTTTAATAGGCATATATGATATGGGGCAATGGGGGAGGGGGTGAGTGCTGTTAATTAGAATATATGGATAAAGCCGTTTACTTCTTCATTTAACAAGTGATAAAAACACTTGAGTTATTTCCAAGATGGCCCTGGTTTTTCTAAAGATTAGTGTATAATTATGTAGTAAGCTTAATTAATCACCATGTTAGGAAGGGTCACTGAAAGTTACTCTATGCATAAACTGAACAAATCTATGATATGAGTTTCCATATTTGCATATTGATATTGGTATGAACTTTTTACCAAAATATGAAGTTTATCAATTAGCACAAGTCAACCCGCACTTGCTTTCAAGCACCTTGTCCCTTTCATGTTTAAACCCTACAGACATAAAATCCAACAGGTTTATGACACACAATACACCTACTTAGTACAAGATAATTAGAAGAGGTTTTTTTCTGAGGATTTAAAGCTACTTTCTTTTGAACATTTCTTGCAAGTTTTCAACATGTTAGTATATGTGTAAGACAACATCCACACTCCTATAAGCACAATTTAAGTGATTTAGTTCTATCATATAGCATGGCTGATTGATTTGCAACAGCGCCACCTATTAATGAGATGAAAAAGGAGAAAGGTGGGAGGTTGAATGTTTGGGGATAAGGGGGGCAGGATCTATGAATTCCTACAAAGATGTGAGAGAAACAGTTCGGTACTTACCGCTGGTGGAGGAGAATTCCGGCTTTGGAGCGCCACCTGCTCCCGGGCAGGGGAGTTATTATTTTGCGCGTACCTGGCCGCACTGTTAGGTAATAGAGAAATGATACATGGTTATGCAATAACAGTCGTAATTACAACTAAGGTCTAGTATCCCATCGTCCTCAGAGGGCACAAGCATTCTGGCAACTTACATAATAAATCCACTATGCTAATTTTGCCCAAACAGAATTATGCAAAAAAAACTGAAAATGACTGAAACCCTGGCGAATGGGTACTCATCTGAGAGCACTCAGTGAGAGTCATCTAATGAATACCAACATGGCAGGGTTTAGATGGTTTTCAAAGTTTATTTTTTGCATTCTTGTGCCTTGAGAGAAAGTAGTCTCAGTATTGGAAGGATTAATATCACAGAAATACAGATCAACTTCACTACCAGGGACTGCCCTGATGGCCATGTGGTCTAAGGCATTACCACTGATTGCTAGCTGTCTCTCACCACTGCTCAGGTTAGAATCCCGGTCGAGGCATGTGAGAAAGTTGCCAGTGACTCAGGTTAGGTGGTGGTTTTTGGGGAGTACTAGTCAACCTATTGCATCTCCATTTAATTAATATTTCATCATTCTTTTTTGCACAAGAAATCTTTTTCATATTCAAAACGGACTTTTCTGATACTTAGTGATATTATCAATGTATTATCAAAATAACATTTTATGAACACTGATTTCGTTCAAAATTATTTTTGCAATCAGCATGGTTTTGCCAAAGCTTATAAAGATTTGTACCATACACCTCTGCTCTCTGAGATGCAATGGGTTGGTACATAAATTATACAAAACATTAGGCATAACAGCTCACAACTAAGATGTCAGTGGCCTTAATATATATATAACAAACAGTACAGATATAATTTTTATAACGTGTTAGTGCTAGAACCAGTTTAGTCACTCCTTCATATTCAAACATTTTGGGTTAAAACACCTTAGTGAAATACATAGATGATCTGAGATTTTCATGCCATTCTTAAATATGTGATCTGCAAATCTCTCTCTCTCTCTCTCTCTCTCTCTCTCTCTCTCTCTCTCTCTCTCTCTCTCTTTAACTCACACTCTCTCAATCTCTCTCTCTCTCTTTCTCTCTCTCTCCCACACGCACACACACACGTTTCATGTACACATACATACATACATACATACATACATACATGCATGTATGTATGACACACTTAGTTTCAGTTTCAGGTGTACATCTACTTGTAAGGCCACTCCAATTTAATTACTTGTCTTACAAGCTTTTTTTGGAAAAAAATCCTGTCAGACTCCAAAAAAAAAAGAAAAAAAAGTCACCTTTGGTGTCTTACGGACAAAAGTGGTTTTGAGATTATCTGTCAGACTCCAAAAAAAAAAAAAAAAAGTGCAAGTTTTAAGAATATTCTTTGTAAGGGCGCGATTCAATCAACTACAGGAAGCTATCATTGCTGTACTAGAGCCTCAGACTTGAGGAGGTATACCTCCCACCCTTCAGCTTACAGGAATTAATTGATTGATTGATTTTATTTAGTTGAGAATAGGCTGGTAGAAACGTATCGCTACCAGTCCTAGTCGGCAGACTCTAAAAAAATAAAATAAAATAAAAAAAGTCACATTTTTCAACTTTTTTTTTTTTATTCCAAAATGGCTCATTTCCTACCTCCTGAGCACGTAAGACAAGTAAATAAATTGGAATGGCCTAATATCTTTTTAACAAGCTCCACACAATAGATCAGAATGTTAATATGAAGATCTGGGAGCCCACCATGCTGAAGACCAGTACTGTCTTACTATGTTAGTATCCCATTAAACCTTAGTAAAGTAAAAAGTTATGATAGCCAGTTAAACAGGGTTAAAATTAAGTTCACAAATATCAAGGTACCTAGAAAAGTTAAAAGTTTCAATAGTCAGTTAAAGAGTTAAAATTAAGGTTTACAAATATTAAGTAACTTAGCAAAGAAAAAGGTTTTGACAGCCTGAGTAAAATGAGTTAAAATTAGGTTTATCAGGACATCAAACATTAAGACATACAACAAGCAAGAAAGAAAACTCATGCAGGATGCATACATATAAAAACATGACATGCAATGACAATGACATATAGAATGATGTAGTGAAGATGAATGTGATCAATATCTAGGGATACCAGCTTGTGAAACATATTCAATTACCAAAACAATTTAAAAAAAAGATTGGTAACTTTTGTACATGGATTTTTATTAGAGATCTCGAGCAAGAACAATGTATCAAAGATGATTTGAAAAGATATCATTCTCATCTGAGTAACTATTATTTTCTCTGAAATCTTCTTTAACCAATCCATACTTGCAGCAGCAATAAGTAACTACCAACAACTCTCTTTCAAATATTTTGTAAAATCATTCTTAATTCTGAATTCTTTACAAAAGTATCATGATTCCAGATGAAAATATCTAGAGGGACTCTTGGGTTTAACTTACAGTTATAATCTGGTTCAGCTAATGGGACGAGTTTTGTTTGACTTTGAAATTACAATTCACATTTTGAGAGGTAAGAAGCATTTTATATTATGTCTTCAATAAGAAAAAGAAAATGAATGATTTACTAGAAAACAGTTGAATTTGTTGTGATTTCACTTCCATGGAGTATAAAATGAGAGATGTCCACCAAACAGGTGAAAGAGAAGAACAATGAAAAGAACAATGAGAAGAACAATGACAAGACAAACAAAGGTGCAGAAAACAATAGGATGAAAGCAAGGCCTTATGATAGCTTCAAGCAGAGAAGATATGCTAATAGCAGATCGAATCAGGAAATCAATCAATAATCATAATCAGTTACAGTAGAGTTAGTTTTTATTCAAAGTCAAATGCATTTATGAAGAAAATATACTATACCGCCTGTTTTTAAAAAAAGGAGACCTTTCTATTTTTTGTTTACCCAAATATCAAAACAAGTTGTTCTCAACTTTTTTTCTTGATAATTAACTTTTAACTTTTTAGAACTAGTAAAAACTTCTGATATTGGATGAATTATTTACGTTTGCATTTGCAAAATAATAAATCATAACAGAGAACCAAAAGTTCAACATATTCAAACACGGAGAAGGATAACTGAATGAAAATGGAATTGAGTTAAAAGATTATTTATTACTAATCATCGTTAACCAGTATATTGTTATCACCAAAGGAAAGTATCTAACGAAGTTAAATTTAAGAGTAAGGTCTGAGATGTAGGTGGTTAATAAGCACCTTAAAGGGTTAAGTTTCCTAGCAATACCATATCCTTAATAATAATAATAATAATAACATAATTTATACAATCTAATCACTGGAATCAAGGAAATGACACAATTACCACTTAATACATGATAACCTGATCAAAGGTTAGCGATTTCTTTGATTTTCCGGTGAAATCAATCTTAATCCTGATTGGCCGATGTTTCCGACAACGCAAAACGACCGAGGGAGCAGTGAGGGTGAGTGTGTAGCATGTGTGCACAACTCCGCAGCCAGGTTGCTAGGCAGCGGGAGCCAAAATTAACCAATGAAAACAGGAGAAAACCTATACTGAACAGATTTCAAGACTCCTAGCTGTGGATGAACTATAAGGGGCTCAGTTCCATTAAACACCATTGGTTAAGGTATACCTTATATTCAAGAATGTTCTTGGTTTATCATAAGTTGCATTATTAAATTACTTAAACTGAAAGGTATTCTCAGGCAGGATCTGACTCCAAAAAATCAGCCATATTTGCTAACAGCATAAGACTCTTCCAAGTAAAATGTCAATCTTAATCCATTTATGCTCATAGAGACCAAAAGCAGTCTAGAAGTTATGATCAAAATCTTGCAGGCAAAAACAAACTTGGAAAAATATATTAAGGAGAAATGTTATTCAGAACAAAATCTGCAACTATTCTTCCAATACTTGGTGAAAATATTCTTAATTCCAAAGTAAATTAATTATCAAAGGTACCGTTGATCAAGGCAACAATTTTTGGAGAAATTTCCAAGCATGAATCAGTTAACTCCAGGTTCTTTATGTGACAGGTTCGGAAGGACTCTTTAGATAGACCATAAGGAATCTCATTATAATGTTGTAACCAAAAATGAGCCTATTTCAAAAAAAGGTTAAAGCATCCATGTGATCAGAATCTGCAGTCTGGGGAGTCATGATATTTAGTTATAAACTCATATCTACATTAAGTCTGAATTAAGGTATATTTAAACCTGAAGGTGCTTTCTGAAAATGGGCTCCCGGGCATCTAACCAATATGTGAAAACTTAGAGAGGGTAGTTTTATGGAACTGCAAGAAAGAGGAGGGATCGACTGAGTGTTGCTGAGCTGGTTTGAGGAGAAGTTCATAGAGCTGTGCTTTTCCCACCACAGTTAGGGAAATCGTGGATACACCAAAGGAACTTTAGGGAACATCAAAAGAAATCTAGGGAAACAGGACCACCTTGCTAATGAAGAGGGTATTCTATCGCTTGGCTCCTATCCCTAGGATGTGGCTAACACTTTTCAACATTTGGCAAACTATTTATCATCTTTATAGACATAGAACTATGAAAAGTTACGAAGGATAAAACTTAAGCAAAAAAAGGATACTAGGTAACTAACATCCCCCCCCCCCCTCCCCTCCCCTCAAACGTTAATACTTCAAAGTTTTAAATTTCAGTTTCTAGTCATGAACAGATCTGGAGTCGGTCTTAAAAATATAGACACAACACTTAAAGCACAACAGTTGAAAACAGTGGACAACTACAAGCAATTCTGGTGAAATAAATTACTCTTTTGAGTTGTATTTTGTTGCTTTATATGCAAAGTTCAGAAATTCCACAGTAAGATGTATGCACTGAATGTCTCTTTAAAACAATGGCCAAATATATGCCAATATTTTGCTTTGGCTAAATAATCAATTGAAACCATTTTTAAATCAGGAGTAATCAGGTATAAAAGAATGTAAAATACTCTAAACATTCGGTTTGCGTGTGGCTTTTGTGTAAAAGTGCCCCAAATATTACTCCCCCCCCCCCAAAAAAAAAAACAAACATATTTTTCCATGCACAACATGCAAGTGCCATCAAGAATTTAAGAAGCTTAGAAAAGATTGCAAAAATAGCAATTTCTGCTCGATAAAGCATTCAATTATGAGAAAAAACACTAGTAAATCCTAGAAGTAAAATCTAATAATGATCATAAAGAGACAACATCAAGATTTTGATAAAAAGAGAGCCAAATACATAAAAAGCAGGTGCCTACAGGTACTGTAAGTGTCAAGAGACAGAGAACCAACACCTTACTGACAGATGAGAAAGAGAACTGGATGGAAATTATCAATTTCTATAATGATTCACTTAATTACATTTGCGTGTAAAGGCAAGAAAGAAATGATACAAAGAAGAGACCTACATATCAGAACAATAGATAAATCTAGCAGACAAGAAAAAAATACCATGACAACAAACCGTTGCCATGGCAACAAAGGAAAGGTGACGAGATGGTAACCATAGCAACCTGGCTAGCTGGAGCCACAGGGATTGGCTACGACGCTGGAGATCGTACTCACTAGTTTGCTTCCTCGGTGTTGTTGATAGGGGCCGGGACCTGAGGCTGCGTGGCCACGGCCTGGGCCTGGGCCTGGGCTGCAGGCCTTACGTTAACACTGGTCAGGGACCCATACCTGAAATATGTGGGCGATGCGGGGTCTGCACGTGGCAGGAATGGGTCATCCTCGTCTATTTCATAGTAGCCTCTCCTGAAACACAAACATTAAGATCATTCATCAAGTAATAAAAATTGAATATCTTATATTTTTTTTAGTTTCCAATTTAAAAAAAAATCTTCAGATCGAAATCAAATATTTTATTCTATATTTTTGTAATATAAGTGTCTTTAAAAGAAAGTTTCGAAACTTTTTTTTTTATTTTTAAATCAAAATGAAATATCTTATCTTTAATTTTTGAAACGTTTTTGTCTTTATTTCACATTGCGTATATAGTATTGAGAAGCCCCTTTCTACCAAGAGCTTTTATATAAGCACTAGGAAGAATTGATTGATACTAATACGAGCCATAGTTGCTATATTCTACCTTGGACTGAAGTATCTCCAGGTTCTGGAGGCTAGGAAGATGAGTAAGGAGAAGAGGATCCCTATGGCGAGCGTGGACACCAACATGAAGGCAACACCTGGGCTGAAAAACACAAACAACAAGCATAATCATCAAGCTTGGGCTGAAAGACATCAACCCTTCCAATGCTGAGGCTAGTTTCGTGCAAAGTACAAAAACGCAAATATTTTTGAAAACCATCGAAACCCTGTCATGTTGGTACTCATTGGATAGTTCTCACTGAGACCTTTCACATGAGTACCCATATACCAGTGTTTCGGTGATTTCTCAGGATTTTTGCATTATTTTGTATTGGCCAACTTAGCCACCAGCGGCATACGGGTTAGCAACAATTATAATTATCCCAATTGGGCTGAGAAACACAAAGAGCTATAAAATTATCAAACCTGGGCTAAAAACACTAAACGCAATCATAATTATCACACCTGGGCTAAAACCAATTAACATATCTAATCTTAAAACCAGGGTAAAATATATTACAATTCAAATTCATAATGCACATAAAAATAAGATAAAAATTTCTAAGCACCATTAACCCTGGAGCTAGCTGCATCCACACTCAGAGTAGTCCAAACAGGCCTTAGAAATATTTTTCAAACAAAAGCATTTAAAAAATATGTGAAGGAGAAATGTAAACCAGAGGTCAAAAACCTTCCTTCAAATATTTTATGAACTTTATTCTGAA
>OZ012685.1:45072652-45095152 GCA_963942565.1 Maea johnstoni | reverse complement strand
TGGAAAATGACTGAATCCCTGGCACATGGGTACTCATCTGAGAGTGCTCATTTAGAGCTTTCCGATGAATACCAACATGACAGGGTTTAGATGGTTCTAAAAAATCGTTGTGTCCTTGAGCTTTGGACGAAAGTAGCCTCGGCATTGGAAGGGTTAATATACTTTCACCCTGAATTCCATGATTCCATCTTATCAAAAGGAATGTCATTCACTGATCCATGTCAGAGCACAGTTACATCAATAACCATTCTGTAGTACCATAGCGAATTACACACATAAACGATGATGCTGTTCCCTATAGGCAGTGGAGGCTGTGGCCTGAAGCCACAGGATCTAAGATCCAAATGGTAAGTTAGGTGACCACATGCTCAGGGGTCACATGATGGATTATTGAATCACCCTACAGGCCTGATTAGGAAATCAATTCTCTCCCAGAGGGCCGGCGACCTCAACCAAACAGGATCTTCTAAAAGAGCACTCCAGGTTCTAAAGAGATAATAAATCCCTAAAACGTGATCAAAATATCAATTGAATCCTATTGTTTTATTTCCTGCATGCAAACCCCTCAGTGGCAAAATCAGCAGTATTAGAATATAAGCAGGTAAAAAGAGCACAGCTGCTAGCGATTTGCAATACTGACGTGGAGCATGTGCACCTCTCATGTATTGCGTGTGAGATCTGGGGCCAATTTCTAAGGTTTGCGAACAGGAGGGTCATGTGATGTATCATTGTTGAAAGACCGCGAACTGTCAGTGGAAAATGTCTTAGACCACTGGGCTATCAGGGCATGCCCTTAGTGGTGAGAGACAAAGAGCAGTCAGTGGCCACTTAACCTTAGACCACTGGTCTATTGGAGCATACCTCAATGGTAAAAGACAGCGAGCAGTGAGCCTTAGACCCCTGGGCTATCAGGGCAGGCCCTTAGTGGTGAGTGACAAAGAGCAGTCAGTGGCCACTTAACCTTAGACCACTGGTCTATTGGAGCATACCTCAATCGTAAGAGACAGCGAGCAGTGAGCCTTAGACCACTGGGCTATCAGGGCAGGCCCTCAGTGGTGAGAGACAGCGAGCAGTCTGCCTCAGACAACTGGGCTATCAGGGCAGGCCCTTAGTGGTGAGAGACAGCGAGCAGTCTGCCTCAGACTTACTGGGCTAGGGCAGGCCCTCAGTGGTACGGAACAGCAAGCAGTCAGCCTCAGACTACTGGGCTATCAGGGCAGGCCCTCAGTGGTACGAGACAGCAAGCAGTCAGCCACAGACTACTGGGCTATCAGGGCAGAACCTCAGTGGTACGAGACAGCAAGCAGTCAGCCTCAGACTACTGGGCTATCAGGGCAGGCCCTCAGTGATACGAGACAGCAAGCAGTCAGCCTCAGACTACTGGGCTATCAGGGCAGGCCCTCAGTGGTATGAGACAGCAAGCAGTCAGCCTCAGACTACTGGGCTATCAGGGCAGGCCCTCAGTGGTATGAGACAGCAAGCAGTCAGCCTCAGACTACTGGGCTATCAGGGCAGGCCCTCAGTGGTATGAGACAGCAAGCAGTCAGCCTCAGACTACTGGGCTATCAGGGCAGGCCCTCAGTGGTATGAGACAGCAAGCAGTCAGCCTCAGACTACTGGGCTATCAGGGCAGGCCCTCAGTGGTATGAGACAGCAAGCAGTCAGCCTCAGACTACTGGGCTATCAGGGCAGGCCCTCAGTGGTATGAGACAGCAAGCAGTCAGCCTCAGACTACTGGGCTATCAGGGCAGGCCCTCAGTGGTATGAGACAGCAAGCAGTCAGCCTCAGACTACTGGGCTATCAGGGCAGGCCCTCAGTGGTATGAGACAGCAAGCAGTCAGCCTCAGACTACTGGGCCATCAGGGCAGGCCCTCAGTGGTACAAGACAGCAAGCAGTCAGCCTCAGACTACTGGGCTATTAGGGCAGGGCCTCAGTGGTACATCAGCAGTCAGCCACAGACTACTGGGCTATCAGGGCAGGCCCTCAGTGGTACGAGACAGCAAGCAGTCAGCCTCAGACTACTGGGCTATTAGGGCAGGCCCTCAGTGGTACGAGACAGCAAGCAGTCAGCCTCAGACTACTGGGCTATCAGGGCAGGCCCTCAGTGGTACGAGACAGCAAGCAGTCAGCCTCAGACTACTGGGCTATCAGGGCAGGCCCTCAGTGGTACGAGACAGCAAGCAGTCAGCCTCAGACTACTGGGCTATCAGGGCAGGCCCTCAGTGGTACGAGACAGCAAGCAGTCAGCCACAGACTACTGGGCTATCAGGGCAGGCCCTCAGTGGTATGAGACAGCAAGCAGTCAGCCTCAGACCACTGGGCTATCAGGGCAGGCCCGCAGTGGTACGAGACAGCAAGTAGTCAGCCTTAGACCACTGGGCTATCAGGGCAGGCCCTCAGTGGTACAAGACAGCAAGGAGTCAGCCTCAGAACACTGGGCTATCAGGGCAGGCCTTCAGTGGTACAAGACAGCAAGCAGTCAGCCTCAGACTACTGGGCTATCAGGGCAGGCCCTCAGTGGTACAAGACAGCAAGGAGTCAGCCTCAGACTACTGGGCTATCAGGGCAGGCCCTCAGTGGTACGAAACAGCAAGTAGTCAGCCTTAGACTACTGGGCTATCAGGGCAGGCCCTCAGTGGTAGGAGACAGCAAGCAGTCAGCCTCAGACTACTGGGCTATCAGGGCAGGCCCTCAGTGGTATGAGACAGCAAGCAGTCCGCCTCAGACTACTGGGCTATCAGGGCAGGCCCTCAGTGGTACAAGACAGCAAGCAGACAGGCCTCAGACTACTGGGCTATCAGGGCAGGCCCGGCAGTGGTGCGAGACAGTAAGCAGTCAGCCTCAGACTACTGGGCTATCAGGGCAGGCCGCGCAGCATGCTTTATAGCCTGACCATCCAATAATGACATATCATCAGCTACTCTCAGAAGCACACAGACATCACGGCATCATCATATCATCATCAGAGCTCATAAATTCTTCCCCTATCTTTAACCCTTACTAACCCAAAATGCTACATTAGGCTCTTGTTATTTCAAAATGGTTCAAAATTAATATATTTCTTTGTTGTAATCTTCTACGTTATTATTCTCAAATATGATAGGAATTTCACTAATTGAAAGAAGCTATGCACATGGCAGCTAGAAAAGAAGAAATTGGGAGATTTACATTTTTGCAACGAAACTGATATGACAACACAACACAATACGATATTATACTGTAAAATACAGAA
Organism: Maea johnstoni; assembly: GCA_963942565.1. Taxonomy (NCBI): domain Eukaryota; kingdom Metazoa; phylum Annelida; class Polychaeta; order Spionida; family Magelonidae; genus Maea; species Maea johnstoni. Next base: position 45,091,918 of record OZ012685.1, on the reverse strand, counting down.
ATACCATTACCAACATACACTGAGGAAGGGTTTCATGTAAAATAACTAGATGTCAGGAATACTGTATACAGTTTTAATTTGGACTGCTAAAGATTTTGCTAAAAATTTCTGTGCTACTTTAAATTTGATCATTCAAGCACTCAAAACCATATATTTATCACTATACAGATATCTATTTGAAAAATGTTATTTTGGCGCTATCATGGGGAGGGCAAAAATAAAATGCCAGTTATACAGTAGGTTTCTTTACAGTATAACATGAAACAATATGATCGCAATTGCTAATTTTGAAAAGAAATCTAATACATACTTAATCTTTTGTTAAGAATCCTTTGCATTATTATGGAATGCGCTTCCATCTAACAACTGAAGGATTCTACATCGTGTCAGGCCTTCAAGAAGTGTCTCAAAACACACCTTTTCAGGCTCGCCCATTGAAGCGCTGTTGATTATGACTCAAACTATGACAATGTGCAGCGCTTTTGAACATTCTATGAATGGAAATGGCGCTATATAAATTCCAATTATTATCATTATTACAATAGTGTGGCTGTTTTGAGAGCAGGAAGAGACAGATTTGATCTATCACTATTACTGAAGATAAGCACAACGCAATGGCATCAGTTTTCATTCCAACAATGAAATACCACAAGAGCACATTGATCGGTACTTCCTAGGGAAGAGGAGGAGGGGGCGTGGTAATTGCAGGAGAGTTATGGTAACCAAAATTTTGTGTAGCACAAAAATGTCCTAAATTAACATTGTTTATTGGTACTTCCTAGGGAAATGGTGGAGGAGGAGGAGGGGGCGTGATTATTGCAGAAGCGTTATGGCAAACAATATTTGTGTGGGATTAAATGCCCTAAATTAAGATTAATTATATACTTTCATATCTTTTCATCAAAGGATTGAATTTAGAAATGTGACTATCACCACATTTTCTGCCACATTCAGGCTAATCTGTGACCAGTCAGTTGTAGGCGGTCGAGGAAACTTAAGCACCCAGGGAAAACCACTCCATAACCCCAAGTCAGTTGCAACTTTCATCAAATGATTAACTCATATGTTGGAGTAATATTTCAGCCACCAAGTTGTATCTTTCAGGGTTGCGACTCAAAGATTTTAAAGAGGTAGGCTGCCTTAGACCACTCAGCTATCAGGGTAGGCCCTCAGTAGTACAAGACAGCAAGCAGTCAGTGACAACGCCTTAGACCACTGGTCTATCAGGACAGGCCCTCAGCCGCCCTTCTGATAAACTATATCTTCTACAAGGCTGGTTATGGATTCCCATATTGTAGTTGGTTCCCATTTGCGCTGGTCCCGAAGCTATCTGAAGTTAAAGAGGAATGATAGACCACTGGGCTATCAGGGCAGGCCCCCAGTCGCCCTTCTGATAAACCATACCTTCCACAAGGCTGGTTATGGATCACCATGGTTGGTTACCATTTGCGCTGGTCCTGAAGCTATATGAAGTTAGGAGGATGGCTGCCTTAGACCCCTCAGCTATCAGGGCAGACCCTCAGTAGTACAAGACAGCAAGCAGTCAGTGACAATGCCTTAGCCCACTAAGCTATTAGGACAGGCCCTCAGTGGCCCTTTTGCTAAACCATATCTTCTACACGGCTGGATATGGATTACCAAATGGTAGTTGGTTACCATTTGTGCTAGTCCGGAGGCTATCTGAGGTTAAAGAGGATGGCTGCCCTAGACCACCGGGCTATCAGGGTAGGCCCTCAGTGGCCCTTTTGCTAAACCATACCTTCTACAAGGCTGGTTATGGAATACCATGGTTGGTTACCATTTGTGCTGGTCTGGAAGCTATCTGAGGTTAAAGAGGTAGGCTGCCAAAAGCGAGGTTAAGCGTGTCTTGTATGGAGTGAGAGGATCAATATTTGGCAGCTCAAGCTGCTAGGCCTTCTGGAGGGCGTCCAACTTCACAGAGAGTACACGCGGCCAGGGTGAGGAGTAGGAGGGCTTTGAGGGGCTTAGGGGGAAATAAGATGTCACGTTACCTCACCAGGCTGTTGAAGAGTCTCAATGCTTACTCGGCGAGACATAACAGCGCTTGGTCAAAGGCCTGAACTCCCCATTCAACACCCCAACTTTCACAACAGAAGATACTTAACCCTTCTAATGCTGAGGCTACTTTTGTCCAGTGCACACGTATGCAAAGATTTTTTTAGAACATTTAACACTTATGCCGCTAGTGGATTTTTGGTCAACATGCCAACTTTCACAACAGAAGATACTTAACCCTTCTAATGCTGAGGCTACTTTTGTCCGGTGCACAAGTATGCGAAGATTTATTTTAGAACATTTAACCCTTATGGTGCTGGTGGCTATTTGGTCATTACGAAATGATGCAAAAAAACTGGAAAATGACTGAAACCTTGGCACATGGGTACTCATCAGAAAGTACTCAACCAGTGCTATCCAATGTATACCAGCATGGCAGGGATTAGATGGCTTTCAAAATTCTTTATGTCCTTGTGCTTAAAAAATGGACAAAGGTAGCCTCAGCATTGGAAGGGTAAAGGGGTCTCAATGCTCACTCAGCGATACATGAGAGTACTTGATCAAAGGTCTGAACTGCCACTATATTCAACATCCCACCTTTCAGATCAGAAGATACTTAGGATATGGCACCAGGAAGCACCTTCCTTTAACCCATTCACACTTAAAAGGTCTTATGAAAATTGTCGTCTGGACCTATGGTAGTTTTGATAATAACTTTGGAATTAAGAAAGATTTTAAAAAATATTTGAAGGAGAGTTGTTGGTGAAGTTCTGAACAACATTTCTCCTTCAAACAGTTTCTCAATTTTCCTTTTGCCTACAAGATTGCATCAAAATTGTCAGGCTGTTTTTGGCTGCTGTGAGCATTAATGGGATAAGTATTCTTCTCATTTTGAATAACACTTCAGCTGATCTTTAATACTGCAATATCTGGAATGGACTACTTACACAAGGAGCACACATTTCGATGCTCTCGCAGCTCCACCTAGGAGTAGCAGGCACAAGAAGAGGTACCATACATTCACCATGATGGTGGCAATCCATCTGCAATGACAATGTAATTTAAATCAGATATGAGAGAACTTCTTATGACTGACTGCAGCTAATGTTTGTACATAAATATATATATATATATATATATATATATATATATATATATATATATATATATATATATATATATATATATATATATATATATATATATATATATATGTGTGTGTACACACACAGTTACGTAAACATACACTCGAGAGCAGTTAAAGCAACAATAACAGATGGCACCAAAGGGTATTAATTTATTTCCAAAGGTTACTGCTGACAAAATTGCAAAAGGTACGTCCTTAATGTTTGCAGGGCTCCTGAAATAGTTTAAGCCGAATGTCAACCTATTCATTATTTCGCCGCAGATATTTTTCCACACAAACAAACATCTTTTATCTCCTTAAAATGGAATAGATAATGTATATGCATAACAAAGATACCTGTAAAATTCTATTTCGGCGCTGAAGGCCACGAGCCTGTGTATGTCCACGCTTTCCGTCTTGTTGATGACTTTGTTGATTTGCGTGATGATGAACTGTACGTCTTGCTGCCCCTCCTGCGCCAGCTGCAGCAGCTTGTTTCGCGTCGTCACGTTCCCGATCGACGCCTTCTTGATCTCCGCCATGATCCCTTTGATGCCCTGCTCAACCGTAGTGTTAACGATCTTCCGCGTTAACTTCACCTGTAAAAACAGAAACCAATATCAACATCAGCCATCGATACCTTTGATGCCCTGCTCGACTGTAGTGTTAACGATCTTCCGCGTTAACTTCACCTGTAAAAACAGAAACCAATTTCATCCTCAGCCATGATACCTTTTGTGTTAACATTATCTCCCTCGTTGACTTCACATTCATACACAGAAACCAATATAATCATCAGCCATAATCCCTTTGATGCCCTGCTTGACTGTAGTGTTAACGATATTCCATGTTAACTTAACCTGTAAATACAGAAACCAATGCCATCATCAGCTCTGATATCTTTAGTGTTAACATTATCTTTCCCACTACTTTCACCTACAAACACAAAAACAGTATTCCTTGTTAACATTACCTGTAAAAACAGAAACCAATACCATAATCAGCCACGATCCTTTTGATGCCCTGCCCAACCATAGTGTTAACGATCTTCCTCGCTAACTTTACCTATAAACAGAAACCAATATCATCATCAGCCAATATATATTTGATGCCCTGCTCAACCGTAGTGTTAACAATCTTCCTCGTTAACTTCATCTACAAACACAACAAGTAAAATCAACATCAGCCTTGATCCTGTTTAACCCTTTTGCTGCTGGTCGCTAATTTTTCCAACACATAATGATGCAAAAAACCCTGAAAAATCACTGAAACCCTGGCAAATGGGTACTCATCTGAGAGCACTCAGTGAGAGCTTTCCAATGAGTACCAACATGACAAGGTTTGGATGGTTTTTAAAAAATCTTTGCATCCTCATGCTTTGGGTGAAAGTAGCCTCAGCATTGGAAGGGTTAAATGCCCTGCCCGAAGTAGAGTTGATCTTCTGTGTAATTTCAACACCAAACACACTAAACCAAAATATCAAAATCACCCATACAATACGAAAGAGTTAAACCTCATATCTAATCCATATAACCTGATATGTGTAGGGATCAAGTCATAAACTATAAAAGAGGGTAATTTTCTGTTGTTGAAGTCTTTGATCTCTAACAAATGGCTGTTTCACAACCCCGAGTCTGTTTATCCACAAGAGAATAAAAAATATATGGTACCCTTAGAAAGATATGAAATGTTAATCAAATGTTTATATTCTGTCAATGAATACTAGTATGTATGATATTTTGTAGGTAATTTTTGTAACAAAAGTGAGAATTAAGTTCTCATTCACCCCTCGTAGAGTAATTTATTATACTTTTATTCTAACATAACTTAGTCATCAAAATTTATCATGGGTGTAAAACCATGCAGTAAGGGAGAATTCAAACCTAATGGTCTATGGATGAAGCAACAAAAAAACAGACTTTCTTCAGGGCTCAGTCAACTAAATACCCACCATCCCAAATGAAGCTTGCAATACCAAGGAAATAAGGAGTTGCTGTTAAAATCCCAGAAAATCTCAGCTTTATCTATCTGGTAAAGGACCGGTAATTGAATTTATATTATACCTTTCCATACTATATGCATTACATAATCATAACCAAGACTAGTGTTCGGAATTGCGGAATCGGTCACAATTTCCAAGATCGATCATCGGTCCATCTGAACGACCGATGACCGATTAATAATAGAAGTTGTGTACATGGTTTTCCGTGTCGCCATTGCTGTTTACTTTAGTCATAAGGTACCGCGACACCTAGCGGTATCAACACACACTAGTGTAATTGCGTCATGCGCATTTGCGCTATGGTGTGCTGATAACCACAACAACAATGGCGGCATCGTAACATCGCCTTAGCACGCTCAGAGAGGTGGATCTGGAGTGGTCCAGCAGTGTTTCCTCTTTGGTGGGGCAATAAATAGGTAACTAAACTTTTTTCTCAGATTTTCTGACAAGCAGGACTACCGAAAGTCCAGCTATTTCTTTGAATAGAATTTTTATCCATGTTCGTTTTTTTGTTTGAACATGTGAAATTGCGTTCGATCATCATAATCGGAGGCACAAACGAACGCTGTTCGGCTTGTTCGAACAATCGGACGAACACTAACCTAGACTAGCTTGGCCAGGCTATACAATACTATCCATTTTAACCCATGCCAGGATATAAATAGATCTGAAAAGGTGGCCCCCTCCCAATCCAGGTAACAATAGACTGTAGACCCCACACCAAGCTATTCTACAGCAAGTTTTGTTGCTCTTACTCCCAGACAATTGGGCCAAATCATTTGCTGTGTGCCCAGCTGCAAGGGTGTCCAACTGTCCCACCAGTGGGAGACAGACCTCTCAAAATGTGGGACCAGACAAACCCTTTAATCACTGTTTAGCGAGACCAAATGATTCTGTTTAGAACATATTGTACTTCGAAATATGTATAAACTCCACTTATTGATACCACCTATCTATTGATATGTCTTAATTATTGCTACAAAGCTGATATGGTAGCATCACCTGGTGACAATATCAAAACTGATTTTTCACACAGCGCCCACCATAAATTGCTGTGCTCCAGGACCAATTGTCTGTGCTCGAGGATATGAAAACTTTGACACCCCTGAGCGATGTATCTTTGCACAGCACTATTCTCAAAGGATACACACACCACCTCAAGCTGCTGACCAGGCTTAAACCAACACTGCAGTTCCTTAACCAATTAATGCTTAAGGCTTCATTTGGAAATTGTCATCTGGAGTGATGATACTTTTGACAATAACTTTTGAATTGGGAATTATTTAACAAAATATTTGAAGGAGAGTTGTTGGTAATGTTCTGATCAACATTTCTCCTTCAAATATTTTGGCAATCGTGCTAAAACCTGAAAGATTTCTTCAAAATTGTCAGGCTGGTTTTGGCCGCTGTGAGCATTAATGGGTTAACAATACCATGTCTCAGTACTGGCCATGAGTGGTGATTAGAGCTTTTCAATTAAGTGTCACTCTTTTTAAGTGGCCACATTACATAACCCTGTCTACTCCACTACTTATACCCCTTTCCCCTAAGGAAATCAGCTCCTTTAATTGATCCTGTCCGTGCGAACTCCAACAGCCTTAGCTCCAGAGATGAATGTGATCAATTGGGAAGCTGAGGAGGAGGAGGAGGAGGAAGTCTAGAGGAAGGTCACTTAACCCTTCCAATGCTGAGGCTACTTTCGTCCGAAGCACGAGGAAGCAAAGATTTTCGAAAACCATCTAAACCTTGTTATGTTGGTATTCATTGAATAGCTCTCCCTGAGTACTCTTAGATGAGTACCTGTTTCCAAGGGTTTCAGTCATTTTTTTAAAGGTTTTTCGCATTATTTTGCATTGGTCAAAGTAAGTCACTAGCAGCAATAGGGTTAATTGATCCAGTCCCACAGCCTTTGCTCCAGAGATCAATGTGATCAATTGAGAGGCTGAAGGGGAGGAGGTCTAGTCAGGCCGGTCATTTAATTAATCCTAGTAGCAATGTATCAGCCGATGTAAGTCCTGCTTATACCCTACTTACTAAAATCTAACATATTTCACAGTATTGGGGTTAGAGTCAGATCAATGGAATCGACCAGTAGTCGAGTATATATGTCTTTCAATGCTAAGACTACTTTCGTCCAAGGCACAAGTATGCAAAGATGTTTGATAACCATCTCAACCCTGGCATGTTGGTATTCATTTGTTAGCTCTCACTGAGTACTCTAAGATGAGAACCCATGTTCCAGGGTTTCAGTCTTTTTTTTAAGGTTTTTTGCATCATCATGTATTGGTCAAATTAGCCACCAGCAGCATAAGGGTTAATTAATCTTAGCAATGTATCAGCCAATGGAAGTCCAGCTAATACCCTACTTACTAAAATCTAATATATTTCACGGAATCAGAACTAGTGTCAGGTCAAAGGAATCAATAGAATCTACCAGTAGTCGGGTATATAAGTTAACTCTTCCAAAGCACAAGGATGCAAAGATTTCTCATAAGCATCTAAACCCTGTCATTCATTTGTATAGTTCTTGCTGAGTACTCTCAGATGAGTACCCATGTTCCAGAATTTCAGCCATTTCTCAGCTTTTTTACATAATTTTGTAGTCTGTGGCAAAATTAGCCACTAAACTGAAATCACATATTTTACGGAATCAGGGTTAGTGTCATTTCAATTGAACCTACCAAAGTATGAAGTGTACACGCAGGTTATGAGGAAGGTATAACATAGGCTCCTAGTCCTGGAGATGTTACCATTCCCCTTGTTGTAGTGCTAGCAATGGCCCATAGATGGCGCCATATGTTTCTATCTTTAGTGTTTTCAACAATATTCAAAGAATGCCCTCAATCCAACTAGTGAGATTAATCTTAACTAATCTGGCCACCAAAGAATAATGGGGTCCCTAAAATAGGCCTAGGAGCTGGCCACACACAATAGCAGTGGCCTAAAGGAAGGGATTGCCTATTCATTTACCCTTTCAATGCTGAGATTACTTTCGTCCAAAGCACACGGACGCAAAGATTTCTGAAAAGCATCGAAACCCTGTCATGTTGGTATTCATTAGAAAGCTCTCGCTGAGTGCTCTCAAATGAGTACCCATTTGCCAGGGTTCCAGTCATTTTTCAGGTTTTTGCATCATTTTGTATTGGTCGAATTAGCCATCAGCAGCATAAGGGTTAAGACCACCGCATGTCCACTAATAGCATCTTGCAATTGTTCTCAGAATGAAGTCACCTTAGTGTCACATTCCACTTTCCCTATTGCCCTGGCGATGAATTTCCTAGCTGACTTTGGTAAGATCTCTCTAACCATAGTCTTAGCCAGCAGGGAGTTAAGGCGTCATTTGGATAGCCAAACCATTGAAAATCCCCCTTCAGGACATCATCATTATTATTATTATTATTATTATTATTATTATTATTATTATTATTATTATTATTATTATTATTATAATTAGTAGTAGTAGTAGTAGTAGTAGTAGTAGTAATAGTAGTAGTAGTAGTAGTAGTAATAGTTACTGTAGTAGTAGTAGTAGACTAGTAGTAGTAGTAGTAGTAGTAGTAGTAGTAGTAGTAGTAGTAGTAGTAGTAGTAGTAGTAGTAGTAGTAGTAGTAATAGTTACTGTAGTAGTAGTAGTAGTAGTAATAGTTACTGTAGTAGTAGTAGTAGTAGTAGTAGTAGTAGTAGTAGTAGTAGTAGTAGTAGTAGTAGTAGTAGTAGAAGTAGTAGTAATAGTTACTGTAGTAGTAGTAGTAGTAGTAGTAGTAGTAGTAGTAGTAGTAGTAGTAGTAGTAGTAGTAGTATATCTTCATCATCCTCATTATTATCATAATTATCATTATTACTTTTATAACTTATTCCTCACCTGTGCCTGCACACTGTGCATTGAGACTCCTATCTCGTCCATTGCGTCCACGGACTTGGTCACCCCTCGGTGTGTGTCCTCGTTCCCGAAGAAGCCCAGGCCGATAGCCCCGCTGCAAGAGAAGGAAAACCATCGTCAGGTAATGCAATATACTAGTGATCAAGTCATATCTCATCATGGCAAATTGGATAGAAAAAGATTGACAAAAAGATGAAATGGGACTCCAAGATGCGATTATTCCCGGCTGAAACAGAATGTGGCGACAAAAAAGAACAAAATGAGATTAGTTATACATCCCTTTCATCAAGATTGCTCCCAATTCTCTAAAGCTAATCATGCATACCACTAAATGAAGCCCAGCCAACCTTACAGGGGTCAAAATACAAAGTGAGATCCCACCATCCTTATCCAGGTCACGTAGCAGAGGTATGTAGACCCAATTACATATCTATTATCATACTGCATGGTGTACAAAATTGCATAGCAATTGTAAAATCTTTGGGCATCCTATTTTTCAAGGGAGACCACAATATGCAGAGATTGCAACCATTTATTTGTACTTACTTAATGAAACATATACAATGTCTTGGGAATTATATTGAGGTGAAAAATATCAAATTATATGCTTGAAATTAACACGTTTAGAAAATCCTCACAACTACATTTGAGTGTCTTGTAGGGTGATTTTTGAGGGTTTGGGTGTCCAAATGACGCCAAACTCCCCGCAGGCTAAGACTATGGTGCATTTCCTTAGTATAGATGAAGACCTTAAGGGTCACACATAGCCTCCTAGGTCAGCCAAAGGCAGCAGCTGCTAAGAGCTGAGAGCTACCTTTTAACCCTTCCAATGCAGTCTACTTTTGTCAAAAGCACAAGGATGCACAGATTTTTGAAAAACATCTAAAACCTGTCACAGTGGTATTCATTGGAAAGCTCTCATAGAGTACTCTCAAATGAGTTCCCATTTTCCAGGGTTTCAATTTTTTTTTCAGGCTTTTTGCAACTTTTTGTATTTTTTTAAGGTTTTCGCATCATTTTGTACTGGCCAAATTAGCCACCAGCAGTATAAAGGTTAGTACAGATGAAGACCTAGGGTCACATAGCCTACTAGGTCAGCCAGAGGCAGTGGCCTCTGAGAGCTACCTTAAGCCTAGCTCACAGTCTCTCCTAGCTCCTGCAGCACTGGGGGAGTAATTGTGCATGAAAACCATGTCAGCGACAATCTGTCTCTAACTGGCATTATTCTCGGGGATAAAAGGTTTAGCCAGATGAGCTGCTGGGTTAAACTGTGGTTGACCTATTCCTCACTCCACCTCCTTTCTCTTGCCTGGCTAGCCACATTAATCACGGGCATGCTAGCTGGCTACAGCAGCAGCAAAAAACACACCGGTGAAGAGTGCAAGCTCAGCGGAATGGAAAAGGTTCCTGTATACAACCCCTAAATTCAGTGAAAGAAGCTACAAGGCCCACCTGTATTTCGAAGATCAAGAATCTGTAAATACTTGTCCAATCTGTCTTATAGGTCTGATTACCAGATATCACCCCCAAAATACAGTCACTGTGAAAGTTGCTCAGAGGCCCATCAATATTAGAAGATCACCGATCTTTAAATACCCTAGTTTTGTACTTATGATATGCCTCTTTCATTGCATAGCCATATATTTCTCTTCTCCTAAGAATCTTTGGAGAAACTTGTCAATGACCTTATAATTGAGTACGATAGGATACTAAATAAGAGGATAGCCCCCTCCACCTCAGACCTAATAAATCAACATAAGTACTCTATGTGTCAACTAAGGGTCCATCATAATCACAAGCTACAGTGCAGTAATTGTGGACATAGTCCCACCACATATTAGCCCTAATGAACTAGCATTAGAACGCTGAGGGTCCTCTATTGGCCTGTCAAAATAAACCAGAGTTATAGCCTAGATTCCTAGGCTGTCATATGTATTTCTATTTCATGTTTTTTCAGTTACCAGGCACCAAGTAGTCTAGGTGGCCATAGTGGCCAATTTAGTTTACACTTATCTCACCAGGGGAATAGAGGACTCAGATTGAATGTGAGGCCATCTATCTACCAAACCTGATACTACACCACACTGCTTGGTCAACACAGAAGGGAATGTCAGCTCTTTGGGGACTAGGAGCCTAGTGTACCCTGACCCTAGAATGTATTAGCATGATAATTCCTATGCATGTCTTGTAAAGGTCTCACAAAATTACAGGCCATATCAGCGTGTGCCACACATGGGATCATGTGAGCCTGAATCAGCTTTTTGAATGGATGAGAAAGAGCACACCATTAGAAATACCTGGTTCCACACAAGCAGGTCCCGAGGAATAGTGTGAAATAGATAATTAATAGTGAACATGTGGTACTTAATGTTCAGAGGATGTTGTGGAAAACATACTATATGTACAGTAAGACATAGCATAGAGCTCATATTCAAATATACCCAACATTTTAGCAATTCCTCATTTGAGTAATCCAGATTGAAATGAAATTTAGAATTTGAAAATAATAGAGAAATTATTTGGTATGGGTTGGCATAATCCAACTTGACCATTATGTGCATGAGATCAGGAAAACCAGTAGAGGTACAAAATTCATACTACGGCCTAGAATCTAGGCTAGGTAAACACCTACACCTGATAACTGGCTAGAGTTGGTGTCATCCTTAACCACCCAAGTGGGGTGTTGTTTACCCGCTCTATTATACCACTAAGACCCCTCTACCTGAAGAAAGGGTGCGCTCAGTGATGGAGGACACCCAATGCATTTATCTGTCTGTTTCAGCATTCCACACATACTTGCTGAACAGATGACAGAAACAGAGAAACATGACGACAGGAAGTTCATCAAAAACCCTTAGACCCTGTAATGCCGACCCATTCGCGCTCAAGAGTTCCTCAGGATATTGACATCTGGATCTATATGATATCATGATACTTAAGATAATATAGAATTTCTTTATTATGAGAAATAAGAAACAATTAAAGGACAACTGTTGAAAATATCTTTCTCTAACAAATATTTCCCATTTTAATACTTTACCCAGTTCTATTTCATAAAACTTTTCCCTTTGCTCTTGGCCTCTGAGTATTAATGGGATTAGGAGTTTTCATTGAAAATATCACACAGTATACGTCTTTCTTTCAACCCCCTCCCCTCTAACATCGGAAAAGATCAATGTTGCCTTCGAGAGGAATGCTAAATTCCATGTCAGCGCGACCCAAAGACATAAAAAACTGAAGACCTGCGTAGCAGCTGTTAAGGCCATTCTCTCACATCACAGCTCTAATGCTACAGGAAATGCAACTATTCCTATAATCACTTAACCCTAATACTGCTGGGAATTAATTTGACTAATGCAAAAAGATGCGAAAAAAACCTTAAAAATGACTGAAACCATGGAAAATGGGTACTCATCTGAGAGTACTCAGCTAGAGCTTTCCAATGAGTACCCACAAGATAGGGTTTAGATGGTTTTCATAAAATAAGGCATCATAATACTTTGGCAAAAAGTAGCCTCAGCATTGGAAGGGTTAACCTCCTAATTCCCCTCCTAGAATAGTTTTGTCTGGCTGCATGATATAATTGAACAAAACCTGGCAATGAGTTGTCGGTTGAGTTCTGGTAAATGGAAATGAAGTGCAAAAGATGTTAATAGGTCAGAAAGCAGTTACCCAAAGTTATGGCCTATTTCGGGTGATATTGACATGACTGGATTAACCCATCAATGCTTAAGAGTTCCTCTAGAAATTGATACTTTTCACAATAACTTTGATATTGAGAATGAGCTTACAAAATACTCGAAGGAGAGTTGTAAGCATTGTTTTGATTAACATTTCTCCATCAAATGCTTTCCTAGTTATGCTTTTCAATGCAAGATTTCATCAAAATCAGCAGGCTGCTTTTGAGCGGCGTGAGCATTAATGGGTTAAAACATGTTGATTGGCTGTAGTCAGATTCAGGAGAACATTCATTGGCTACGTTCAATCTTTTGGACTAAATAGAGACAGAAATTTCCCAGGTTATTACTATATTTGATCTAAAATCATCAACTTTGAAATGTATGATAGTGCTTATTATAGAACAGCAATATGGCCAAATTTAATTGGTATTAATAATGAAAGGCAGTGGCATGTTTGTGGCATGTCCAGTGATGATGTGATACTTCAATGGGGACCGATATTGATCATCATGACATAAGCCAATCTCCGGCTAATGATCTCATGTTTCCTGCAGGCTAATGGCCCATACCTGACTACACACTGGTGGCCTGACCCTAGCCTAGCTACTAGGCTTTGTTGTACTTCAAAGTATTGTATATAACAGCGTTCAACTTAAGAGCTCGCCCGGGTGTGAATCACACCCTGATATTTGGGCGGGCGAGCCACAGCCAAAAAACAGCTCGCCCGGGGGGACGAGCTGCTTTTCCTGCATCCCTACCAATTCCCTGGCATGCTTTACTGAAAAAAATACCTTAGTTGTTTTTGACGCAGATGTTCACCCCTCTTAAAAGGGTCACCTATACGCACCTGGCAAGTCCTAGAACAACCGGGCTGCAGGAAATAGCTAAAAATATGCTTTCTGCACATGTTGATGCTCAACTTTATAATGTAAGCGATACAAGAGCCCTTAGTGGTCTTTGTCTCCTAGTGACGTCACACTGAGATGAGGTTTGGGTAGCCAGGTCTTCATTATAGCGCATATGGTAATAGGTCTCTCTGACACTATATATCAATTGTTTTATTTATCTAAATATGTTAAGTCATTATATAGGCTGGGCCAGGGGGCGAGAAGCTCCAGAAAGCTGGGCGAGCTGGATTTTTTCCGGGCGAGCTGAAAATTTTTCGAGCTCGCCCTTCAGGCAAGCTCATTTAATTTCTTATTTCTAACCCTGTATATACATCAATGATTACATCTAAATAAGTGTATCATCGCCTATCTATTTGTTCAATATGATTTAGAATACAAACCTGTGCTGTGCAGGGAGAGGGGGGGGGGGGGGCTGACTAGTTACTTATTAATCAATGTTTACACCTACAAAAGTGTAACATCACCTATCTATTTGTATATGTAAATCAATGCTTCCACCAGAATAAGGGCATGTCGCCTTCTGTTGGCTATCTAGTTCATACAATTGCCACATAATGGGGATGTACGTTATGTAGTTCATATAAGTACCTACACTAAGTAAGCATACCGCAGTATGCATGGTCTGTCCACATCTGAATAATCTTGCCTAGCCTCAGACCTAGTAACTGCTAGAACCAGGACATTTTAGAATGAACATTCCTGCTAGACTACATTTCAACATCTCCTAATTGGGAGATGCACATCTGCAGGAATTACAGCAAACATCCACTGATATAGTCTGAGAGAAATCCAGGTGTTTTAGATTTTGAAATTACAATTTGGAAAATTTGAAAAGGAATATCAACATGACAGTTTTGCTGAAAATTATACACTCATACTAAATCAATTTCGGGACACAGCTGTAAGAGAAGCGCACTCACTCCAACTTAGTTACTGGAAGTCAGGATATTTAGCCAGCTCTCCTATATCAGTCTCTCAATCCTTCCTCGGTGCACAGTTTCTTGGTAACCACACACCCTATTTATAGCATTACAGGGCCGTCTTGCACTCTTATATCCACCTGGAGCAAGATCAAAGCACACCACGGCAGGTGGGAATTAATTTGCACAAGTCACATATTGACTTTCTGTCTCCAGCAGCACACTCCTTCCTTCTCCTAGAGACAGATTAAGCCTCTCAAGTAGTCCCCTCGTTGGGAGTCTGTGAGTCTGACAGTGCCACATGCAGAGCCAGTGTGTACTGGTAGACCACAATGGCTGCATACCATAAAGCAAGACTATCTCTCTCTCTCCGATCTCTCACTCTCTCTCCCCTCTTTCACTCTCCTCTCACTCTCGCCATATCTCTCCTCCTCTCTCCTTCTCTCTCTATTTCTCTCTCTTCATCTCTCTCTCTCTCTCTCTCTCTCTCTCTCTCCCTCTCTCTCTCTCCACCCCCTCTCTGACCCTCTCTCTCTCTCTTCTCACTCTCTCTCTCCTCTCTCTCTCCTCTCTCTCTCTCCTCTCTCTCTCTCTCTCTCTCTCTCTCTCTCCTCTCTCCACCCCTCTCTCTGACCCCTCCCCTCTCCCTCTCTCTCTCTCTCTCTCTCTCTCTCTCCTCTCTCTCTCTCTCTCTCTCTCTCTCTCTCTCTCCTCTCTCTCTCTCTCCAGCTCTCACTCTCTCTCTTTCTCTCTCTCTCTCTCTCTCTCTCTCTCTCTCTCTCTCTCTCTCTCTCTCTCTCTCTCTCTCTCTCTCTCTCTCTCTCTCTCTCTCTCTCTCTCTCCTCCATCTCTCTCTCTCTCCATCTTTCTCTCAACCTTTCTCTTTAAATAACTCTCCTCTCTCTCTCATCTAGACCTGGAACTAAAGTGAAACCTCAGAAATATGAACACTGTGGGACCAGGGTGCCTCTCATAGTGAAATCAGTGGTGATGAAAGGTTCTGTCCTGATACTATCATAAGAATTTGCATGCTTGGATTAGTACCTAAGCATCAGAAAGCGAACAATCAAGTCTTCCAGAAGTGTCAACTTTTAATGATTGCATATTAACATAATCCCTATATTTTCACAGAATATTGAATCCCATTTCATTTGAATACCATGGTGAAAAGTAGTTGCCTGGTAACCCCAACAATAACACAGCACCTAAACGCTGCAACATCTGCACCTATTTGTATAATCTTTCACTTACAGAGAGCCTTCATCAAGAACATCTCCTAAACAAAGACGGCTGCCACAGCACAGTGGTAGGAGATCAATATGACGTGTTGATAGATTGGTTATTGCTTGACCCGTGTTGCTTTAATCTGGGTCTCCGCATGCTACGGCCGCCGCGAGGGGTCAACCCACTTTGCCGGAGCCGTTTCTCCAGACGAGAGTCTAATGGTAATATATTAGCAGCAGCATGATAAGTGCAGCACTGCATTTGGGAACCACTTAGCCAATAACATATGCTAGGCGGGAGCCATCTATTACGCAAAAAGTCATTTTCCTACTGCTAAGTGTTTTCGGAAGTTCATCGAATATTGGTCATGCACATATCAGAGACTAGCTGCCCTAGAATCCAACCTGTTATATTAATCTTCCTTGTCAAGATTTCCAATATAATTACAAGATTACCTATCAGACTCATCAGTAACAGATCTTTCTAATTTCTAATGTTACATTTGTTGTTATTCAGAACCTTAACACACATATTTAAGCCTTAATAGCAGCCAAAATCACCGAAACGTTTTGGTACTATCTCTCAAACAAAAATGGCATTATTAAGAAAATACTTGAAGAAAGGAGAGTTGTTGAGTTAATCTCTGCCATGGATTTATATTCAACTACAGCATCTCATGTCAGTGATAACTTTAAACTTGAGTAGTTCCATACATGACCACTAGATGATGCATTTAGAGTAGTGACTGATTCATAATACTAGTAGCTCCAGGAACTAATTAAGACCTTCACTAGCATCATGTATGAACATAGAACAGTATAACTAGCTGCCATTTCAAAGTCAAGAAATCAATAATATATCATAACAAAACAAGAAGAGATCTTTGCAAAGACTAGAAGTTAATCTAAGATTTAGCTTGTAATATCTATCAAGACACAGTCAGGCTATATATTCGGCTAAGCTGTCTTTAGTGTATGCTTAACTTTAATCCATTTGAATAGGGGTTGCCAAACCTTAGAGGTACAAACCCAGAATATTGTGTAAATATCATATTGTTATCGAGAAATTTCATATGTGTCAGACTATGTGTATACATGCTCCAGTTGTGAATGTTTAACCCTTATGCTGCTGGTGGCTAATTTGGCCAATACAAAATTCTGAAAAATTCTGAAAATTACCAAACCCTTGGCAAATGAGTACTCATCTGAGAGTACTCAGCAAGAGCTCTCCAATGAATACCAACATGACAGGGTTTAGATGGTTTTTAAGAATCTTAGCATCCTTGTGCTTTGACGAAAGAAGCCTTAGCCTTGGAAGGGTTAAGAAATCATGAATTGCTTGCACAAATATACTATATTTACCCTCATAGCGGTTATAGCCTTAATACTGTTGATGTGTATGGTATAGTAATACTTAAAGCTGCAGGAATCCTCTTACATAGAATAAGCAGCGAGTTCTCTTTAACCCATTCAAGCCAGCTGGGTATCCATCTTGAATTGCCATCTAGATCTACTATACTTATGAGCATGACTGATGGAATGATACATGAACATAAACTCATAAAGATACAACTCATAAACTCATCTGAAGGAGAGTTGAACGCCAATTCAAGAGAACTTTTTTTACTCAAATACTTCTTTAAAGAAGCTATTGTCAGAGACTCATCCCCAAAATCATCAGGTCATGTTTAGGCCCTTATCTTTTTGGGCATGAATGGGTTAACCCTCATGCTGCTGGTGGCTAATTTGGCCAATACAAAATGATGCAAAAACCTGAGAAATGACCAAAACCCTGGCGAATGGGTACTCATATGAAAGTGCTCAGTGAGAGCTTTCCAATGAATACCAAAATGACAGGGTTTCGTTGGTTTCAAAAATATTTGCGTTCTTGTGCTTTGGATGAAAGTCGCCTCAGCATTTGAAGGGTTAAGGCTTAGCGGCATATATGTGGCTATTTGTGAAGAGCGTTATGAGCCCTACACCTCTAGTTCTTATTGACTCGCCTATATAACCTGCCTAGTTGCTGGTAGCAAGTGCATGGCCTAATCAGGGACCTGCAGGATTTTAATTCAAGCCCAACTGGAGCATGAGAGGGCATACAAATGAGGTGTTTAGTTGCTAGCTCTATCTGTGGGGTGGACCGCATGGTGAACGGATGTTTGCTCGGTTTGCTGAGGATTATGGCGTGTAGCTAATGCTCTTCCATTATAACGGATTCCATGCTTGTGTATATGAAATACATGTAGTTAACCCTTATGCTGCGGACAGCTAATTTGGCCAATTCAAACTTATGCAAAAAAATCTGCAAAATGACTGAAACCCTGGCAAATGGGTACTCATCTGAAAGCACTCAGCGAGAGCTATCCAATGGAATACCAACATGACAGGGTTTAGATGTTTTTCAAAAATCTTTGTGTCATTTTGCTTCGGATGAAAGTAGCCTCAGCACTGGAAGGGGTTAAGGCAAAAAAAAAAGCCTCCTTTGACTCCAATCATGAGAGCACAGATTCGATTTTCCAGGGGTACTGTCATGGCCCCTATGGTGAAGCATTATCCTAGATCAGCTTCAATGCAGCGATTTGTGTCGATCTCACGGGTTCCATTTTAACCCTACACACCGCATACAACAAGTAGGCTTGGTTGCTATATAAACACACAGAATCAGCTGTCTATGAACACCATGCAAACTAAATACCACTTGAACCTTTTGAAGCGGGGAGATTTTTTCGTGATCTAGCAACAGAAATACCCATTGGAACCTTTTGGAGAATCGGGGCGATTATTTTCCTGATCAAGGATTTCTATATTGTCATAATAACATGTAAGCCGTTAATTCAGAAAGGGAACCAGAAAGCACCAGAGAGGGATTTGCGGATCTCATAGGTCCCAATCCTGCACACCTCATACAATGAATATAAGCTTGATTGCTATACAGATATGCTGATATATATGGTACACTGTCTATGAAAACCCTAAAGAAACGTGGGAGATTTTTTCATGGCCCAGCAACAGAAATACCCCTTGCAACCTTTTGGAAAAGTGGTGCGATTATTTTTGTGATCCGGGATTTTCTGTTCTGTCATAATAACACATACGTTGACGATGTTGAATTCAGAATGTGACATGCAGAAAACGAAGAAGAAATCAATGCCCCAGACCCTGAAGGTGTTCCTAACAGCAGTGCATGGTATCATATCCTACCCGCCTGATATTGAGCTGCTGCTGCAGCATACTGCTCACACATACTATCATATGTCACACCGACCTTCAAAAGATGCCACAAAGAGTTGAGAGTCCATAACAACAATAACTATAACAATAGTAGTTCATCGGCGCACGTCTTGAAGCAGGCAGCGATTTGGATTTTGGAATTTGATAATCATCACTTTTTCTGCCATATTGCAGCTGGCATGGCATGACTAGCCCGTTGTAGGAAACAAGAGTAGCCAGTGATAAACAACCGCCTAACCCCAAATCACTGGTGACTTTCTCACATGCCCTGGCCAGATTC
>OZ012685.1:44878348-45072452 GCA_963942565.1 Maea johnstoni | reverse complement strand
TTCAGCTCAATACAGCAGTGGGGTGGACAACTAATGGAAGTGGAGTGGAGACAAACACATGACGTTAACCCTTCCAATACTAAGGCTACTTTTGTCCAAAGCACAAGGACGCAAAGATTTTTTTTGAAAAACCATCTAAACATTGTCATGTTGGTATTCGTTGGATAGCTCTTGCTGAGTACTCACGGATGAGTACCCATGTGCCAGGGGTTTGCTTATTTTAGTTGTTTTGTATCCTTTTGTATTCGTCAAACTAGTTACCAGCAGCATAAGGGTTAACACTTCAAATGCCACCCACCCATATATGTTTGTGGTAACAAAAAAAAACTAGAGAACCATGCACGCATATATGATGAGTGTGAGATAATTAAATTCATTTAAAGAAGAGCATACCTCACCAATCTACAAGATCCCCTTTATAGCTTGAAAATTACGCAAACAGCTGTCAGAATGCTGTGCTCAAGGTTCCCTTAAAAATGTCACATGACTATGGTGGACCAAGCTCGGCGATTCAAAGGGCTATAATTTCAAAAAGGATGGGTAATATAAGCTTACCAATCATGATTCTCTAACTTTGATATTATCCAAGGTCCACAGACAATGTCCCATTGAATACAAAGAAACACATTCACATATTTGTCAATATTTTACTTGAACATCTATGAGCAAAGAGCACACCCCTTGATGACGCATGTTCTTTGTCTTAAATGTTTTCTTTTATGCCCTTGTGGCTTAGTACTAGACATTGCTGTGTTTTTGCTTCTCCCCTTTGCCTTTCTTGCATGCTTGTGCAATGTGTGTTATTTTCCAGTTTACCGCTGGTTCAGTCAAGTTAATGCACCCCTGTGGCACATAAAAGGGTGGTTATAAAAATCTGAGGGTTCCACTCTGAGCCAATGGTCTCATTTCCCCTAGTTCTCAGAGTCATATCAGTACTACAGCATCCATGACCTCAAATAAAACTACCAATCGTAAGAATTCAATACAAAAACAACAAGGTCAATGTTTTATATTTTTCGTGACTATGTGATTTCCTTATCTGATCCTGACTGTCTGGGCATGATGGTGTTTGCTTGATTAACCAGGTATTCCAGCACATGCACTTTGTTAGACTTGCTACAAGTCTGGCCCCCTGATTTTATTCCAGTCTCAACCTACAGTTGATGTCAGTCAAGGGTTAGTTCTGTAATAGTCCTTAAGGGGGGGGGGGGGGGGGGGCACTGGGGTAGCCACAGAGTTTAGATAATAACATGAGTTTTCAACAAATTTCCAACAAAACCTCTGAAAACTGTGCTGCTGTTGATAGTACCAGATATTACTGTTTGTTTCTTATTGTCCTCTTCAGCTCTCTTGTTAGCCTAGCCCTATGCCAAGAAATTTTCTGAACTCTATATATTTTGACAGAGACATCAAACATAATAACCACTTCAAAGAGTATTGGCATTATAATACCTATCTAAAAATATAAGTCAGTATGAGAACCAGGCTAGCCTTTGGCAGAGAGGTACATATACTGGGAGGAGTCGCCACAGGCCAATTATCATAGGTCCTGTTGGCAAGGCCTTCCAGCATGTGATGTCACAAGGCGCTGAAGTGGAAGCCATAGTGAAGCCATAGAGAGCTATAAATCTACAAGAAGAGGGTGCCCATGAACATGCGCACATCGGCATTATTTGACAGTGGTTTGCTTTTTCACCTGTATAGCGACCAGATATATGTGTTTTGTTTGATTTCTTATCACACCCCTAGAATCCCTTATATGAAACATATATATATACTTTCTTATATAAGGGAAACTAGGGGGTGGGATAAGGAACCAAACAAAAAGGGCACCTAGGCTGCGATCAAGCGTATCTGCTAGATGCCTTGCCAAGGTTCTCATGCGAGATTTGCTGGTTACCAATCCGGTGATCCAAGTCCATGGCTTCGGTAAGGTGTGCCTATTCGCCCCACACAATAGTGTCAACCTGATGAACCATCTACCAGGCTTCTCAGTGCCCTTCCACATGACTGAATGAGACTGGCAGCCTCTCTAAACCCACATACCTGTAGCAGATACGTACATGAGGAGGGTCAAGTAGATTTTAACCCATTAATGCTTAACCCTTCCAATGCTGAGGTTACTTTCATCCTTATAAGCACAAGGATGCAAAGATTTCTGAAAACCATCTAAACCCTGTCATGCTGGTATTCATTGGATAGCTCTCGCTGAGTACTCTCAGATGAGCACCCATGTGCCAGGGTTTCGGTCATTTTTCATGTTGTTTTTTGCATCATTTTGTATTGGCCAAATTAGCCAGTAGCAGCAAAAGGTTTAAGAGTTCCTGGAGATATTGTCCTCTGGATCAAAGATACTTTTGACAATAACTTAGGAATTGAGAATGACTTTACAAAATATTTGAAGAAGGGTTATTGCCAATGTCCTTATTAACATTTCTCCATCAAATATTTTCCTAATAATCCTTTTGCCTTCAAGATTCCATCAAGATTGTCAGGCTGCCTTTAGCTGCTGTGAGCATTAATGGGTTAACACATTCAAGCTGGGACATCTCCTTGACAATGCTAATATATAGCTAACTGTCTTAGTGCAGAGACGTCCAGGTAGTATTATAAAGTCAATTCTATGCCTTGAAGCAGTACTGGTAAAAAATAAAATGATACAATACTTTTTCCATTCATTATCAGTATCTTAAATTGTAACCAGAACAGATTTGTATCTATATATCTTATATAACTGAAATTAATCAAAAAAATCACAAAACACAATAAGGAGAGTTATGTGTTAAGTTCTAATCAACATTTCTCCTTCAAATAACTCGCAAAAATGCTATAGTGACAAAGACATGACAAAACTATTCAGATGTTTTTCAAAAATCTTTGCATCCTTGCGCTTTGAACAAAAGTAGCCTCAGCATTGGAAGGGTTAATTTATTAAAGAAGAGTTGTAGTCACTGAAGCATGTGCTATCACTTGAGAGACGACCTCTAACATGGCTGGCTTTTTCATCAGGAGACAAGATCCGCCCCCATCTTGATATCAATCCGCTAGTGGGAACGTGGTCTTTCATAGCTACCTGAGCAGACTGCTGCCCTCCATCTCACCATACTGCTAAATCCTGAACTCAGGGGCACCGAACCACTTAGCATGAATTGAGATATGTATAACATCTAGTTGGGCGTCTGTTGGTACATAAAGGGTGTCTATTGGTATGTAAAGAGTGCCCTAAGTATCACTTTACTGGTATCCTATTAACTATTTGGTACCTCACCAACTGGGTGCCCAATATTGACAATCCTAAACTTTTGGGGGGCATGCTATTTTTCATACATAGATAACAACCATTAACAAGTATTTACTTAATGAGATAAGGCATAATATCCCTATACAATGGCATAATTCATATTGGGGTTGAAATAAATTCAATTATGTTTGAAAATGAGATCTTACATAAATAGTCTAACTTTTGCCTACTTCAACAAATTATCCTTAAGGTATTATTTACTCAAGACCTTTGCACTGAAGAAAGTGCGGCAAAATTTGGAAAAGAAACTTAAATAAGCAAATCTCTATTTTGAATATTTGAAAATATGGGCTGAAGGGTTCATGTGTTCCATGCTCGCAATGCCTGCATTTGTCATTCCCTAAGTCTTTAACTATGCATGACTGCCCACTGTGCGAAATAGCCTGAGTGCCATTCTTCACTTGTAATAGACTTGATGTATGTGTGTGTACTAAGTACTCTGGCTCATTTGTTCTGAGCTGAGTACATAGTGCAGATGTATATGTGGGTCCATGGCAAAAATGTTACTTAACAATAGAATGACATAATAAACCATTGTAATTTACAACAAGAGGAACTCGGGATATCCACTGGAAGCAAAGGGAGGAGTGCGGGGTAATTTCCTCTGTCTATTATGTGTATTGTGAATGTCACAGATAAGGGCTGAGGTTATCAGCATTTGCGATAAATAGTCTAGCAGGTCAGTCACATGGAGATCCCCAGCTATAAAGAACAGAGAGCATTTAAACTGCCTTGTTCCTCCCTAAATACTGCCAATAACAGAGATAGTGGCAATGATGATGATGACAATGATGAAGATCATGAAGGGGATGATGGAAGCTTCTTCTTCTTCTTCTTCTTCTTCTTCTTCTTCTTATTATTATTATTATTATTATTATTATCATTATTATTATTATTATTATTATTATTATTATTATAATTATTATTATTAGATGATTACATAGATGATGAGGAATATGATGATTATGGCAAAAAGATTGTCGATGAAGATAATGATGATGAATATGAGGCTGATGATGATGATTTTGATGAATACATAGATGTTGAGGAAAAAATGATGATGAAGATGACCATAAAGATGAGTTTGATGATGATGATGATACTGATGATGATGATGATGATGATGATGGTGGTGATGATGATGATGATGATGATGATTACATAGATGTTGAGGATAAAGTGATGATGAAGATGACTATGAAGATGAGTTTGATGATGATGATGATTATGATGATGATGATGATGATGATGATTACATAGATGTTGAGGAAAATGTAATGATGAAGATGACTATGAAGATGAGTTTGATGATGATGATACTGATGATGATGATGATGATGATGATGACCAGTGAGTACTTTTTGAAAATGACTCTTCTGAAAAGGATCCGTGATATATGTACAATAATAATGATGAAGAGCATATTAGTAATGGTTCAGTGATATGTGTACAATAACAATGATGAGGGACATATCAGTAATGGTTCAGTGATATGTGTACAATAACAATGATGAGGGACATATCAGTAATGGTTCAGTGATATGTGTACAATAACAATGATGAGGGACATATTAGTAATGGTTCAGTGATATGTGTACAATAACAATGATGAGGGACATATCAGTAATGGTGTTCAGACCACTTTCTTAATGAACAGCTATTCCGCTGCCATGCATCTGCAAGGCTTTCAGTACACAGGATCCCCTGGCTCATTACTAGCATTTAAACCCTTCCAATGCTGAGGCTACTTTCATCCAAAGCACAAGGATGCAAAGATTCTTGTAAACCATCTAAATCCTGTCATGTGGATATTCATTGAATAGCTCTCTCAGAGTACTCTCAGCTGAGTATGCATGTGCCAGGATTTTCCGTCATTTTTGAAGTTTTTGCATCATTTTGTACTGGCATTAGCCACCAGGCAGCAGAAGGGTTAAGCCTGCAGCAGAGAGTATAGAGGAGCATCTATCCATCACCATCCGCCGATGGCAGCCATGACAGTATTGGAAAGGAGCCTCCAGGTGCACGGGGGCCGCCGTAATGGCTTCTCATGCGACCACCAGGGGGCAGTGTGATCAAGGAGGCAGGGAATTATCGCCTAATGCAATTAGTGCTACTGGAGGCCGCTGCTGCCCTGCTGCAATCATACGCATCACAGACTCAACACCATGGAGACACTACTAGAGCCAACCCCACGCCTGGCTATTGTTACCGTATATCTGGTAGCTATTGTCTAAAATTAATTATAAATAACAAGTCTAAGATGCTGTGCCCTGAATAAACCAATGATGATGGGGAGATGGGGAATGGCTAGGATTCAGATCAATGGCAATTGTTTTTGTATTTTGGAAGGAATGTGTGAATCCAATATCTGCCCATGGCCGGGTATTGAACCATGTAAGAATGAGAAATGAATTACAAAATCAAATTATGGATATGCATAGGCAGCAGTCATAGTCATAGCTAGCAGGGCATCTAGTTGCCATTTGGACACCCAAATCCCCAAAAAATCACCCTTCAGGACACCCAACTCCATTTTCTTTTTGAGGGGGGGGGGGGGGGAGTAGTTTACGAAAATGTCATTTTCAAACATATGATTAAATTTATTTCATATAAATACCATGGCATTGTTCATAGATATTGTGCCTTATTCCAATAAGTAAATACATGTTTATGGTTGTATTCTATGTATATTGTGGCCTCCCTTCAAAAGTAGGACACCCCAAAATTTTAGGATTGCCTATTTTGGACACCCAATTTCTAAAACCACATGATCCTATTAGCATATGAGACACTTGAATAATTGCTTACAGCAGCATGAATTTCATCTCCAGCATCGATCAGGGAATACAACATACCCATATATTTCCACACATATTCTTAACCCTTCCAATGCTGAGACTACTTTCGTCCAATGCACAATGACGCAAAGATTTTTGAAAAACATCTTAACCCTATCATATTGGTATTCATTTGATAGCTCTCGCTGAGTACTCTCACATGAGTACCCATGTGACAGGGTTTCAGTCATTTTTCAGGTTTTTTGCCTCATTTTATATTGGCCAAATTAGCTATCAGCAGCACAAGGGTTAAGGGATTGCAAATTTCCGAAGACTAATTTTTTTCCAAAAATTATGAAGATAAAATGTTCACTAGTAATTTTCATTCTTAAACTACCAATATAAAAATTAAAATGTTTTCATCTGTCAATATTTAGGGACCACCCAGACACTACCTTTAAATGATTCACTAAGTATTCCTTATTCCCATGTTACTGCCTCCCATCTATGTCACTTACTAACGTTATTTTGATGAAATATGAATGAATTCCGAATAGCACAAATTGTGCACATTTAGAATAGGACTACTGCATGCTTCCTAACATTGATTTTTGGGGGAAATTCATGCATCTTTTATCAGGACATTATCTCTCAGATTCCCTTGGCATTAAATGGCTGTCAAATATGTCTCAGCCAAGTAGGTTCGTCTTAAGGGAAAATAACTAGGCAGTGCAGGTCATTGAATAAATCAGCATTTGTTATACATATTTTTTGAACAAAAAATAATAAACTTTAAGAGGAAGATATGTTAATGTGGTGATCAGCAGAGAACCATTTTACACGTTTTTTGAGTGAGGGAAGGATTTTCTAAATCTTGATAAGTCCAATCCCTCTTTGTATAAACCATAGGTCTTAAAGCTGATTGGTCATTTTGCATCCTGTAAAAACTGCATTTGTATTCTGATTATGTGGTAAGCACTTATGAATATTGTGATCACAATAATTACCCTATATCTTGCAGTAATGATATAACGAGTATAGAAAATGGTTGGTATGCAGAGTGGGGTTCCCACAGAGGAAACGGGGAACACAAACAGCTCAGCAGCAAGATCCTGGCTATGAGAGATGGTGATAAATCATTTATCCCCAATAAGACATTAGAATACAGTCTGATACCTGAAATTATTCAGATATATCCCACTCGGCTTTTTCCTTTAAGAGACCTCCTAATTACGATCCATGATAAATTTCTTATCCCTTTCCTCTGAGAAGGTTAATGAAACGTATATGCATTCAGCAAGTCATATGCAATCATCCCTTCCCCCTCATTGGATAGAACATTTTAAACACTCACACATAGGATAACTTACAGTATCCTACCTCCATCCCCAGGGTCTGCTTAGAGAAAGCCCTGGATATATGTACAGCCCATAATTGGCACTCCATCCCACTCCGGCTTGACTTACAATCACTGCCAACAGTGGATTACATGTGGACTGATGCTATAGAGTGACATGACATGGCTTTAAGCCTGTAATTGATTATGCTAGCTGGACACAAGTCGTTGTGGTAGTAATAGTAGAAGTAGCTAATAAAGGATGGCCGCTCAGCTGGCTACTTGTATTGTATTGGGTTATGCTGGCCTGGGTACGTGCCAAGAGTAGTATAAGGTAGTAGGCCAAGTGGCCTTGAAGGCTGCTGCTACTGGCATTCCAATACTATAATGGTGCTACTCGGTCCTTAGTGCATCTGGTACTGGCATTAGAGAGGAGCACATAGCTAGACCCTTAGGACTGAATCAGGCAGCGTTCCTATATAGTAGCATCATTCAACCTTCCAATGCTGAGGCTACTTTCATCCAAATCACAAGGATGCATACAATTTTGAAAACCAGCTGAACCCTGTCATGTTGGTATTCATTGGATAGCTGTCACTGAGTAATCTCAGATGAGTACCCATTTGCCAGGGCTTCAGTCATTTTTCAGGGTTTCTGCATCATTTTGTATTGACCAAATTAGCCACCAGCAGCATAAGGGTTAAGTTGCCTTGAAGGCTGCTGCTGCCATTCCAATACTATAATGGTGCTACTCGGCCCTAGGTGCAGCTGTACCTAGCATTAAAGAGGAGCACATAGCCCCTTAAGACTGAATCAGGCAGCGTTCCTATAGTAGCATCATTAATATTAGCTCCCTTTTGATCAGCATCCCTGAGCCAGCCATAGGCAGGAGATAACACATCACTGTCATCTCTATCTATTCTTCATGAGAATCCCTTAACCCATCTACAATACTTAAAGGTTCCTCTAGAAATTGTTGTCTGGGTCTATAGTATTTTTGATTTTAGCTATGGAATTCAGAAAGATTTTGCATAACAATTGGAAAAGTTGTTTGTTATGGTTGGAATAATATTTCTCCTTTAAATATTTTCCTAACTATGCTTTTATCTGCAAAATTTGATGGAAATTGTCAGGCTGCTTTTTGCCACTGTGAGTATTAATGGATTAACCATGTCCTCTGGATGCGGAAGCTTTGATAGATAATAAACAGAAACGTCGCTGCACAATCGGCCTGATATGAGTGCTGCATTCATCAATATCATTTTGCTCAATAACTACTTTCCATCATTTTTCAGCAGAGATTTTTAGAAATCCTTCAAAATAGAATTAGGGTATCCTGATGTGTGAATTGTTGGGGTTTGGTGTCCTTATGATCCCAATTATAATGCCTAATGCCAATTTTAGTTCGTCATTCTGATAGCTTAACATCTTCAAAGCTCACCACTTTAGCATTAACATACTTGCAAGAGAATGCTTAAACAATACAGAAAGCTACGTAAAATGATATCAAATTGCAAATGTGCTGTTATTATGTAGATCAATACAATTAGTAACTTTATATTTCAAGTTTGTTTCTGATAGGTAGGTGTTTACTGAAACAAAGTTTCTTTTCTATGACAATGAAAAAGTGTAGCACAATCACCGCAACAGTGTATTTATTACATAAACTTTTGTATAAGTGCTGCACAATCATCCTGTTGTAGATTATTAGTGTTTTTTATTACATTCATCAATATCGATTTGCTCAATAAAACTTTCTTCTGATGGTCCATACATAACAAACACTTAAACTTAAGCTATCTCTCACGATCTCTATTCCTTTCAGTCCTTTTCCCACTTTTAGTTATGGTACCCTTAGTTTAAATACTCTTACTTAAGTAAGCAACATTAAAAGGGAGTTGCTGGCTGCTGCA
Organism: Maea johnstoni; assembly: GCA_963942565.1. Classification (NCBI taxonomy): domain Eukaryota; kingdom Metazoa; phylum Annelida; class Polychaeta; order Spionida; family Magelonidae; genus Maea; species Maea johnstoni. Next base: position 45,063,125 of record OZ012685.1, on the reverse strand, counting down.
TATTCATCCAGAATATGAGGAAATCACATATCATGTAAATTTAACCCACGAAAGTGATTTTTCTTGTGACTTCTAAGAGAAAGGTGTGTCACAGGACTACAAGAACAGCATACAATCTAAAAATATGTTTATCTTAACTACAACATCATAACATGAGGAAGCAAACTACCACTTCAAGCAACATTTAGACAGATACTTTTAGAAGCTAACTTTCTTCAATGTATATTTAACCCTTATGCTGCAGGTGGCAACTTCCATCCAAAGCACAAGGATGCAAAGATTTTTGTAAATCACCTTAACCCTGCCATGTTGCTATTCACTGGATAGCTCTCAGATAAGTACCCATGTGCTAGGGTTTCAATCAATTTTCTATGTTTTTGCATCATTTTGTACTGGTCAAATTAGTTACCAGCAGCATAAGGGTTAAATGGAAGCACACACCCCCATTGTAAGCATGAATAGCAAATAGAAAAAAAACTTTATACATCTTTGATCTTGCAATGTTAGCGGGGTGTCATGTTGACCTTCCAAGAAGTTGAGCAACACAAAACCCATAAATCATTTCCATGTGACTTGGTTTTCTAATCCGTCTCTTCCTATAGGGGATACAGAACACAGCTTGTAAACAATATGCCTGTAGAGCATAGACACCATAGCCGTCTTGACCTTTTTCTCGGCTGATGACCTAGCTGTGACACTGGCTCTGTGCACCCTTTCTACATTATAGTGTTCTCATTCCCGCAGCACAGGGGCACTAATCTATAGTTATCAGGGCTCGAAATTAGCTGGATCCCTGGACTACCTTGAATTCTACTGCGGCTGCCTCAAATTTCTGCAGGGAGCCCAAAGATGTACTGGTTTCTATACACAGCACCTTTAAGTAGCTTTTGAAGGTGCATTTGGGCTCCCTGAAAAAAACTTAATTTCAAGCCCTGGTTATATTTTATGTGAAATAGATATCAAATGAAGTGCAATCAAACCTATTATAGAAAATGCCAATGGCAGGATGGATGAAAGGGAAATCTTTATATCCTTGTGCTTCAAACAATAGTAGCCACAGCATTGAAAGCCATGGAAGGATAATAGCATATATATCCGAAGCTAAGAAAGTCAGAAAGTTTTAAGTGTATTAAATAGTCCAGCCTTTATTGCTGCAGGGTCACATAAAGTAGCAGGCTGACAAACAAAAGAAAGATACCATTATAATAAACAGGCCTGTGAGATTTCCCTGTGTTCGCTGTAGGGATCAAAGGGTTACATTAATTGGCCAGGAGGGAGAATTGGGAGTACGTAAGAGGCACTGAGACCTGCCGCAAAAATGCAAAAACTGCCGCTCACATGTTAGTCCTAATAGAGCGCCCGCGGTAATGAGTTTTAAGCAGACAATCAATAATACAAAATACCCCACAGGCTGGGACGGGGAAAGTCACGCTACTCCTGTGACTACTGGTAGTGGTATTCACTCAATATCCACACTCGCATCCGTTCCCCTGCCGCCGCACCGCCATTGGTCGAGAAAGACGCAGGCAGTAAAGAACCTCACAGGCCAAGATCTGTCATCTTAATACCACACACACCAATATTCAATAAGCACAATAATCCCAATGCCCGAATCAGGGGACATATTTTGCCGTGGCAAATCATTTGGGCGACGCATGATCTAGTTACGGAAAACACTTAGCTGACGGCAAATGGGGCATGGAATGTATTGTATAGCTCTGCACTTGCTAGACCAGGCCATTAGTACAACAGGCAAAACAATAGCAATAAAAGACTTATAACAGTATCTGGTAATATTGTAAAGTGTCAACTGTTCCCTATTCGGTGCCTTTGTCAATCTGTTTTTAATGAGAAAAATGGAAACATATCCACACATTTAATGGACCAACGCCCAAAAGATTGGAACAGCTTCTGGTAATAGTATAGAGTGTCAACTGTTCCCTATTTGGTGCCTTTGTCAATCTATTTTCTATGACAAAAATGCAAGCAAATCAACACGTTTAATGGACCAGTGCCCCAAAAGATTGGGCATACAAAATTAAATGCCCTATGGTTTAATTACAGTGTTTACTATTGTTAGAACAAGTCATAGCAAACATGTGACTATTGGAAGAGTTCGACCAAGCAAGGACTTTCCTAGCTCATGCTAAAACAACAAAAGCTGTAACAGCCAGTGACACAGTCAAGTATCTGAATAAAAATACATGTGAGGAATTATTGATAAAAGAGAATGTATGATCGTGGAAACTCGTCAGTTGGTCAAATATCATTAATTCCAATCATATTCTCATCATAAATATGCCCACGCTATATTTACCTTTTCAAATCAGGAGTGTGCATCAGGTATGAAAGCTTTAAATAGATACATAATTCTTCAAATAGAATTCATTTCGAAATAATATGCAGAGACATTGTTATACCTCTCAGGAGCAATATTTCTCATTCACCTATTTCTAGTAAAATTGCCTATCTGCTTAGATGAAGAGAAACATGGATTGGTCGCCACAGACCAATTACCATACGGCCCATGGTAAAGCCCTAGACACACCTAATCTGGCCTAAATGCCACTAGGAGACAGACGATTGAGGGCTCTCATTTTTGTCTACATTCTAGAAGAAGTTGCTCACACATATGCTTAGAACACACCTCTTGAGTGGTTCTCGTCAACACCTGGGCTAGGAGTCATGCCGAGGCTGTTGAACAAGATCTGCTGGTGATATACATTTGTGCTATTTGTAATCAAGATATTTCCACTAATGTCAAACCATGGCTAGCCCCAGTAGTACATGGGTTGTCTTATCATTGGGTCCAGCACTGAGCAAACAACATACACAAATTTAAGTCTGGAATAATTATTTTTCTCCAGTTTACTATGAAAAGGGATCGCATAACATGTAATATCTGGAATCATATCTCTTGTTTACTTATCATTTATATACAATGTGGTAAGTGACTTTGAAGTGTGTTTGACAAAATCATGCAATTGTGATTTAGGATTTTCCCAGTGCTTCTGATAAGTGGTTGTTCTATCCATTCTTTCCTTTAACTCACCAGATATACTATTCATATTATCCATTCATTCATAAAAGAGAAATCTTTCGCTTCAGGCCAAATCAAATGGCCAGAACATCTTCTCTGGAAGCAATGTCAGAAATAACCCTTTTGTCTCAATAGTGCTGCGAATGACATAATTCAACAACTTAGAAAACATCTTTCTATTGGAATACATTAATTTAGTAAAAATGTAGTTTAGAAATTGATGTATCACTCATGTATGCATCACAATTATTTTCAAAAATGTCAATGCTCCAGACAAGTGATACCCTGAGTATGAACTTTAACCCTTCAAATACTGAGGCTACTTTCATCCAAAGTACAAGTGTGCAAAGATTTTTGAAAACCATCTAAACCCTATCATATTCAGTTGGTATTCATTGGATAGCTATCGCAGAGTACTCTCAGATGAGTACCCATATGGCAGGGTTTCAGTCATTTCTCATGTTTTTGCATCATTTTGTAACAGCCAAATTAGCCACCAGCAGCATAAGGGTTAACAAATAGCCTAAGTGTCCTGTTGGTCAGGTAACAGGAACTATATTGGAATATAAGGAATTATCTAAAAGTGAATAGATTATTCCTATGCATAGAAATGCAATTCCTTAACATAGTTGTAATCAGTTATCACCTATTCCTCTGAAAACCTGGATATTCATGACACTAATTGGTGATAAAAATGCCAGAGCGCAGATATGATTGAGTGAGATCTAGCATAAAACAATACGTGCCCTTCAAGTACCATTACCCAAGAGAACCCATCAATTCTCACGCCAGAAATGTCATCACTGTTTGCAGGTCAATAACTATGGCCGCAACTTCTGGGTAGTAATCTGATCATGATCGATAGCATCAATGACTGTGTTAACAATTCATAACTGTCGGGGCCAACGATTTTGCACCTGCACTTCAGGGGATATGAATGCAATGAGGATCTGAAGGAATACATATATACATGTATATATATATATATATATATATATATATATATATATATATATATATATATATATATATATATATATATATATATATATATATATATATATATATATATATAAATATATATTATATATATATATATATATATATATATATATATATATATATAATATATAATATATATCTTAAGTTTGTCATTTACATTATATCGAAAATCCATAGGAAATAAAAAGTGACAATCACATGTTCTGATAATTACGAATAAGGTATGCAACCCTGGTAGGGAAAACTGATCTCATATTCCCTGTTCATGAAGAAACCAGTTTGCTATTCATCCTATGAGAAATAAATAAGCTAAACCCATGTTTTGGCCTATAGACATGTCATATTATACCACTGAGCCCTTTGCTTGGCAACAAGACAAATTAGCATATATAGTAAGAGGATTGCCATGACAACAGGTCATGTGATTCCTCCAGAGTCTCACTAGTGCCTGGGAAGATGACACGTCCATATATAGAAGCGGGTCTTCATCTCAAAAACACTGTAAAATATCCAGTGGCTCTCTCTGGCAATAGAGTATAATAGAACAGAGTGCAGTAAAATAAATCTGGCAAAAGAGTACAAAATAAAAGGGTAGAGTACAATAGAATAGAGTAAATCGGCTGTAAAATACAATTTCTCTGTTTTGGCAGAATAGTACAATAAAATATTATCAGCTGTAAAATATCATCTGGCTGTCTCTGGCAGCACTGTGCAATAAAATAGACTCATCTGTAAACTTGGCTGTCTCTGGCAGCACTGTGCAATAAAACAGAGTCAGCTGTAAACTTGGCTGTCTCTGTCAGCATGGTGCAATAAAATAGAGTCAGCTGTAAACTTGGCTGTCTCTGGCAGCAAGGTGCAATAAAATAGAGTCAGCTGTAAACTTGGCTGTCTCTGGCAGCCCGGTGCAATAAAATAGAGTCAGCTGTAAACTTGGCTGTCCCTGGCAGCATGGTGCAATAAAATAGGATCAGCTGTAAACTTGGCTGTCTCTGTCAGCATGGTGCAATAAAATAGAGTCAGCTGTAAACGTGGCTGTCTCTGTCAGCATGGTGCAATAAAATAGAGTCAGCTGTAAACTTGGCTGTCTCTGTCAGCATGGTGGAATAAAATAGAGTCAGCTGTAAACTTGGCTGTCCCTGGCAGCATGGTGCAATAAAATAGAGTCAGCTGTAAACTTGGCTGTCCCTGGCAGCATGGTGCAATAAAATAGGATCAGCTGTAAACTTGGCTGTCTCTGTCAGCATGGTGCAATAAAATAGATTCAGCTGTAAACGTGGCTGTCTCTGTCAGCATGGTGCAATAAAATAGAGTCAGCTGTAAACGTGGCTGTCTCTGTCAGCATGGTGCAATAAAATAGAGTCAGCTGTAAACTTGGCTGTCTCTGTCAGCATGGTGGAATAAAATAGAGTCAGCTGTAAACTTGGCTGTCCCTGGCAGCCAGGAGCAATAAAATAGGATCAGCTGTAAAATATCATCTGGCTATCTCTGGCAGCACTGTGCAATAAAATAGTCGGCTGTAAACTTGGCTGTCTCTGTCAGCATGGTGCAATAAAATAGAGTCAGCTGTAAACTCGGCTGTCTCTGGCAGCACAGTGCAATGAAATCGATACTCAGTCATGTTGGTATTCATTAAATAGCTCTCACTGAGTACTCTCAGATGAGTGTCCATATGCCAGGGTTTCAGTTTTTTTCAACTTTTCTGCACCATTTTGTATAGGAAAAAAGTCACTAGCAGCATTTAAGGGTTAATTTTAGGCTGGGAGGTCTGTGTGGCCAAAAGGTGGTATAGAAAGCACTGATGCATGCTAGAGTGGTCAGTTGAGAATCTTTACACATGTAAAACCCCCATATCCTACAATTGGGTGAACTAAACAAGCAAATGGTGGATGGAATGATGACCTGAGGGCTCAAAGCTAACAGTGAGCAGGCCTGGCCCCAGACCATTACAAAATCCACAATACCGCTGCCGGCCACTAAAAAATGCCTCATCTGGTCCCACAGGGCCAATAAACATTTGGGGACATTCTTGTTAACAAGTTTCCCCTCAAGAATGTCCCCAATGACTTTGAAATAAATGAATATAGAATGAATAAAAAAGTGAAATTTGGGCAATGTTTTTTTCTTGTTATGATAAAGAAAAATTTGTAGGACCAGTAAAAATTTAGCAAGACCAGTAGATTCTAGGTACATGTTACTGGTCCTATGGAGTGAGTAACATTTGAGTTATTATTGAGGCCTAATGACATTGGTGAGTCTGACCTGGGAGCCCGGCTAAGGTAATTGACGACCACCTGTTAGTGCAGCACTCCTGCCTGCCGATAATATTGCTCCTCCAGCACTCTGCCCTCTTTCAGCACCAGTTTCACGCTAATTAATTACCCGCCTCTGGCTGCCCTGCCCTGTGAAACATTGATGACACACGTGAATAAATGATGCTTGTTTGTGGGTGAATGCGTCTGTCCGTTCAGATAGACGGCCAGGCAGCAGATATACCAGGAGGCATTCTTAAAGCCTGCATCCGCTAACTTGTACATATAACAGTGTCCTTAGTAGCCTAGCTACTCTGCTTTTACTTCTATATAAATGCCTGCACCTATACTACATAGGCTAACTTGCACATATAACAGTGTCCTTAGTAGCCTAGCTACTCTGCTTTTACTTTATTATATATAAATGCCTGCACCTATACTACATAGGGACTTGTGACCTATTGTTGGCCATTCAGTTCACACAATTGCCACACGAGGGATAGTAGTGGAAGTAGACATATTTCCAACTGCCCTCCTAGTATACCGCAGTGCCATCTTTCAAATATGTTTGAAATTGACATCTTTAGAAATACACATTGAAAAATGTATGTGTCCTGGATTGTGATTTTTGAGTGCTCATTTGGGTGATTTGGACACCCATACTCATTGCTGGCTAAGCCTAGAACAATGCTCACCCAGCTGAGCCCTGGGACCGCCAACCAGGGTGGGAAGAAGGTTGAACAGGAAGGGGTGCGCCAGAAAAACATGCATTCCTATTGACTTACCATGTGAGCAGGGCGAGTAGTACTATGCTCCATTTGAGGCAGGTTGCCTGCTTGGCCTTCTTGTTGTTGTTGGGGTTGGAGCCCTGGCAGCACACGTAGCAGAAGTAGCACAGGAAGATGATCCACGTCAGGATGAGAAAGAGGATCGGCCACACCGCAATGATGCCCAGCGACTGAAAAACAATAAGAGTAAATATAAGACTTTTTTTTTATAAAAACAGCTAGGGTTGGATAGTGTTAAGAGGAACCGGTATTGCTACCGGTATTATTTCTTAGTACCTTATCATAGCATATCATTTCTTAAAGATACTCTTAATGCTACTAACCAATGTGAAGTTATCATTTATTAGGAATTGTCCAGACTCCTAAAATGACTATTCACAACAAGATTCATAAGGTTATAATGCTATAAAGTAGTAAAATACTGTTACCAATACCATTAGAATACTGTACCCTTTCAATGGTATGATACATATGTACTTAAGAATGAGACTAAGAAATGCTTAGTGAAACCCTATCCCCCTTTATCTATGTGTGGATAATGGTGATATGTACAAGATGAGTTGTTTTCAAAAGCATATATTTGTTAGCCAGGAAAGTAATTATGCGAAAAATGAATAACAATGCTCCCTAGAAACAGTAGCTTAATTCAGAGAGTAGCAATTACTACAAGTATTGGCTGGGTAGTGTGACAAATAAGCAGGTGACCATATGGTCTAAGGTTTTGCCACTGACTGCACATTGTCTCTCACCACTGCCCGGTTAAGGATCCCATCCGGGGCATGTGAGAAAGTTGCCAGTGACTTGTGGTATGGCGGTGGTTTTCACTGGGTTCTCCGGTTTCTCCAATACTTATAACTGGCTAGTCATGACATGGCTGCAATATGGCAGAAAAAGTGACGAAAAATTGAAATTCGAGTAAGCCATTGTTCAATGTTTGCACTTCTCTTATCAAGACACGAGATTTGTATTTTGGTCATGTAGGATTGCTTTAATTGACCTCTGCAAGCCAAACAATATTATTGACTTGCCAGACAGACTGTCAGCTTGACATAAGATGGAAGAGACATCTAGAGGAGACAAAAATCAATTAAGTGAGTTCCCCCCCCCCCCCCCCCCCCCCCAGACTGCCTGTATATTCCTCAGGCATTCTAATGCAGAGAAATGCAGAGAATTCAATGTTAGTTATGAAATTTTCATGATATCACACACACCATGCTGGTACATGCAGCCCTATACCAATCAACTCAATCACAAATTTAATCGAAATAATGCTTGTGAGAATTCTGAAGTGGATTTACTACACTGAGAATCTTTACAAGAAGTTGAATGTAAAGATATATTCAGTCGATGCAGAAGGAATTAAAGGATCTGGTTTTCGGAGGTAGTTGGAAAAATGTGTTCAAGAATTTATGGATTTAATCTATGATTTTGAAACTAAGCAATCATAAAACTTTTAGGTATCCTACTTTTCAAAGGAAACTTTAGGAAGATATTTCATAAAAAAAATCCTAACACAATATTTAGATGTCGTGAATATTTGGAGTCCTGCAAGTTTTGAGCCCTAAATATATTTCTGGGAAACACATACAATTGTCTAGGAGGCTATTGGGCTCAGATATGTTGCACCATACCTATTTCCTAAATTCTCCAGCTGGAAATGCACAGAACAGAACATATTAGCCTGACCATTGAAACAGGAGTTGTCCTTACAAGGGTCTAAGCCAGCAAGGTGTCGGGTTGTCATTCAACGATACCCAAATGGTCAAAAATCACTCAGCAGGACACCCAACTATTTTGTGAAGAATTTCTAAAAAATGCTATGAATGTCAATTTTCTAAAAAATGCTATGAATGTCAATTTTAAGCAAATAATTGAATGTTTCTACCTCAATGTAATCCCTATGACAGTGCATGCATGAGGATATTATGCCTTTTCTTTACATGGCTAAATACATGTTTATGGTGGTTATGTTAATATATTGTCCATCTCCCTTGAAAAATGGTATGTGTCAAAATTTTACAATTGCCAATTTTCGGCACCAAGTTTCTAAATCCAGACAAAGACCATGGTCCCTGCCAGTGCTTGTTAGATTGAGTATTCTGGTGCTTAGTCTTAATCTGGGGTGATCCACAGTATTGAAAGCAATGTCTATCAAGGGCCTTGATTCAAGGCACAGACCTGTGGTATAAAGGAATGAATAATACAATAACTGATATCCTGACAATAATATCAAACAGATATTATTGAGGTTTCAGCATCACTACTGCATCTTGGAACAGATTCAGAATGACATTAACTGTATGGCCTTAGTGAGACAGATTCAGAATGGAATTAGCTGTATGGCCTTTAAGTGAGGGTATAATTGCATGATGTGATGTGGCAGTTTGTGTGGTAGCCATCGTAGCATATTAGCACATCTTGTTGTGAGCTTTATGGCGACTCTATTAGCTGTGTGATAAAAGCCTTATTCCTGTCCTCCCCCATCGACCACGCTGGGCAATGATGAAGGTTAGCGGAGGTGTATTGGCAAATATTGCCACAATAAACTACCCCAAAGCCACATACAGCACCGCTGCTCCGGAGCTCTCTCTCTCTCGCTCTCTCTAGCTTCACACTCATCCGTCTCCCGCCCACCGCCGCGATCAATGTTTGGGCCAAAGGAGGAAAGAGAAAAGTCCTCTTCATATTGGTTTTTGATGCAACAGCGGTAATGTTTCCTCGCCGCCGCGTGGTGTTTGTGAAGCCCGGGGATGATTATTGACTGCATAAGGTGTGGGAAAACACAGCTGAGCCGAGAAAACAGCCAGGACCTTAAACACTGTGACAACTACACCCCCATATCCATATACAGTAGTCAACTCAAATACGAGACAATAGTGCTGAGAAAATCATATCACAAATGTATTTTCGATATTTGAGAAGAGCAAAAACAGCCATCTTAAACACTATGACAACTACACCCTCATATCCATAGCGTATTCAACTCAAATATGAGATAATAGTGCAGACTGCTAAGACAATCGTATCACAATATAGCAAAAATGAGCTTGTATTTTTGATACATGAGAAGAGCAAAAACAGCCATCTTAAACACTGTGACAACCACACCATTGTTTCCATAGCATAATCAACTCAAATACGAGACACTATAAGACTATTGTGTCACAATATAGCACAAATGCGCTTGTATTTTTAATATATGCGTAAGAGCAAAAACAGCCATCTTAAATTGTGACAATCACACCATAATGTTTCCATAGCATATTCAACTCAAATATGCGACAATAGTGCTAAGACTATCGTGTCACAATATAGCACAAATGCGCTTGTATTTTTGATACATGCGCAAGAACAGAAGCAGCCATCTTAAAGACTGTGACAACCAGACCATTGTTGCCATAGCATATTCAACTCAATACGAGACAATAGTGCTGGAACTATCATATCACAATGTAGCACAAATATTATGAGCTGGTATTTTCATACATTCGTCTGAGAAAAAAACAGCCATCTTGAAAAATACAGCAGCAACATGATGCTTGTTTCAATTCATATTGGATTCCAGTCAAGCTTAAACAGACTGTGTTTTTTCTTGCCCTGACTGACTTTTCCTTGGTTTAGCCAACAATATTCCTTAGACGAAATCCAATGCGGGCAATGATCTTCTGGAGAGATGTTAAAGAGCCTGTAAGTCCATGGACACTGTTTTTCATGATCCACTGACCCTCTCTTGATTTAGCAGAGTATATTCAACCCGTGCAATGAGCTTCTGTTCATGGCCCGGTGAAGTATGGAGAGATTAGCAACATCTTGACGGGAGATGTTAACAACTGACACCATCTTAATCCTGGAATTTATTGCGCTTGTCTGTAGGCATTTGCATTGTAACACCCCATCAAGCAGTGGCATGGCCCAGGGGTATCCATGTATATAAATCCTGGAGCACATTTAACCCTTCCAATGCTACTTAAGACTAATTTCGTCCAAAGCACAAGAACGCAAATATTTTTGAAAACCATCTGAACCCTGTCATGTTGGTGCTCATTGGATAGCTCTCAAAGAGTTCTTTCAGATGAGTACCCATATGCCAGGGTTTCAGTGATTTTTCATGAGTTTTGCTTTATTTTGTATAGGCCAATTTATCCACCAGCAGAATAAGGGGTTAAGCAGTCCTGGAGCACAGCACCAGTAGTGTCCGACATGCAACTTTAGCTCAACAAATAAGTTGCCACCAGGTAAAACTAATATGAAAGTAATAATAAAGAACTGGATCAAGAATAGATATAAATATAACATGAAAGAACTAATATGTTTAATAAATTATGTATGAAAATAACAAATGCAGGAAGTATCTAAACTCCTGCCATGCTGTTTGTGAATTTGCTAAGTAGAGAGTACGAATTGGATTTTGCCTGTCAAACTTTTTAAGTCTCTGTCCCATGTTGTGCAATTGTAAAGTTTCTGGACATCCTGGAGAATAATTACTTATTGAGGAAAAGGCATAACATCCTTATGCATTGTTATGGAAATTACACTGAGGTGAATATTCACTAATATGCTGGAAATTCCTCACAATTTTTTCAGTGTGTCCCTACATTGTGATTTTGAGGGGTCTGTGTGCATCCACATGCCTATAGCCACATTGTCGGCCAGTTCTGCACTCAAGTCAGGATTTCATCTATAAATATGAGAGTCCGTTTTGCATGATAGCTGAGACCAGAGACATATGATAGTGATTGTATTATATGATTCAGACTCTGACCTTAACCCTCCCAACACTGAGGCTAATTTGTCCAAAGCACAGTGACACAAAGATTGTTCAAAACCACCCAGTACATTGTCCGGTTCATTACAGGTTTTCTTTGCAATGCTCTCGTTGAGTACTCTCATATGAGTACAATATATACTAGTTACTTTCAGTTAGGTTGTTCGCTATCATTTTGCATTAACCACATTAGCCACCAGGCAGCATAAGGGTTAATCAACTGCACCTATAGCCATATTGGCCTAGAGGTCAAGCATATCAAAATGACAGCTGACCTGGTCAATACTAAGGACTGTACATGTCTTATCAACCTACTAGTGGCAATCCATTTCATAATGGGAGAACTGAGGGACGTCTTGAGGGAATACCTTCTATACATCTATCCATAGCTACTGTTTTATTGGAGGAGATAGAAGCTTTTAAGAGGCCATTAGTTGCCACAACCTGCACATTGCAGGGATTGACTTAAGAAGATTTTTTCTGGTCGGTTTTCGGGCGACCTCATATGATAAATGATAGTCAGTCTTGGGTCGGCCGGACACATTTCAGGGCGTGAATACCGCCGGACACCCACTTAAGTCAAACCCCTGCATTGCCCTAGAGGTCACAGAAATAGAGGAAGAAAGCTAACCTGGCCAATCCAATATGCACATACAGGGATTTGTTATAAAATCATAATTTGGATCTCTCTCTCTCTCTCTCTCTCTCTCTCTCTTCTCTCTCTCTCTCCTCTCTCTCTCTCTCTCTCTCTCTATCTCTCTCTCTCACTGCTGACTTCTCTGCATGCATGTGTATATGTCTGTCTGTCTAACTCTCCCCCCCTTCCCCCCCTCTCTCTCTCTCTCCTATACTGACTTCTCTGCATGCATGTGTATGTCTGTCTGTCTCTCCCCCCCTACCCTCCCCCCCCCCCTCCACCCACTCTCTCTCTCTCTCTCTCTCTCTCTCTCTTCTCTCTCTCTCTCTCTCTCTCTTACTCTCTCTCTCTCTCTCTCATCTCTCCTCTCTCTGTCTCTCTCTGTCTCTCTCTCCTCTTCTCTCTCTGTCTCTCTCTCTCTCTCCTCATCTCCTCTCATCTCTCTCTCTCTTGCCTGAGCCATCTTTCCAATCTTCGCCTACAGCCCTACAGGTCAGACAATTGAAATGAGCAAGCTGACCAGGTCAATCCAATAGAAAGTTATGAGTTTCCATTGGCTTAATGAGTCAGGTACGCTAGCATAAATTCACTCTGGCACGCAAGTTGCCATTATTCCCACATAAAACATCACATTTCATGCTGCCCTGACGAGGGGGTTGCCATATATCAGCCACTTAACACTGCATAAAACTAGCATCCGCCAGCCACGTAGGAACAGACTATAGGCCTCCTATAGTCCCTGAAATGTTAACATTCTCCATGCTGTAGTGACAGCAATGGCCTATAGATGGCACCATATGGTTCTCAGCATCCACCAGCTCTGTGGAGGCACAGACTAGGCTTTCTATAGTCTCTGAAATATGTTAGATCTATCCCTGTTAAAGTTCCAGCAATGGTTCCCATATTCATCTGGTGAGCCATCTATCCACCTGGTGAGATAAATGTAAATTAATTTGGACACCCTGACGACCTTGATGACTTGGTGCCTGGTAACAGATAAACTTGAAGGCAAACATTATCAATGTTGTAGTACCAGCAATGACCTGTAGATGACACCATACAGTTTTTCATATTCATCTGTTGAGCCAGTCCATCTACCTGAGTGAGTTAAATGTTAACTGATTTAAATTTGGACCACCATGACGCCCTTGATGACTAGTGGTGCCTGGTAACAGAAAAACTTGGAGGCAGACAAATTACATATGACAGCCTAAAATCTAGGCTAGACTGTAACAAGCAACAGTGTACATCAACTCAAAGGAGTATAAGACATGGCTGATAAGCCTCTGATCCCACTCTAATGGTAATAACAGAATTCTATGAATCAACAACCTTTATCCATGTACAAGATACAATCAAATAAAATGCATAGTTATCAATTCATAGTCAATTTGTCTCATTGTGTATGAGAGGGATTGGAGATATGTTTAGCATGTTCCCATTATGTACAAGGAGTATTAGGGTAACTAGCAAGCTTGCTAGACCAAATCATTTTAATAATTTTTTAACTTGAATGCCTGAATCACAGTCCTAATCGTTTCTCCTTTTCGATGCACTGTCTAGATAAACCTGCAGTTTTACAACAACAACTTAAAGAGAATGTGTCGCATGTACTTGTGCATACATCTTGATTTCCATTGGCCTGAGATGAAATGCTGACCCATTAGTCCTTGGCCAGAAGGGCGTCTGGGTGTTTATTTGGACACCCAAACCTCAAAAATCACCCCTTAGGACACCCCAAAAATATTTGTAATTACTGCAAATTTCAATTTCAAGCATATAATTGAGATTTTCTACATTGAGCAATATAATTCCCATGACATTGTATAAGGAAAGCATGCCTTATTTTAATAAGTAAAAACATGTTAACAGTTTGTAATCTTAGTAAATTGTGACCTCCATGAAAAAATAGGACACCCTAAAATTTTACAATCACCAATTTTGGTCACCCAGTTTCTAAATCCTGGCTTAGACCCTGATGCTGACTGTTTTTCACATACATGATTGATAATGGAGATAGGGTAGATCTCATAAAGATGGAATTTGCAGCAAGCCACCAGCATTTGCAGCATGTAAATCCCATTATTCGACACATCAGCTGAATATGATACCTGTTTTAGCGTCCCAGCTTGAGCTAGAAATCACATAATACTGGCCCTGAGGAGAAATGGAACTCCTCAGATCTCATGACAGCCAATTAAAATGACAGGTAAGACGAGCACTACTAATTAGACAGGGAACATCAGCAGCTGTACTGCTGCATGGCTGCTAGCCTAGCTACAAGGTCCTACTCTGTTTTTGGTTTATTATATATAAATGCCTGCACCTGTACTTCATAGGGACCTGTGGCCCACTGTTGGCAATTTAGTTCACACAATTGCCACACAAGGGCTGTGATGGATGTGGGCTATTTTCAACTGAACTCCTAGTATACCGCAGTGCAATCTTTCCACAATGAAAGACATTTAAATATGGCCTGGAGGCAGGCTACATGGCTGCATGATAGAAGGGAAGATTTTGCATGAGTTCAACCCCATACAGGGTTCGAAATTTAGTGTGTTCTTCCAGATAGACCAATTGCATCTTCAAAAGCTACTTAAATGTGTTGTGTATTGAAACCAATACACTACTTGAACTTGTTGTCGTTACTGGTATAGAAAACCAGTAAATCTTTAGGCTACCAACAGAAATTAAAGGGAGCCGCAGCTGCCCTGGGCTTTTCGAGCCCTGTTAAATAAAATTCTCAAATACAGATAAATGTACAACATTAATTTGCATAAATTGGAAGGTTCTTGACAGCTTTAATGTCATAATTTTGAAGATTCCTACCTTCCTGAAGTACAGTTATGTGACTTCCAAGCAGGATGACTCAGTCATAGTTTTCAAGCTCTGATGCATGGTGGCAGAGGAATATGATTTCTAGGAAGAGCCTTTAATCTCTACATTTATATTCAGTGGTTTTTGCTAGGTACTCCTGTTTCCTCCATCATTTAACAGCTGCTTATCATGACCTAGTCTCAATATGGCAGAAAAAGTGATGAAAAATCATAATTCTCTTTCACCATTTACAACTGCTTATCATGACCATGAGAGAGAGAGAGAGAGAGAGAGAGAGAGAGAGAGAGAGAGAGAGAGAGAGAGAGAGAGAGAGAAGAGAGAGAGAGAGAGAGAGAGAGAGGAGAGAGAGAGAGATGAGAGAGAGAGAGAGATAGAGAGAGAGAGAGAGAGAGAGATGCCAATATGGCAGAAAAAGGGATGAAAAATCGGAATTCTCTTCATTCAGGGATCACGGTGACATCAATATTGATGCTAGGAAGAGCCTATAATCCCTACATAGAAGGCTTAGCCTGATTTCTGCATGGGAGTAGCAAGCTGCACCTAGCCAGCCCTCAAACCACCCACCTTTACTGGCTGGCTATTATGAATTTATGATAATGGCAATTGATCTACTCGCTGGAATTGGATTTTTGATTGAGTATTATGAGGAGGGGGGAGAGCTGCATTGTTCCCAGCATGGTTAACACAGCTTCTCCCTATATTCCTCCTCTAAAATATTAAGTATTTTCTTGATAACGATTTCATGTCACACAAACCTCTATGGCTCTGCACATTTATCGCACGCTAAGTGGTAATCAATAGACAATACAAGCCAGGAAATGGTCTGACCTCCCACATAGCTCTACTACCTTTGTGTATCCAAATCTACCATTCATCAACACATAGCCTAGCTACTAGGTAAGTGTTAATCAATAGACAATCAAGCCAGGAAATGTCTGACCTCCCACATAGCTCTACTTCTGTGTATACAAATCTACCTTCATCAAACATAGCCTAGCTTCATCAAACATAGCCTAGCTACTAGGTAAGTGGTAATCAATAGACAATCAAGCCAGGAAATGTCTGACCTCCCACATAGCTCTACTACCTCTGTGTATCCAAATCTACCTTCATCAAACATAGCCTAGCTACTAGGCGTTACTGTTTTACTATTCTGTCTCTGTCTGTCTCTACTACCTCTCTCTCTCCCTCTCTCTCTCTCTCTCTCTCTCTCTCTCTCTCTCTCTCTCTCTCTCTCTCTCTCTCTCTCTCTCTCTCTCTCTCTCTCTCTCTCTCTCTCTCTCTCCAGTAAATGCCTGACCCCCCACATAGCCATGGTCCTAGCCAGCAGGGCGTCTGGGTGCCTTTTTGGACACCCAACCCCTAAAATCAACCTCTCAGGACACCCAAATTTTTTAGTGTGGAATTTCTAAAAATCTCAATCTCAAGCTTATAATTGATTTTTTTATCTCCTTATCCCATGACATTGTTTAATGATAGCATGCCCTATTTTGATGAATTTATACATGTTTATGGTTGAAATATGAGTATATTGTGATCCTCCTTGAAAATGTGGACGCCCAAAATTTTACAACTGCCAATTTTAAGCACCCAGTTTCTAAATCCTGGCTAAGACACTGCACATAGCTCTACCTTTGTATATCCAAATCTACCTTAATTAAACGTTGTAAGAAAATAGTGCTCAATCAACAGAGACACAGTTGTCAGTGGAATACACGAATTATCGCTGACATTTGGATTTGGAATTTTGTTTTTCCGTCACTTTTTCTGCCATATTGCTTTTAAGTCGTGACGGCTATCAGTTGTAACTGGTGGAGTAAACCGAAGTACCTGGCAAAAACCACCGCCTAACCCAAAGTCCTTGGTAACTTTCTCACATGCCCTGGTTGGGATTCGAACCCGGATAGTGGTGAGACACAGCTAGCAGTCAGTGACAATGCAGGATTTACATAGGATTGCCATGTAAAGCTGGAAAAAGGTACAAATCTATAAAGTATAACCATTATCAAACATATATTGAAGTAAGTCAAAGCATAGGGCTTCATATTGCAGTGAACGATGTTTCTTCAATAATTCCTTTTTCTGCTCATGAATTAAGAAAATATTTTGAGCACTCTGCCTGACCAATCCAGAATGATGGGGAGCAATTTATGGTAAATCAATTTCCCCTCTACAGGCAGCTAGCTAGGTCTGACGCGCAACACCTAGACGTCCATGTCCATGCTCTGGCTAGCATGTCAGCACCCAGTGACCTGTGCATGACCCTCTACGCCATACCCTAAACAAGATCAATAAGGAACGCCTCATATGCTATTCATCGTGGGGATTATAATGGAGAAAGCATCTCGACTTCTTCCCAGGAGTCGGAGGCCTTGAGGACGGGATGAAGGATGGATGGAACGAGAGAAAAGGTTTGGTGTCGGCTGATCCTTCAAAAGCAACCAACTCTGGACGGGCTTGCATATTACCAAGGGCTTATGAATAGCCTTTGATACATAGTCTTAGCCAGCAGGGCGTCTGGGTGTCATTTGGACACCCAAACTTTCAAAAATCGCCCCCTAGGACAACCAAATTTTCTTGAGTAATTTCTTAAAATGTCAGTTTCAAACATGTAAAAATTTTGTAATTGCCAATTTTGGGCTCAGCCTGTATCTAAATCCTGTCTTAGACACTGCTTTGATATTACCCTAGGAAGTATTTTCGTTACGCACAGGGCTCACACATATATCCCAATGTCTTCATAAGACACACATATAATCTGGATTAAAGTTTCCTTGAGGTCAGGCTGACCGTCGCTGTATGAGTGTCTGGTGTGGCAGATGATTCTTCTTAAAAGCATGCAACCCTAGATCTTAAAAGCATGCAACCCTAGAGAAATCGCAGATTACCTTTGGTAGTACTATTGATAGGCGCTGCAGGGTCCACATTAGCCTGCCTCCCAGGCCATATTTAACTGTCTTCCATTGTGGATAGAGGGCACTGCGGTATACTAGGAGGTCAGTTGGAAATATATTAACACTAATCTCCCTCGTGTGGCAATTGTGTGAACTAAATGGCCAACAGTAGGACACAAGTCCCTAACTAGTATAGGTGCAGGATTAAAGTAAAATCATAATAGAGCCTTGTAGCTAGGCTAGGTCCACATGCACCTGAGATCAGCAGCTCATGTTCACAAGACACATTTTAACCCATTCATGCCTGCTCTGAGATCATTTGGAAAATGAGGTAGGACTAGGGATAGGTACCAGTACACAGGTAAAAATTGACAGGTCCAGACGGGCCTGTTATTTTGAAGGGCTCAGAACATGTTATAACAGGCCGGTGACGGGCCCGTTATGACAGGCCCGTAAAAATAATGGGATCGATACTGGTTTTCAAGCCCTGAAATGTCAATATATATTGAGGGATCGAAAAACGGGCTCGTAACGGGCCTGTCCACTTTAACCTGTGTAATTGATACTACATCAAAAACCGATATTGAATTGACAAGGTATTGTATCCAAAAAGTTGAGTATCGTATCATTTTTGAAATATTTAAAACATGTGAAATTGACTTCTTTGCTAACTGGATATCTCTGTATGACGGCAGTTCCGATTTATTACCGAAATTTCCTAAGCTGCCAGTGATAATTAAACAAAATTAGGTCCCTGAGAGGCAGACAGTAATGTTCAAAATATTGTTAAGGTATTGTGCCAATCCCTATAGATGTAGGACTGTCATATGGATTCATAAAGTGTTTTTAAGTGTTGCAAGTTGCATTTTGATAAATGTTGCTCTATGAAATACTTTCCAAACATAGTTTACCATGCAGAGAGTTATCAAGAAAATCAAACGTCGTCCGTTATGGCTATACAGGCCTCAATGGGTTAACAGAGGATCAAGGTTTCCTTGAGGAGCGTCATAAGAGGTTATATAGTGGATCACAAGGGGACCCCGCGGCTAACAGAAAAGCTTTCCTCACATGGCGTCCGCCTATTGAGAAAGCAAGCAATTATTCCAATTATGGGTTTTCTGCCTGGGAGTTCAGTGAACTGCTCATGAACTGAAACTCGATAATGGGATAGATGATTTTATCTCTGCTACTTCTCACCTTCTAAACTCTTCCTGATGCACATAGTCATTAGGCTGAATTATCATAATTGTTTGCTTGCATCTCTCTTGTAGCTCAAGCACGCAGACTCTTAGCTATGAATAATACATATAGTGGCTGTGAATTACCTAGGAGAATGCAGAACATGAGACCCTGTTAGTGTTTGAGAAACATGCTCCTGCATACCTTAATATTAAAACTCACTCATCAATATCTTAATCATTATAATCAAAGGCTTATGATACAAGTCTTATAGGCATTTGTTACAATAATATCCTAAATTCACCTACCATTATTAGTTCTATAATTTACAAATACAAATATCTACATAAATGTGTTAATGTCAATTTTTTTCAATTGCTCTTTCTCCATCACGTTTATAATAATCATAAACACAAAACACATTTCTTATACTCACTTATCATATTTAAGGTGTTGTTTTTAAAAAAGACAATGCATCATTTGAGTAGCTTTTTTCAAATGCCCAATCCAATATCATCCTTGATTAATATATTTTTTAATTCTAGAGATAATGAGATATAACATAATCAGACTAAAATATATGGTTGGATATGTATATGCAAAATGGAATAGAGACTTACTTCATTAACCCTAATCCCTTTCTAATTCCATCAATATCTATGTACATCATCATAATACTAATCATATATCAACCTTCCAATGTTCAAAGTTCTTTCATGCAAATTCATAGAAAAGCACTATTTAATGAAATCATAGCCTATGAGCTAGTCTAGCTGGACTATGATAGTATTGGGTGAGATTGGATGGATATGTAGAAAGCAGAGGCCCCTGTAAGTTCTCCTCTTCCTGCCCCCAGGCCAAGATTACAGGAAAGCAGGGAACCCCACCGCTATCTCTTTACACTGTCACTGAGATGACAGGAGGCACAGAGAAAGAGCTCCTGTGTGAATGACATCCTACCCCTCGCTCTGCTCAGCTCTGGTGACAAGCTCATGCTGTGTGGAGGGCGGACTGTTATCCTAGCGCCCTAGCCCCTAGACTAGCTCCTAGTCAAGGACTAAAGGACTAAGTGCGGACCAACCCTGCAGTCTCTCTTGTGCACAGGCAGTTTCCTGAAAAACTCACTTTTGGAACTTTTTCCAATTGTGACTTTTTGGGGGTAGCGACCAAATCTTTTTCTAAGAATCCATCTTCTCGGACATCGCTGAAGTGTGAATTGCCCTTTTTAAGATGTCTAGATGCATATATGGTGCCATGGGTGGTCGCCATTTCTAGATCTATTTAGGCCACTTTATCCCACCAGATAAAAACCCATCATAAATACATGTATATCCCAAATTGAGTTATCTTATAAATTTCTTATCGTTCTTTCCATCTTAACATTCCTAATTCCCTGGGTATATAAGTCATTGATTATAAGGAAGTCCAGAGGCATCCTGCATTAAAGGAAGCAAGTGGAGCTTGATGAGGCCATCTTTGAGATGGGGCCTAAGAGTATCCAGCAGGGTGATATAGGAATGTCATTATAACCTAAAGAGGGCCTGGGGTAATCTCACACCAACCTCCTGATGGAAACATGCACCAAATGATGCAGGAGAGAAAAAATGGAGGATGCCAGTTAACCCTTTACATTCAAATCAGGGTCTTGGCCAGAATTATAAAACTGCCTGTCCAAAACAGTAATTCCAAAATTTCTGCCCGTCCAGATTTAGCTACTCAACTTCTTCAAATCATTATTCCAACAACATTTAATAGCCTATTGTGTCAAAAAGGCCAATTTACACTTCAGCCATGTCCTAGAATATGGTATGTTAGGAAAAGATTTGGTCATTACCCCAAAACTGTCAAGATTGAAAATTCTTCATAGAAATTTTTGCCTGTCCAAAAGGGAGGTTTTCAGGAAACTGCCTTTTTAAAAGACAGGCTGGAGGGGTCCTGGCTGAGTCCCTGATTCAAATACTCACAAAACCCTACATATTCTATGCCAAAATCAACCCCATACCTTGATTACCCTTAATGACCCTGTATTGACAATCCCTCAATGAATTCAACATATCTTAACACTAGATTAGTTTCCTGCCTGCTTCCAATCAATTGATTCCATACCTCTAAATACTAAACACCTTGCCCCCCATTCAATATCATCAAAAGTATACACCATTTCTCTTGTCTTTATAAAAAATCCTACATCCACACTTTCATTCCTACCCTATGTATTTTCACCTTAACCCTTCCAATGCTGAGGCTACTTTTGTCCAGAGCACAAGATTTTCAAAAGCCATCTAGAGCCGGTCATGTTGGTATTCATTGGATAGTTCTCTCAGATATTTGATTTCATTTGATTTTATTCGGTCTAGTAAGATGTGTATTACATAGCATTTGGCACACAAAAAATCATATTTAACTGTGACTAGATGGAGAGTCATTGTCTGCTATACTATAGAATTCTAACCAGACACAGGATATATACACTAAAAGTTAGAAACTTATTTCCATAGTGGTCCTAGATAAGTACCCATGTGCCAGGGTTCCTAGCAATTTCCAGTTTTTTTGCATTATTTGGTATTGGCCAAATTAGAAACCAGCAGCATAAAGGTTAATGACCCTACTTGACCTACACCTTTGTTGTTAACCCACACATTCTTCAATAACAGACCTTCTAAATCCTAAATCTAAACCAAATTCACATCCTCAACCTCCATCAATCCTAAACCTCCTAAACCTAAACTGACCTTTAATATCCTAAACCTGTATTAACCCTACCACATGCTAACCTCAATGAACCTACTACATCCTAAACCTACATCTATCCATTACCTCCTACACTGAAAGTGACCTTTAACATCCTAAACGTACATTAACCCCCACAAATTCCTACCTCAATGAACCATCCACATCCTAAACCTACACTAATCCGTTACCTCCTAAACTGAAACTGACCCTTAACATCCTAAACCTACAATAACCCCAAATTATTCTAACCTTAGTGAACCATCTACATCCTAAAACTACATCAACCTTACTGTTCGAAACCGTAATGACCCTTAATGCTTTAAAGCTACATTAACCTTTAACATCCTTCATCTACATTGACCCCTCACACCCCTATTTAATCAGTGAACCTGAAACAGTTCCTAACCCTTAACCCTTCCAATGCTGAGGCTAGTTTCGTCCAAATGACAAGGACGCAAAGATTTTTGAAAACCATCTAAAGCCTGCAATTTTGGTTTTGATTTGAAAGCTCTCACCAGTGTTTCAGTCATTTTTCAGGTTGTTTGCATCATTTTGTATTGGCCAAATTAGCCACCAGTAGCATAAGGGTGAACATTCTTCTTTTTAAAATCAAAACCCATCCCCAAGTCACTGGCAACTTTCTCACATGCCCCGGGTGGGATTTGAACCTGGGTAGCGATGTGAGACTGACCACACGGCCATCAGGGCAGGGCGAACAGGGGTCTGTAGGGGGCGTGGCAGTAGCAGTCATGAGGCAGAGATGATCGGAGGTGCTCCATGTTTATTTATGACCCTCCGCTTTATGGGCAGGAGGTCTCGTAAAACAAGAGCATGATTAGGGATATGTGTAGCATAACCATATGCCGCCCACCATAAACAACAGCTCTATAATAACTGCAATTACAATGCTCCATTACTTTCCTTTAACCCTCCATGCTCCAAGCTCTGTTGGCAAGCTCACACAAGTGCGATACCTTGCAATCCATTAGGAACCTAAATGGAAGGCATGTGTGACTAAAATGTTTTCTTTTTAAAGGAATAAACATTCTTGAGCAATTTTGAAATATTTTGTGAAGGTTTGTGTGACTGAAATGTGGGTTTTCTCTAAAAAAGGAGCATTATTGACATATTTTATTAAATTTTGTCATACCTTGGCTTTACATGGATTGGGTACCTTAACCCCATAAGGCTATGGAACACAAAAATGTCTGACTGATTTCAAAATATCTTTTGACCAGAGCATTTTCTAAAAAAATTATTTGAAGATAAAATGTTAATTGGAGCCAACCAATTACGCTCCTTAAATGTTTTGTGAATATATGCCTACTTCCCCAAGTTATTTTTAAAAGTGTATTAGATCCAGACGTCACTTGTCTAAGAGATCTGCCGGAATGAATGGATTAAATGATTACATGTAGGACAACTCATGCCAGAATACACAGCAAGCAAAGCACTCATTGTGCTATTTTCAAACCTACTGATATTCCCAATATTCAAGCGATATATAGAGGATTTTCCTCAATACAATTAAGTGTTACATAACAACTTGGTATAATTTTGTCTAGTAAACCAAGAAAAACTGAGCAGGTATATACCTTCATTTTAACCCAGCTAAAAAGACAAAACATTCCATAAACTTATGCATGATATTTTAAGGCACCCCTGGAAAGAATGGTTTTAGCTTCATTGGTAAGTATAGAGCCTTTTCACGCTAGAACAGGCAACTATTTCAGATGCCAGTGGTATCATGTGTTTGGCATTCAATAAGTACATAATACTTAATATCAATTATTAATTTCCTATGCGAATGATTTAATGTCATTACACTTATGACTTATTGATGTTTATCAGGTTTAAACAGCTTAATGTATTAATGGTTAGGCACAATGCTAGATATGTATTCCCTGTAAGACCTGTTCATATACAATAACCATTTTAACTCAATGGAGAAAATTTATTCTCAACAGCCTTATAGTGCATTACCTTCTCAAAGCATACTATATAAAGCCAGAAAAAAAGTGGAAACACCCAGGCACAAAATACAGAAAGTCAAAATCCAATTTAAAACCCTTTGACTCAAAACACCCAAATTTAAAATCAAAATTAACCTCGTAACGTTGAAACGCCCAAATCTAAAACCAAGGTTGAAACCTCCTGTCTCAAAAAACCCTAATTAAAATCAAGATTAAACCCTTTGGTTCAACCCTTTGGCTCAAAACACCCACATTTGAGACCAAGTCCGAAGTCAATCTGAACCCTTATGGCACCTTAAGACCTGTAGCTAAATACCCAGTTCTAAACCGTTTGGCACAAAACGCCCTAAGTCAAACACAGATGGAAACCCCTTAGCGCCAAACACCCAAGGACAAAACCTTGTTTAAAACCCAAAGGAGTTAAGCCTTTAGTGACAGTTTTACCCAGTCTGAAAGAAACAGCTGCTGATTATGCTATAATGTAGAGATCTAAAGTGTACAGGAATTCGGTTATTGTCTAGATAACCATTGAATGGTATAACAGGCTAGGCATAATTAGGTAAGAGTAGTTAATGCTGTACATGGCTTAGTTGAATGTACTAGGTGACCTCAGCAAGCTAACTTTACCCTTGCTTAGGGCAGTAGGGTTGGAAGTAGGTCTGACAAGTAACTGTCATCAAATTGTTCATAATGTATCATGCTTTTCAGAAATAACTGCTAAAAGATTTTTTTAGTTATACCGATGGAGGGAAAGCATATCATTTTAAGCCCATCAAAAGTACTGACCTTAGACTGGCTAATATCAAGGACCTTAGAATAAACTTCCTGCTAATATTCAGTTTCTAACATACCTGTTCATAAAACATCAACCCTTTTCATTGAAGACTATGACAGTCAGCTATAGGGTATATGCAATGGCCTGGTTAAAATAGCCTCCTTTTATTTCACATACCATGTAAGAAACTAGGTTAATATTGCTTAGATGAATAAAAACAAGTGGATATGAAACCAGCCGGTCAACCTGAACAAGCAGGCTGTGGCGAATAGCCCAAAAGTTGAGTTCTGCACATGTATGTTGGTATGCACGTTTCTCTGTAATGAAAAATACAAGAGTCCACATTGGTCTTTGTATTCTAGTGACAACACACTGAGGCTAGATTCGAGACTCCTGGGATAGCCAGGCCTTCGCTATAGCGCATATAGTAATTGGTCTCTGGCTGCACATCCATTGTTTTATTTATCTAAGGTTAATATAGGGTAATAGGATAGCAAGATATATTGGTTCATAAAATTGTATTGCTTACACAGGTCATCACTTAGAGAAAACCACTCGAGTGTTACCTGCTATCTATTCAGAATGCATGCACCTATAAAATAGTAGATTTGCCATTTCTCATCCCTGTTATCCTATTCAACTCTAAGCCATGCCAAAATATAGAGTTCTTTTCATCACCGATTAGTTAATCTATTCCATCTATCAATTAGTCAAGTTGCAAGATTCATCTGATATGAATGACAACAAACAGGAGCTGGGAGTATACAATGCAACTAATGCACTGACTACCAGATGACAATCATATTACATACCAGGCAGGGACTGGCTCAACACTGCATGACAAAGACCTACCATAACCTTACATCAGATACCATAAATATTTATAAAGGTCGGACACCATCAGAGTATGCCAGTCAGTAATGGGTTTGATGTAATGAATAAGGGAAAGAGATGAAATCCAAAGGCATCATTCTTGAAATACCAGACCAAAAACATTTTTCAAAGATGTAAATAAATGTATGTATCGAAATGATGGCATGACCACCTGCTAGCTTGAAGGACATGAATAAAGATGACTGTATATAGACTAGTAGGGAATGCAAACTATACTATTAGAGTCTAGAGAGTATAGGGACCTGGGTCTGGTAGCTAGACTAGCTAGGGGAGGCAATTTATATAGAGACTAGAGAGTAGGGACCTGGGTCTGGTAGCCAAGCTATAACCTGCCTTGACAACCCATTCATACAAAGTTGACACAGGTGTTGCTAAACACACTCATTAAATAGCTTTCCCTGTTAAGTACTGCAGAATCACAGCCAAGCCTAGTAGGTTGGCTACAATTTACTATATCAGGCAGGGTATTGTTTGGCTGCTGTCTGTACATATCTCTCTGTATACATAATCGACATCCTCCACAATACACCATCCTTGTTGTGAGCAGTCGAGAGTGAGTTCTAGGTCACATCAATAATCAGGGATAGTGTGATATTACATCTCCAGGCTTAATGATACCGCATAGTGACAATTATATTATACCATATATGTAACAATAGCCTTGGAGCAACAGATACCCTTTCCAGTCATATATGGACCCTTGAGTAACGTACATTGATAATCATTATAATTGGGTCACATCAATAATCACCAGGGACAACATGGTGTTACATCTCTCAATCATACTGTATAGGGAACATTTTATACCATAAATGTTCACCCAATCAATAGCCATTGAGCAAATACTCATTTAATGGTTTTAGTACTGGTAGAAATTTATAGGAAACAACAATAACCACTTTGGAAAATGTGGGATTACATTTCTTTTCTTTGCATTTCATACTGACAACTCTTTAAATATCATACCATGAAATAGCCTTGTTACTAATACCTTAATAATAAATACTCTTCAGATAGGCCTAATATGTTCCTCAGAGCCTGTATAATGGAAAGGCCATATGCCCAACCACTTTCTTTTCTGAAGAATCAGGTGGTTTCATTATGTTTTACTATGTCACATTGCTTATTTAAGGTCTAACTAAGGATAGAGACAGGTCTAATTAACCCAACCATACATTGCTATTCAGCCAAGGAGTCATAGCGACCCAGGTGGTGACATTGGCCCATAATTCACACCCACGGCTGTGCTGTAAATCTCTGTGGCTGAAGGGAGCAGAGCAGGATTCATGTGCCAGGTCCCTCAGCCTGCTCCCCATATTCAGATGCATAGTCTTAGCCAGCAGGGCATCTGGGTGTCTGGTGTACACCCAAACCCTCAAAAATCACGCTTCAGGACACCCAATAGGATTTGTGATGAATTTCTTAAAATGTCAATCTCAAGCATATAATTGATTTTGGGCACCCAGTTTCTAAATCATGGCTTAGAGTCCAGGGTCTTAGCCAGGATTTAGAAACTGGGTGCCTAAAATTGGCAGTTGTAAAATTTTTGGGCGTCCAAATTTTTATGGGGGATCACAATATACTCATACTTCAACCATAAACATGTATAAATTCATCAAAATAAGGCATATAATATCATTAAACAATGTCATGGGAAATATAAAGGAGATGAAAAAATTCAATTATTTGCTTGAGATTGAGATTTCTAGAAATTCCCCACACAAAAAATGGGTGTCCTGAGGGGTTCTTTTTAAGGGTTTGGGTGTCCAAAAAGGCACCCAGACGCCCTGCTGGCTAAGACCATGGCTAAGACCCTGGCCTAATACCTAGGCTACAGGTCCCTATGTAGCTCACCAGGTAAGGTAGCAAGCGGAGCAAGGTGCTTCGTCAAGTCTGTACAGGGTCACTGGAGTCAACAGGTTCATGCCATCAGGTATGTTATACGAGCTTCACAGGTACGTGAGGGGATGCAGAGAAGCATTCAGCACAGCCAGAGAAGGTGGTGTTGTCGTGAGATAACCTAGTTATAGCCCAGGCAGCCCCATACCTGATAACAGATGAAGCATTTCAAGTAGCAAACATAAAAGGTGCTCTCACCTTTCGGAGCAAGTAGTAGTTAAGTGGAAAAGGTGCAAAATCAAACAATGATTCTTGTGAGACGACCTCAGGGCTTGACATAAAAAGTAGCTCATTCTGCTCCTAAATTTTTGAAAATTGGGTGTAATATGTGTAAGGGCTACTTAAGCTAAGGGTCGAAGTAGTAGTTAAGTGGAAAAGGTGCAAAATCAAACAATCATTCTCCTGAGACAACCTCAGGGCTCAATATATATTTATGATGCTCCTTTGGTTACTACATATTTGAAAATCATGTGTATTTTGTGAAAGGTCTACTTAAGCTTTTAAATGGAGTAGTGGCCCAATGACTGACTTTCAGAAACCCTTAGTATTTTTGTAAAAACAAATGTTAAAATCATATGGACTACTACTTATGGTGGAGACAGGTGTTGGGACTAACAAGTTTTGCAGACTAGTTGTCCTATATTGTATATTGGCATATATATATATGTATATATATATATATATATATATATACATATATATATATATATATATATATATATATATATATATATATATATATATATATATATATATATATATATATATATATATATAAATGTATATATATATTGGAATTGTTGAGACCTGTACCCAGTACCTGTTAGTTAAGATCACTGGTGCATCATGTGTATTTCAATAACCTTGGAAGTCAGATAGAGCTGCTATTGGGAAATGATCAAGTTCAACTTTTAAAAATGTATGCAGGTTCATGGCGAAACGTTAGTGCCACTGTCAAACCTCTATTGGCTATTCATTAGGTTTACTTCATACCTTGTCCAGGCAAGATGTATGGAAAATATTCAAATCCATACATAATTCCACTCGAGATAGCTCACATTTGTTCTGTCTGCAATGGGCACCTTTTACAATGGGTATTAATTAATGAGCGAAATCAACATTTTAAGGAGTTGAGAAAAAAGGTAAGTATAGATGCATGACTCAGTGCTCCTAACAGGTTTGCCAAGTTTGGATGACAAACACAAACTTTTTGTAAAAAAAAAAAAGAGCGGAAAAAATGGTGTGTCAAGTTTGCCTCAGACAGACTTTAAAGGCTAGCATCCATCCAGAATGCTGCTGCTAAAGCACTACTGACAATGACATGGGTAGCCATAAATACAAACTGACATGCCTGTTTGTTCTGGAAAGGTTATATGTCTGGTGATTACTTCCTAGAATCCATACAGTGGTTTAAAAATGCAGGTCTTCCTATGGGAACAAAAGAGCCAACCTCTGAGCCTCGGTCACAACAAATCATTTCCTTGCATTGAGACAATACATCAGTTGTTCTCTACATAAGTATACTTTAAAATTCCCAGGATATTACTTGGAAATGCCAAGATTCTCCTCGTTTGATTAGGAACTTAGAAATAGAGGCACACAAAAACACAAATTTCTCCCTTGCGAACAAACAACCAGGGGTGTCCAACTGTCGCATTGTCACACAAGCATGCGACAGAGGCTTCAAAATGTGCGACAGACCAGGTCCATCAAGTTAAACTGTTAAGCTCGGCAAATTATCGGAATGCATGGCCAGTGGAACCTCTTACATTCTCAAATGTACCATTTTATGCAGAATATGTTAAACATGTGAACTCAATCACCTTAAGGGTAGTCTCTATCGAACAATAGAGATCTCCGTTATCAATATAAGGCTAATGTTTAAGGGCCAACTGATGAAAACTTTGTGCTCTAAAGAAGCTGTGCTCCAGGATTGATGGCTTGTGCTCCAGAACTTTTTTATTTGGACACCCCTGAACAACACTTAATCCCACCTTCATATATCAACATAAAACTAGAATCAGCAAGGCAATAACTGCTTTAATAAGCAAATTTCATCATACCTACTTAAAAATCAGTTTAAAAGGGAACTCCCATAAGCAGCATTCTGTTGATTGGATTGGTACATGTGCTGGATAATTATGTTATTATGTTAGGACCTATCATTCAGGTCTTATCTCATGCCATTTAAATGATTGTTTGTATTTCCTGCATTTGTTTACTTTGAAGACTCCCTGGTGGTGAGTGAACTAGACATATAATATACACCATTATATAATGGTCAGCATCATGAAAGGCAGGGATCAAACAGGGATACAAAGGGTATACAGAGCCTCAGATAGCTTAGATCCTAGGCTGTTAAAGGGATATAGAGGTCTATTTAGTGTAAAAATGTTACCATAACCATACAATTCTTACATGTGGTGAGATTAATTCATCTGTTGTTTCACTTAATTTGATGTGCCATTACCATAACAAGTCAGAGTATGATGAATTTTTTTATGATGGTCATGAATACGGCTTCATATACTGGGCATTGAAAGTACTTCAATCTGCTTGGTCAACTCAGAGGGAAACCTTTCAGGGACTAGGTACCCAGTCTAAGGCAATCTTGCAGCAATATTAGTCAGGACTATGGCTGAGACAGATTAGCCAAAAATAGAGGCATGCTGACAACCTACCAGGTGATAAGCAATTCAGGCAGGAGGGATTCAGATCAGTTATGTCTATGTCGGAGTATGTCCCCTATCCAGTATTTATGTCAGGGTGTCAAACCATCGCATTGTCACAAGAGGAAATGACAGAGGCTTCAAAATGACGTGTGATAGTCCAAAATCCTACCAAATATAACACAGTTAAAATTGGCACATCCATCAGACCACCATGACATGCTGAGCCCTTCAAGGACTTACAATATTACTTATTTTTAATACAGAGCACATTAAACATGATCAAATTGTATTGACACTTTATTGATTTAAGTTTTTCTTATTAATATGAAGGCTGCCATATATGTACCTCCTGGTGACATACGGACATTCACTGTCCCAATGAAAATGCTTTGCTTGTGCTCCAGGATTCATAAGCTTTCTTGTACACCCATGATTTCAGATCCAGGTTAGTTCTCGTTCCATCCTCAAGGGGGAGCTTTAGGGGCTGGGATGAAGAAGAAGTTAACCCATTCACTCAAGAGTTCCTCTCAAAATATCGTCTGCTACTTTCATACTTTTCAAAATAACTTGTGACTAAAGTGAATGTTCACAAAATATTTGAAGGAGAGTTGTTGTCTGGATTCTAATAAACATTTCTCCTTCAAATGTTTTCAAGAAAATGCTTAAGTAAGTAAAATATTTCCCAAATCGTCAGGCCTCTTTTGGCTGCTCTGAGTGTTAATGGGTTAATTTCAAACAGATGACAATCCTCACAGGGCAGCCTGGTCTCCAGTGTGACTGGAGGCACTTGTTAATTTGATGAATTCCCTTGAGAACATGTGGCTTAGTGTGAGATCATAGGAAAGAACTCCTCAGGCCATTTTGATCACTTTATCCTTAATTAATCCAATATCTTATGTAATTGGCTGGGCTCTACTCATTCTAATGAATGATTACATTGCATTAGCAATATGACTCCCAATGAGGAAGTGAGATAAAACCTTAACATATAAGCTAATTACTTTATCATACAAGCCACAGTGACTTGCAAATTCAAATCCTAAATCAAAACACTCCTGGTGAGTTACCAGGGGAGACTCAGCCAGGATCTGTCCTGCATGATTTTTTTGACAGGCAGTTTCCTGAAAACCTCCTATTCGGACAGGCAAAATATTCTATGAAGAATTTTCAATTTTGACTTTTTTGGGGTAATAACTGCATATTTTCCTAACAGACCATCTGCTAGGGCATGCCTTAAGTGGCAATTGCCCTCTTTGACAAAATAGACCATCAAATGTAGTTGGTATATAAAGGATTTAAAGTGGCTGAGCAGCTAAATTAAGATAGGCAGAAATTTTGGACAGACATTTTTTTTAAATCCTGACTAAGCCCTCGATAACCAGGAACTTGGTCTAAACGGTCAGTGAAGAGCAGAGATTTGTCCTAAACAGTTGTACAAAAGACTATACTGTAGAATAGGTATATATCGCGTTACAAAAATTTCGCGAAAAGCCGATTTTCGGTTTTTCGCGTGTACTTTATTTCGCAAGTGAGCGTGTTCTACAGCGCCATCTATTGAACTAAACAGTAATTAGAAAAATGCAAACATTCGGCGGCCATCTTGCAGCCATATCAGGCAGGAGTTTCAATAAAATTGGACTGGTTAATATGCGATTTATAATATGATACCTTGGTAACTTTTTCATAAGTTACCAATGTGTCATATTATAATGACTTTGTGAAGTTATTGCATGTATTTCTCTTCGTTTCAGCCTCGGACCGGCTATGAGTGAGAATCATGCTATGCCGGTATATACTCGTCAACTGCAAATACACGTTTGGCCGTAACAGTTAATTGTCAACAATTCAATTCAAGTCAGGAACAATATCATTATCTCTTTATCATATACATTATTCTGATAATTATCAACATACACATGTATGTATGTTGATAATTATCAAATGGTTCCATCGCAATACCTGTCCGAGTCTCCCTTTCTATCGAACAATGGTGGCAGCCATCTTGTTTCTCGTAAGAAATCCATAGCTGGGCCCAGATATCCTAGAAATTGGACATGTAAGAATGCGAATTATGTTATGATACATTGGTAACTTATTCATAAGTTATCAATGTGTCATATTATGATAGCGTTTGGAAGTTATTGGACGTATTTTTCTTCGTTTCAGCCTCGGACCGGCTACGAGTGAGAATCACGCTATGCCGGTATATATACTCGTCAACTGCAAATACACGTCTTGCCGTAAACAGTAAATCGGCAACAATTCAATTCGAGTCAGGAACAATATCATTATATCTTTATCATATACATTATTTTGATAATTATCAACATACACATGTATGTATGTTGATAATTATCAAATGTTTCCATCGCAACACCTGGCTGAGTCTCCCCTTCTATAGAACAATGGTGGCAGCCACCTTGTTTTTCGTAAGAAATCCTTAGCTTGGCCCAGATATCCTAGAAATTGGACATGTAAGAATGCGAATTATGTTATGATACATTGGTAACTTATTCATAAGTTACCAATGTATCATATTATGATAGCTTTGGGAAGTTATTGGATGTATTTTTCTTCGTTTCAGCCTCGACCGTCTAGGAGTGAAATTCACCGATCGACGCGCCACCACCTCCAGTTGTGGGTAGCGTAACTAAGCATCCAATAGATCGCGTGCGATAAGATCGCGAGTGCGATGCTAGTTCGCGTATTCGCGAAATATACACACTCGCGAACTTTGCCTGTTCTACAGTATTTGCATTATTTGGTTCGAAAATACTGGCTAGGGTTTGGTGAGGAAAAATGTTTTTATAGGTTATGTCAGTATGCATGGTGCACTAAACAATCATGCACATATGTGCGCAATAATGTTTTGGAAGCCTATCCTGTGGATAGAGCATTAAAATCAATTGCATAAACATGTGCAATCGTATGTTTATCATGAAACCTAGCTGAATTCATAGATCCCTTCACCACTGGGTTATTACTATAGACATGGTCTTAGCCAGCAGGGCGTCTGGGTGTCTTTTTGGACACCCACACCCTTATAAAGCACCCCTCAGGACACCCAATTTTGGGGGGGGGGGGGAGGAATTTCTTAAAATGTCAATTTCAAGCATATAATTGAATTTTTTAATTGTCAAATAATTCCCATGACCTTGTACAAGGATATCATGCTTTATTTGGATGAATATATACATGTTTATGGTTGGAATCTGGGTATATTGTGGTCCCCCTTAAAAATTTGGAGGCCCACAAATTTTACAATGGCCAATTTTAGGCACCCAGTTTCGGATTCCTGGCTAAGACCCTGACTATATCTAGACCAGATAACTTTACTAGTATGACGTCCACACTGTTATCTCACTCTCACTCTTTTCATCAGTATGGTGTTAACATGAACAGCAACCTTCACACGAAAACTTCATTTATTGTGGATTAGCCTGAGGACCTTCAACTAAGTGCTACTAACTGATAATTAAGAATCAGTGACTACCCTCGGCTAGAATTGGAAAGTAACGAGTATGTTATTATCCAGCCTGATTGGATTTTCAGCTGAGCAACCATAAGCCCTGAAAAATGATGATGATTTACGGAAAGTGTGGGATATGTTGTTTGATACACTCCCTGATAAATTCCCAACATTTCGTAATTAAGACATTTCCTCAAACAATTTTCACTGACTAATATCCTGTTTGATGCTATTGATCCTCCGAAATCAGGGGAATTTTCTGGTAAATAAGAAGATTAAAGTGTGCAAAAATAGTTCCTCAAACATAATAGGGGGGTATTCATGAGCACTTCTGGAACTAAAATGGTTTTGGCTGTACTCATGGACACAAGAAGTATGTTGAAATGCTATCACATAGAATGATAAACATTCTATATTCAAATTGTGGTAGTGCCTTTATACATGGGGGAAAATCTCATTCTGGAGACATGAAACTATGGGCTGGTTTAGCCTAAACTGGTAATAAGAACACATTTCAGGATGCTTATCCTAACAAAATACTTTAAAGATACAATCCCAAATCATGTTTTTCAAGTTAAACTAAAAGCAACATTAGTGTATATATCCTGTGTCTGGTTAGATTTCTATTGCATAGCAGTTAATGACACTCCAACTAGTCACCTTTATATATGATATTTTTTTGGATGCCAAATGCTATGTAATACACATTGTACTAGACCGAATAAAATCAAATCAAATCAAATCAATCGCAACTTTGTATCTTCATTATAGTAACTGAGTAACTTTGAAGTATCAGAACAAAAGCATAAAACCTCAGTATCTTAGTGCCAACAACGAAAAGAAACTAAGTGTTCAAATGGCATACTGAAGAAGAGACCAAAAGACCTATTAACTAAACCAACAGAACTAAAATACCAAAATAAAGTTTTTATAGGAAGGAACTTGGTAATATAATAGCAAATACTTATCTTAATAAGAGTAACTAAGTAACTTTAAGGTATCTGTTACAGGAGCTGGGTAACTAACTTGAAACTCAGTATCTTAATGACAGCAACTAAATGGCATTGTAAAACAAGGCCTTCCAATGGCATAATGGTAGAGACTAAAAAACTTAACTTAAACAAACATATACTTTTAAAACATAATCACATTATAGAGGAACTGAGTAATACGATAGCAACTAAGTATCTTATTATGGTAACTTAGTAACCTTAGAGGAACTGAGTAATATGATAGCAACTAAGTATCTTATTATGGTAACTTAGTAACTATGAAATATCAGAATTCAGAAACAAAGCAACTGGGCAACTTGATGAAAGTTTAGTATATCAATGATACCAACTGAACAACTCTGCAAATAGTTAAGCATTCCTAAGACATACAGGTAACGACAAAATTTACCAAATACATGAAATGCAAAATCAAGTTTTTCATATGAGGAAATGAGAAACATAATAGCATAGAAGTATCTAAGTGATAGTAACTAAGTATCAGAAAACCAGCTTAGAATCTAAGCATTCCTATAAGTTATAACATATAGAAACAGACTAAAATGATTTAAACCTAGCTGAGCCACAACATGTCTCAAAACTGTAACAGTCTGAAAAGAGCTTTTGAAGTACTGTTATCAAACAGTTATTGATCAGTCGGCATCAGAAGTGAGCAAGCAAGTACTTCTAGTGTATGTATAAAGCAAAATAGCTCAACAAAAGGCAGGCAAATATTCAGTATTGTTAGTACCCTCTTTGCCAGCTGTATGTACCTAGTCTAGCAGGTAACAAACAGCTCACTACAATCCAAGCATCTGGATTCAAGCCAAGAGGGATATGTTTTCTGGCTAACAAAAGTGTGATGTAGACAACATTTGATATAGATTTGACTCTGGAGAGTGCATAGAACCTATTATGTTGTGGGGTGCATCTTTGTAAATAAACAAAGCTAACTTGGTTCCATCTGATTGCCTAAGAGGGTGGGGCTGAACTCCTGGACAAGATTTGGGGGGTTGGCATCAGATATTACATTTATGTTCAGGAGGTTACTCAAAGGAACAAGACACCTTCCATCAAAAATCTTCTTTCAACTTAATAAAAATAAATCCACTAAGCAGTGAATCCAATAAATAGGCTCATCACATTGGCCGAGTTTGGTGGGTCATTGACCAATGCTTTATAAGTTCAGTGCTGTTGTCTATCTGGCCAAACCCTAACTTGCCCCATTCTGCAACATGATCATCCCCCCCCCCAAGAGGACACCCAAAATCTTTTGTGAGCATTTTCTTAAAATGTCAATCAAGAGCATAAAATTGATTTTTTTTCATCTCCATATAATTCCAATGACATTGTATAAGGATATCATGCCTTATTTTGATAAATTTATACAACCCTATGGTTGAAATCAGAGCCTGTTGTGGTCACCCTCAAAAATTTGTATGCCCCCAAAAATTTAAAATTGCCAATTATTGGCATCCAGTTTTTAAATCCTCGCTAAGACCCTGCCCCCAGAATCCCTTGGTTGTGTCACCCGACAGCCAAGTGCTTGTGGCCATCTGGCACCTGGGACTGTAATTTCGATTAACTAATCCTTACATAATCCAACATTCTCTCTCAGGTCAGATCCAATCAACTCATCGACACCTCACATCAATCTACCTGTACTCGCAATCTAGGCTAATTGCAAGCAGGTGCGCCTATTAAACCAGGTACACTAGGAAAGAGGAGGGGGGGGGGGGGGCGGTGTCAGCAAAAGCGTTGGCAGAGTTACACAACAACAATAACATCAACAAGGAGGGCCGATTTGTACGGTCCAGCCGTTTTGAATAGCCTTAATTCCCGTCCCCACGACTCGCTCTCCGTACAATGTAGCTGCAAGATGCTGGCTCCGTAGACCCGTAGGTCAAACAGCAACCTGTAAGCATTAACCACTGAAACACTTAAAGCTAAGCCGACACACATGCAGTACATCAGGGTATCAAAATGATGTTGCATAAAATATGCCGTAAAGGCAAACCTACCTCCAGATATCCCGCATCCTCGGGGTTAAAGGTGGAGTTGACGACTTTGAAGGATAAGTTGACATGGGGAAACTGGTGGAAGAAGTCGGCCAACCACGGCACCTCATACTCCCGTTTCCCGTACTGGAAGATCATGATGGTCCTGTTTTAAAAGGTTCGGGGTCTTTCCAGTGCGAGTTTCTCCCGCATTCGTTTGTTGTTGGTGTAATCCAGTAGCTAGTGGTCTAACGGCGGTGGATCAATCGGCATTTTAGTAACTTTAAAGAGCCTAGAGTGGAACGCGTGTCGGCCCCTCCTACCCGTAGCAGACTCTCAGCTGCTCTGATTCTGAGCTGGCGGAGCTCACATGACAAACATTCCGTAGCGACATCTAACGAACAAACGGTATACTAAAAATCTGCATCTCGCAAAAACCGACACAATAAATGGTACAAGAACGATGTGGAAAGTTCCAGAAAATTCATTGAACCATCCAATCTCAGGCTTCACAATGAAAAAAGATGTTCTTCACTTAAAGGGCACTTTGATCATCGTGTGCCAATCATCAAAAGATAATAAAATTCGCAATTAATGTACTTTAACACCAAATCTCGTGATCTCTCGCCAAGTTGTGAGAGTTTGTGCATGACTCATCCCGTGACGTCAGGTGGGTTTTCCTCATCAAAAACTCAGTGGTGGAGTCTCTACTTCCGATAAGATTTTGTCAAAAATTGCAACAAATGCGAACAGTTGAGGATTACCAGTGGTGCAATATAAACGATAAATAGGTGGAGTTGGTAACTGGGAATTCCGATCTTCAGATTTTCTCCGCAAACTGCAACAATACCGAAGGGGAAGTGGTGGCTTCAGTGGACCGGTGACAGCCCATGTAGGTGCATTGCAGACGAACAGCAACCATGTCGGGCTCGGGGATAGGTAAGTTTAAGGGTGTGCACACTTAATTGGTGGATATTTGTTGGGATATCAGCTCTTATATGTAGTCACTAACTATCAAAGAGAGTACTGTGGCCTACATGTATGCAGCGTAAGCCCTTGGTGTAAATCTATCGTGTTTGTTTTGAGGGTCTGTTCTCTGGAAGGTCGATGTTTCAGGTAGTAGTAGGAGTCGTGATTGAGGAAACCTCTGCTGATGACTCATCGGCACAGGGCGGTGCATACCTAGCATTGCGATGGACGGTGGGGGTGATAACCATTTACCCACACATCCACAGCAGACATATCAGTGGGCAGAGAATTATAAATCAACCCAACATCCTGCACATGCATGGATATCGTGTGTGTTTAACTATCATTATGTTTTATAGAGGGCTACTTGTTTTTCTAATCTACTAACAGGAACCATTGTTGGAACATGCAACCAAAGGCAATGAGTAATAGTGAAGGACGGGAAGTATGAAACTATCTATGACAGCTAATTGTCACCTTCATTATCACCATAATGCATTACTGCTGTCTGGGACAACCCCAAGAAGAGTGGGCAGCACAGGAAGTCAGATCCAAAAATATCCCAGGAGTTATAATTGCCCCATTTAATTGTATGTACATCCTCTAGGGATCATGACTTCCAATTTAGGGATTTTGTTGAAATTGTGCTGACCCACACATTTACAGCACATTGTAGTTCCAGTGGTCTTGCAGACAACATTTATAAGACCATAGCATCACGTCAATTCATACACATTGTAAAGGCACGCTTAGGTGTGGAGTTAGATATGTCCATGGCTTGTAAAGTTGGAGACCTCAATGGTAAGTTAGAGTATTTATTATTTATACTATCTTTGTTCTGGCAAATGGCCTGGGTCATGATGGTGACTTTTCACATGACTACATTATTGCAACATCAATATTATAATAATTAGGTTTATAAATATTAGGTTTTTTCCAGAACCATAAGGAAGTAACCCAATGTTTGAGGGCCACAGTTTGCTTAAAATTGAAAACGCAGTTTATGGTGCATGGTAAGCCTAGAATATGGAAGGCAGTGACAATTGAAACATGATTTACTATCAGTGCCCTGTTGTTGAGTGAGGATAATTGCTTCTGTATAAATAGCTGAAAGCAAGAGGAAGCCAGAACTGCATAATGATGGACCAGCATTATGCAAAGTAGGAATGATACCATCATTGATGGTATCATTCATACTTTGTTACAGCAATTGGGATACATTGTATATACGCTGTAGGGTTGTAATGTAACTTATCATTTATTTGATACATATTGGAAACATTTTTTCAAAATGATTAGATATATTGTATAGGAACATCACCATACCGAGAAACTGGCTGAAAAATTGCAGAGTTTAACAGGGCTTGACATAACAGATAGCCCCATAGTCATGACTATCTAATCATGGAAAAACAGCATTTCGGGCATAGTTGACAGCAACCTTGAAAAATCATAAAAGGTAAAGGCAGACATAAAAT
Source organism: Maea johnstoni (assembly GCA_963942565.1). Taxonomy (NCBI): domain Eukaryota; kingdom Metazoa; phylum Annelida; class Polychaeta; order Spionida; family Magelonidae; genus Maea; species Maea johnstoni. The sequence goes on along the minus strand of OZ012685.1, from coordinate 45,023,882 downwards.
GGGCGAGAAAAATATACAGAAATAACATCAAACCTAAAGATTTTTTTTATTGTCTTTATGTCAAGTTTAAAGAAGTTAATTGCTATCAAATTGGTCAGGCAACCTGGCGGGACTACTGTATCTGATCTTGGGTGTAACTTGCCCCACCTGACTTCCTGGGTTGGGGTACAGTTGAGCCCTGTTTAACCTAGTGTTTGGCCTGCTACATATTTTGAAGCCTTTACAGTTCGACATCCCTGAAAATAAACTATGAGAAAGTGATGACCACACATATTTGTTATATGGTGGTCTGGTGTGTACTCTTGTGGTTAGGTTGAGTGTAGTTGTTTATATCAGGTTATCGAGGATGCAGCAAACTATGAGATGTACTATGATCACATAGTCACGGTAGGTGCTGCTATTTCTGTTATTAACTGCCCTTCAGAACTAATTATTCAGTGTATGACTTGTCTATTATAGCCAGCCAAGTGGAAAGGGGTCACAGTGGGTGCCATATTGCACTTGCAGGTCAATGGTGTATGCAATAGACTATGATTTTATCAGTTACATTGTGTTTGAAAATGGGGTACACCCTAATATCCACCCAATATTTGTCATATGGTAGTGTATTAGAGATTTAGAGTTATTGTATTGAGGACGGGTGAGGTGTGGTTCCTATTCACAATCGCATACTTGTATATATGCAATGGGCAGAGATATGTATTATGAACTTGTAATGTACATTTGTCCTTGCATTTTGGACATGTTTACATGTAAAATATGGTTATCAATTGTATGTTGCTGTTGACGCATATTACAATATTTTCAATTGACTAGGGGATAAGTTATAACCATATAGAATTGTCCTATAGGTTTGTCCTATAAACTTTTCCCATCCAGTAACTTGGTAGGTCCAATGCAGTCTGCATTGTATTGTGGGTTATCATTTAGAAGTGTGATCAATGATATGCATGTATGCAGTAGACAATACTATTGCTTGATACCACATTGGTCCACATACATTTTACATGTGAAATATGTGGTATATATGCAATACCGCAATAGACCATGATCTGCTGAGGCAAAGTAACTATTTCAATAGTAAATTGTAGTCTGTAATTGCAGGTTGTCATTAGGAGAGTTGTCCTATTCTGAGTAAAATCCACCAATGAGGAAGTGACCAAAACAGCTGCTCAGAGTAGATATAACTGTGTGGAGATTGTTATCTTAATTCCTGGTTTAATATAGGCTTAGGGTTGAGTATACTTATGAAGAAGCATGCATCATTGAATATGATCTCCACTAGGGATATAGCCAGGACCCGTCCTACCTGTCTTTTGGACAGGTAGTTTCCAAAAAACCTCCTGTTTGGGCAGGTAGTTTCCAAAAAACCTCCTGTTTGGACAGGCAAAATTTCTATGAAGATTTTTCAAATTTGACTTTTGGGGGGTAATTACCAAATATATTCCTAACAAGCCATCTTCTAGGACATTGCTGAAGTGTAAATTGCCCTTTTTGACACAATAGGCTATTACATATACCTGGTATAAGGATTTGAAGTAAATTAGTAGCTAAATCTGGACGGGCAGAACTCTTTGAATTACTGTTTTGGACAGGCATTTTTGTAATCCTGGCTAAGACCCTGATCTCCACACCAATTTCCTCTCAATTATTTCTCAAATGATTTCTTTGTTATTAGCATATTGATATGTTAAGAAACCCAGGTAGTCTGGGCCTGAAAGGGTAAATTAATGACCCATCGCCTCTCTTAGCGGCAGAAAGGAGCCTAACGATTGAGATGAAATCTTTCAGTTTCTGGTGAAAGCATATTTGGTACCCATGAGTGTCTGAGTCAGCAGGGCATCTGGAAAAATGCATACACGGCATAAAAAGCATATTTTCAGAATACTTGTATCATTAAATGAGGTATCCTGCAAATTGCGCACACAAATATGTACTAATGGATCTGAAAAATTCCACATGCACAATATTGGATCATAAACTATATAAATTACAGTATGCACAGTGAGGGGATTGCCCTGGAGAGATTGTCACTATCTGTATGCTCAACAACATAGTCTGAACCATGCTCAACAACATAGTCTGAACCATGCTCAACAACATAGTCTGAACCAACAATGTGTCTGGGTGTCTTTTGTACACCTAGAGCTTCAGAAATCACACATCAGTCCACCCAAATTTGTTTGTGAGGAATTTCTAAAAATGCCAACCTCGTGCAAACAACTGATTTTTCTCCTGTGGGGTTGTTGCAAAATCTCCCAGTGTCACTGTGACCATCCTAATATAGATTGTCTAAACATAACCCGATTCACACTCACAGTGCCAGCGTGCAACATAACCACTTGCCTCGTTGCAAGTTGCAAGTGAATTTCGCAAAAAAAAATGGCAATGGGACAAGCTGAACAAGACCCTGACTTGCCCTGCTCGGCAAGTTATGTTTTGGGCAAAGTCCAATCTCACCTTTGTTTAACAGAGTTGCCGATGGGACAAGTCAAATATTAGGGCCAGCTTGCCCTGCTCGGCATGTAATGTTTTGGAACCTTTGTTGCACCCTGAGTACACACAGCACCTGGTCTTACAGAGCTGAGACTATTAAAAAAAAACTAATTTTTCATACATACATTAAGTATTGTTATTTATCTCAGAGGGTGATATCTTTATTGAAGTCGATGTTTTGTATTTTTGATTTGACATTGATTTTAAAAAGTTGCATGTGTTTCAGACTAGCAAATAATTAGTGAGTTTTGGTTGGGGGAGGGGGTGCACGCCTCTGCATGGGATAAAGGCATTCATCAGCTATGATCAGGGAGAATATATGGGTTCTACTACCTGCCAGCTAGCCTAGCTACTAGGCTATACTGTATTTTACCATATCAGTTGTGAATCTATGCTCACACCTACATAAGGATATTTGAGTTACTGTTGGCCACATAATACCACATGAGGGTATTTAACATGTATTCTAAGTACCAACATTAGCACACCACAGTGCCTTCTATCCAAAAAGGATGACATAGGAATATGGGCTGGGAGGCAGGCTCATAACCTATCAGCAAGACACGATTGTGTTTCCTGGGCCTCCGCTCCAGGAAAACCTGCATGTATGTTCTATGTTTGTGACAAATTTACCCTTATTATGGCTGTAAATGGACAGATACGTCCTGTATCAGCCCCCACGCAATAAAGAACATTTATCAGTGGCAGAGCTTTCCTGTGTGTGTTTGAGTACGAGATGATCGAGTTCTCATGTTTTCCTGATGTATATATAGGCATGTGGGGGTTATTTTCGGCCGGTGCTGGAGTAACTGGAGCCCTGCACAGCTGATTCAGAAACAGAGCATCCCACTAGCGTAGGCCTCCGCTCATGTCAAACCATGCTGCTCTTATGAATGGGGGTGGCTAGTTATCTACTATAACCTACATACACACTATTTTTTTCTCAAAATGAATCATAAGCGAGGGTGGCTTCCAGAACAGTCTTTAACCAATCCAACGCCGAGGCTACTAATTTGTCCAAAGCACAAGGATGAAAAGCTTTTTGAAAATCATCTAAACTCAGTCATGTTGGTCTTCATTGGATAGCTCTCGACCCCTCGCCGAGTACTGTTGGATGAGTACCCATATGCCAGGGTTTCAGTCATTTTTCAGTTTTTTCACATCATTTTGTATTACCCAAATTAGCTACCAGCAGCATAAGGGTTAAATGAAAATAGAAGGTTGGGATTTTTGTGGGTTGTGGGGATAATGGTTATGAAAACATCCTAACCACTTCTTGTTGGTAAATAATAATGGACTCCAATCAGAATAAACATCACAGTGAACCCCATTCCACTTGGCTGGCTATAATAGACATGTCATACACTGAATAATTAGTTCTGAAGGGCAGTTAATAACAGAAATAGCAGCAACAATTGTTCATAGAATATAGGTCAGCTTGCTTGTTGAAATTAAGGATAGAACTATTTTAGACTATTGTGAGTAGGTCACAGCACTCATGAATCCATTCATCGCTTAAGGGCATCAAAAAGAGGACAGCATTTTTGTTTGGACTATATTTTGCTAGATGGGTAAAAAAGAACTTGAACGGAAACCCTTCAGGGCTCAAAATTAAGTTTTTTTCCAGGGAGCCCAATTGCATCTTTTTAAAGCTATACCTAAAGGTGTTGTGTACAGAAATCACTACATCTTTGGGCCCCTTCCAGAAATTTGAGGGAGCCCTAGCAGAATTCAACAGAGCCTTTGGCTCCCGGCAACCCCTAATTTGGGCCCTGCCCTTTTTCAGTTATTTTGTGACTTTTTTGGATACACTGTATTTAAAAGCATGAATGCAGGGCCTTAGCTAGGATTTAGAAACTGAGTGCCCCAAATTGACAATTGTAAAATTTTGGGGCATCAATTCTTTCGAGGGACAGGAGCTAAAGGGCAAGTAGACATAACTTAATGTTTAGCCCTGAGTAGGTTATACATCCTTTGCACTTGCCCCCTTGTGTAGTTTTCTCCCGCATACTGACCCTGATATGCAGGTGAAAGTGTTAGTGACAGAAGTTAAATGATGTGGTTTCATGACTGGTAGTAGTAGGTCTAGCTTAACCCTTCGATGCTCACAGTGGCCAAAAGCATCTAGACATTTTCAGTTAAATCTTATAAGTGAAAGCATGTCTGGAGAAATATCTATTTGAAGGAGAAATGGTAATCAGAACATTACACACAACTCTCCTTTAAATCTTTTATAAAATCATAGTTATTGCCAAATGTATTATAGCACCTAACAGTCCTGACTAGAATATCTGGAGATACTCTCAAGCTTGAAAGGATTTTTTCTATATTTGTTTCTGTAAGCGTAGTAGGCGGGAGTATTGTTGAAGCAACTTCTATCTGGGAATGTGAGCCAGATGACAATTAGCGTAATTAGTATAAACCAATGAGGCCACTGGAAATTAGTCAGAATGAGAACAGTGGCCTGCATGTGGGAATTATAAAATTACCATCCTCGATGATGGACAAGTCAATCAATGTTTAGGGATCCACCATGGCCTAGTGGTACGATGCCTGGATCCCAAGTGTGAGTTTGTAGGTTCAAGTCTCCACTTGATCTCCATAAGCAGGTTGGCCTGGTCGCAATATAAATGTGTGGCATTGTGGAGGGCTGTCAATGCTCCTTCTGCAACTAAAAGACCCCTTGGAAGTAATCGTGAAGAGAAAGGAATTTCTTCCCAGTTCCAGATTTCTTTCTCTATTGTGATCTGACCTAAGCTGTTGAAAGTGATGTAAAAAGCGATTTCTTCCTTCCTTCAATGTTGGATCCAGGTACATAGCCAGTCTTTTGGACTGACAGTTTCCTGAAAAGCTCCTTTTCGGATAGGCAAAAAAAAATCTAGACAGGCATTTGTGAAATCCTGGCTGAGACCCTATACAACAGGGTCATAGCAAGGATTTTAGAAATGCCTGTCTGAAAGTGCAATCACAAACTTTTTGCCCTTATTTACTCAGCTACTTCAAATCCCTTAACTATCTAAAAAGAGGATGCCTGAAAATTTTACAATTGCCAACTTTGGGCACCCATTTTCTAAATCCTGGCAAAGACTCTGTTATGTGACCAAAGCTTTGCATATTTTGGCACACAGCACTTGATTCAGTGAAGCACATCATTTGTCACACATACATACATGTACATGGTTTTGCCTGGTTGTTTTGCCTGAGTTATTGGCCTACTTACAAACATCCTCACCTGAAATGCCCTTTGTGTGTTATGGGGCACAGGCAGGGGTGTCTAAGTTGATAAATCCTGGGGTACAAATAAGCAGTCCTGGAGCAGAGCGTTTTTAGTGTATATAGACATGTAACTAAAGCCTAAAAAAATAAATTGTTTGTTTCCTGTAACGGTCCGAAAAAAAATAGGGTAGGTAGGTTGGCAAAAACTTTTTTTTGCATTATTTTTTTGGTCAAAAATGTGTGTTTTTATGCATTTTTTACATTGATTGGGAGTTGGGAGGGCGGAAAAAACTTTTAGGGTAGGGATTTTTTTGGATAAAAACTTGATAGGGTAGGGTTACAGGAAACAAACAACTTTTTTAGGCCTAATAGCTCAATGATAAATTGTCAACAGGTAGTACCAATGCGAAACTCCTCAATAATTATAAAGGTCTGGAAAAATAGACAATGCAATATAAAGGAGTTGATATATTTAATGAAATATGAATCAAAATAATAATAACAGGTAGTATTTAAAGAGCTAATTATACCTTCCATGCTATCCAAGAGTGTGCCAAATTAGACAGTGCTAGTTGAATTTTGCCTATTGCACATTTTGAAGTTTGTCGCACGTAAATGCGACGCTTGGACACCTCTGGCTAGTGTACCAGAGTTAATACTTATATTTAAGGGTGAAAGCGGTTTTCAAATGAAAATGGCTCCCTCTTGCTCTTTGTAGAATATCATGGACTGTGACCATGTATAATGCTACTTTATGGTTTGACATGTTCTCCAGCAAAACATGGGAGCTGGAGCAACACTAAAACTCTGACCCATAGTATTCATTAGCTAGCCTATTGCCAGTGAAGATGAGGTTAGTTGGGCAAGAGCTGGAATCCTGGTGCATGTCTTAGGCAGCATTTATAAAATGCCCGTCCAAAACAGAAATTCACAAAATTTCTGCTGGTCCTTGCCTCATGAAATTATGCAGTAGTTTGTATTTATTTTCTATTTTTCTGGTTTGAACCTTGAACTACCAAGTAGAATAGCGGTAGATATTCTTCTTGTTGAACCTTGGCTCATGGATGATTGAGTGTTAGGAATTTGGCTTGTTTTGTTGTGAATTGCTTTATGATGACTCATGTGCTGGATTTAGCCAAGTACAGGTAATCACAAATGATAGCTATGTGTGTGACAGGTCAGACTAGGATACAAATCCTTGATATTAAAGTTGAGGCCAAAAAGATATAATCTGTTTGTGGTTACCATACCGATCTTTTCAGATCTGCTCAACTGTAAGATATGCATAGACCTGGGCATTCTTGATTAGCATTATAAGCCAAGACCATAAATACATTTTCTGAAAAAGAAAACAATCAGTCCTGCCTGCCTAAACCACCAAGAATCATGATTGTTGCGCCCTGGACATATTTAGTAAATGAATATCAAGAATAATGCAACCTCAATAGATTTGATTCGATTTGACTTGATTATATTGTCTAGTACGATGTATATTATATAGCATTTGGCACACAGACAAATCATATATAAAGGTGACTAGTTGGAGTCATTAACTGCTATGCAATAGAATTCTAACCCGACAGATATCTTAGTTTTGCTTTTAAATCATGGTAATTACTATATAAAAAATAAAAAGCCTACCAACCTACCCTTTTTTGGCCATGTAACCACTAATAGACCATTTATTAATTTGGCCTACACTCCCCCATACGAGTGAACTGTCGTTCATTCAGTCACCACCAGATGGCACCAGGACTGAATGAGGTAATCAGATTAGATGAGGAAAAGCTCTGCTGGCTCTGCGAAGTGAGTAGGATACTACAATACTTACCCACCCGAGGTTCAATTCAGATATACAGTTAGTGGTATAGTCTATTCAATTGACCGTTTCATGTTGAAATAAAAATATACAAAAATATTGGAAACCACAGAAAAAATTACGGAATAGGAAAGATTACCCAAAATTCAAAGATATAGTAATACAGTCTGCATAGAGAAAGTTGTAGCTTCCAAATTACATCTATTAAAAATGATAGCCAAGTTCAGGGCTTGTGACAGGACATCAGCCGCTGTTTGCTGTTAATAGACACCAAAACATTTCACATCCGCTTGTCCCATTCAGATAGACTGGGATTCTCTGAATCAGTGAGGCACTCCTCTCCCTTCCTGGAACCCACTACATATCAGTCATATCCCTGTTCTGGGGCCATGTATATACCCAATCATGTATGAACATGGATAAGGAAGGAGTAGGTGTGAAACTGCCGGTGATCCCACTGCTAGTCTGCCTGGGCTGCCTTGTCTTGATGGGGAAAAAACTAGGTCAAGTACATTGGGCTTACTTCCTGCTTCACGGGAATTCCCCCTGAGTTTTGGGAAGTTGCTTTTGCTGCACACTCCAGTAGTGAGCTGCAGCTTGTCTAGTTGACACTCATAATAGTGACTGCGGTGGGAGAGACAGACTTGAAGCAACGCTCATATTGCCAGTGAGAGTTGGTTAGAGTTATTAGTCACTGATATAGCATAATAGTGACAGTGGTGGAAGAGACAGACTTGAAGCAAGGGTCATATAGAGACTGCGGTGGAAGAGACAGGCTTGAATCAAGGATCATGGCTTGCACACAGGTCCACGGAGGATTTCTTCAGATACCTGTGGTGTCTCACTGTACTAGGAGAACTAAAACAGATCACTCTGGCCAGAGTCTTGCAAGCATGTATGAAGCATATCAGCGGGCATACAGCGTCAATACAGCACCATCTTCGTCTTCAATCAGTAGTAGGTTGAACTTAATATATCATAATGAACAGTTGAAGTTGGTACCTGTCACTCTTGAATATGTCGCCTGTATTGAATGCAATCAGTATTGAATCTTGCAAGCATATATGAGGCTTATCTGCGGTTATACAGCCTCTATACAGGACCATCTTCATCTTCAATCAGTAGCAGGTTGAACTTTGCATATCATAAAGAACAGTTAAAGATATATAAGTACTTGTTACTTGTGGTTAATCTGGTTATGTCACCTGCATTGAATACAATACCACTGGCATGTTGTCACTTTTCACTTAGATACAAGGATTTCTTGAGAAGTAGGAGCAAATTGTTTTATTTTGCATATGATATTTACTTTAGTTATGGTAGCTACCCCAGGTGCGTGCCAAATGTAGCTAACAGCTAACTACCTGACATCTTGGAAAATGGAAGGGTTACTTAGAAATCTCAATGCACTTGTTCAGACATCTACCCACTATATCCTTAACCCATGAAAGACCTCTGATTAGGTACAGTATGAAAAAAGTATGTTATTGTTTCAAAATAGGGGGATCTTTTAAAGTGGAAAGATATTTGTTGAAATATTTGTTTTACTTCACCATTGGGGTTACAGATACTGTGTTTGCATGTTCTTCCGCTTCCGACAACCAGAGATTATCTGGGCTCAATCAACTCATTTCCTTGCTTCCACTCGAGACAGGGCGTTCCCTGATAGCCAAGTGGTCTAATAAAGCATTGTCACCAGTGTCTTAGCCAGGATTTAGAAACTGGGTGGCTAAAATTGGCAGTTGTAAAATTTTGGGGCGTCCAAATTTTTAAGGGGGAATACAATATACTCATATTTCAAACATAAACATATATAAATTCATCAAAATAAGGCATGATATCATTAAACAATGTCATGGGAATTATAAGGAGATGAAGAAATTCAATTATAAGCTTAAGATTGAGATTTTTAAAAATTCCACATAAAAAATTTTGGTTGTCCTGAGGGGTTCTTTTTAAGGGTGTGGGTGTCCAAAAAGGCACCCAGACGCCCTGCTGGCTAAGACCATGATTGTCACTGACTGTACATATACATATATATACATATATATATATACATATATATATATATACATTTCTTTATGCACCGAATAGCCTATTGATGCTATTGTTTTGATTGTTTTTTCAGGGAAGAGGAAGAAGAAGGGTCCCAAGCTTGGACCATTCGTCCCTACAGAAGCTCCTCCCAGCCCTCTGTAAGTATCCTACTTTTTCTCTGCTACCCCTTAACCAGGGTCTTAGCAGGAATCTTCATTTAATGAAGATTCCTGGTCTTAGCCAGCAGGGTGACTGGGCGTCATTTGGACAGCGAAACCCTCAATAATTACATATCAGTAAACTCAAAATGTTTTGTGAGTAATTTCCTATATTTTGAATTTCAAGTAAATAATTGAATTCTTTAAAATAATTCAGGTCTCATAATAGAAAAAGAAAATAGTATAACTACGATTATTCCATTGACTAGCGCTAGTCTAGTATGACGTAAGCGGTCAGTGTACCTAATTATTTCCATAGTTTGCTTTCTGATAATGAGGTCCTGCATGGAAAACAAAAATGTGATGATCTCAGACCTGCCCATATATGGCAGTCCCCATTCACCATGCACTCCTCAACCAGTAGCTAAACTAGGAAATATCTGCAATGTCATCACTCTTCACCACAAATAATTGTGGAATGTCAAGCATACAGATAGAGAAAATCTTTCCAGGGCAATCCCATCACTGTGCAATACTGCAATAGTGTTTGTGATCCAGTATTGTGCATGTATAATTTTTCATATTCATTAGTATATATTTGTGTGTGGAATTTACTGGATACCTTATTTAAGGACAGTACTCAGAAAAATGCTTTTTGTACATAATAGTCATTTTGAATAAGTGAAATACTCATTAAGCTTTGGAGCGTGACAGTCTCTACAATGCCAGAACATACCGAATCTGATAGCTACTCAAATCTTCAATTCATATGATGAAGCAGGCTAGCACTAAGCAGTTCACCTCTCTGCAGTACAAAATTCACAAATGACCATACGGTTTATGTTTTTAAGTTAATTTTTACTTGCACTTAAAAAGGTTGAGATGATAAGTAAAGTTGGAGAATTGCCAATGTGGATTCTCAGAAACATTCACTTGTCCACCACACTAGTTACCATTTATTTACTTTGCTTGAGTGGTATTCATACTTGCCCTTGAACATTTGGAAAAACCTTCAAGTTTCAAGTCTTGCAGTCAGTAAAAGTATCTGAAAAAATGGCAAGTAACACATCAGCTTATTTTTTGGATATTGCTTCCTGGCTTGGTCATGAAAAATTAGTTCATGGCAATTACGAACAACATGTGATAGTCATGCTACTGGTCATTGATTGGCTCTTTTCCTGGTAGGGAAATTTTCTTGTTGCATCAGTCCCTTTATAGCACATGATATTGACTGATTGTCTGAAGTCACACATGTAGTTTGTTTGGCACTCTTCCAAATTATAGGTGGATGGCCAGATTTGTAATTGACAAATTAATGCATATGCACCAGGGACCAATATTTGTTCATCATGATGATTGAGAGCCTTATATGGTCATTTCAACTGAAGCAAGAATTCCACAGCCCAAGCTTAGGGTTTTTTTCAGTGCACATAGTGTGATCATAGAGCTGTGTTACACTTAAATCAAAATCTGTGGTGTGATGAAGCAATCTTTTCAAAGAGCCATACATGTTGAATCTCTGAAATTGATTACATCATTCTTATAGAATGGTGGTATACTCTCTTGTTTCATACTTCAAATCTAAGATACAATTACAGACCTGAATAATGGCAATGGCAATGGATAATTAAATTGCTAAGTATGTCTCAAGTAATCTTGGGTATACTCATATTAGTTATATAGTATATGATATAGTCATTGCTCTTCAGTATTGATTTTTTCTCATTTTCCTTTCTGACTGGCCTTGTCCATATAGACAAAGAAGCGCCATTTTATTAATGTTTCCAATAGCATACAGGCCTCAACGCTAACTCAAAATGATACTGGCCCTGTAGGACCAGTAACACCTAGCATCTGCTGGTCCTGCAAAAAATTTACTGGTCCTACATTTTTTCTTTAACATAAGAACATTGCATAAAATTCACCACAACATTTATCTTTATAGATTTTATCTTCATTTATTTCAAAAACATTTGGGGACATTCTCGGTGGAATTTTTTTAAACAAGAATGTCTCCAAATGTTTACTGGGCCTGTAGGACCAGTCGAGGTCTTTTTTTACTGGCCCGAAGCTGTTCTTGGGAATTTCTACTGGCCTGGGGCCATAGGTTCACCCTTAGCGTCGAGCCCTGGCATATATGTACAGCAGTAGTTGCTATTTAGAATTGTTATTTTCTCACCTTTCTTTTCTGTCAGGCCTCCCAGAGACCTTGATGACAAGGCAACCATCACCATTGGAGATAAGACGTTTACAGTTGAGGCCACAGACTTGGAGAGCATAGTTGAGCTGGGAAGAGGAGCCTATGGAGTGGTGGAGAAAGTCAGACACCGGCCCAGCAATACCATCATGGCTGTAAAGGTGAGCAGAGCTACTACAGTGGTGCTAGCCTAGATTTCTTAACCCTTCCAATGCACAAGGATGCAAAGATTTTTGAAAACCATCTAAACCCTGTCATGTTGGTACTGTATAACTGGTTAATTAGGCGTGTACTTAAGTTGGCGTGTTTTTTTTCAAAAAAGTATTTTCCCTGTATTTATTTTGGCGTCTGGAGCAGTCAGAACAACGCATTCTTTATGTAGACATATTTTTATGCGATCTTTAATTTGGCGTTGATGGGCATTCGCCAAAAAACGCCAAATTAAAAACCACGCCAAATTAACCAGTTATACAGTATTCATTGGAAAGCTCTCACTGGGTACTCTCAGATGAGCCAGGGTTTCAATCATTTTATAGGATTTTAGCATCATGTTGTATTGGCCTAATTAGCCAACAGTATAAGGGTTAAGGTTGTCAAATATGTTTTATCTGTGTTCAAGTTTTTCTTTTACCGTGCACCAAGTGGTCAAGGTGGCCAGGGTGGTCTAATTAGTTCACATTTATCTCACCAGGTGAATATGACTCAGTTTGAGTGGCAAATCCTCTCGAGATACCAGGTGGTGCCATCTATCTATCATAGCTTCAAGTGTCAACATAAACTTAAACATCCACTAGTCCTGATTGGAAAGTGACATAATTTTTCTTGACCTGCATATTATGATCTAAGATTACGAGAAAATTTGTTGGTGCTGCGCTTATGCACACCAACACACTTTTTGCTTTCCTCTCAGAAAATAGCGTTCACATTTGGTGTTCACATCCTTTGGGTGCTTTCAATGAGATGTATCGCTATATTTTTGGTCGGTGTTTTTGCGGTACAGGTGAACTTGGATATGACGGACCACTGTACGATGGATTTTTGCATATGACAGACGATATGCTTGGTCCCAGTCCGATGCATATCAAGTATTCGTAATATGTATACGACGGATTTTGCATATGACGGACCAATTTTCCTGGTCCCATTGAGTCCGTCATATCCAAGTTCACCTGTATTCTATTTTTCTGTTTATTGAATGACATTGGTATTTTTCAGAGAATCACAGCAACAGTTAACACACGGGAACAGAAGCGCCTTCTCATGGATCTAGACGTGTCGATGCGCAGCGGGTCCTGCAACTACACGGTCCAGTTCTATGGAGCCCTGTTCAGAGAAGGAGATGTGTGGATATGTATGGAAGTTATGGACAGTTCTTTAGATCAATTCTACAAAAAAGTGTACAAAGCTAGCAAGACCATACCAGAAGAAATATTAGGCAAAATAGCTGTTTCAGTAAGTATTTGACGTTCAAACGGGGCATGAAACTACACAAATGTTGTTTATTTTCTACCATAGATACTTTTCAAATTTATTATTGGTTTCAAGTTCCAGCTCTTATTCATATTCATAAAACATCCAATTGGTATGTGAAATGCCATTATTAATTAGTAATTATAACAACAAATGTATTTCTACTGTGAGTTTTTATGGAATGATTAGACAGACTGGAAAGGGATTTGATATTGGTACAGTTATATATTGATGTTCTTTGGATGGTTGAGTCACACAGTATAATATTTAATGTAATGGCAGGTATTGGGAATTTTCAGTGAAATAAATAATTTTGATAGAAAACTCAAGACAGCAATATCTAGAAAACTGCATTGTCTGATAATGCTACTTGTATCTAAGGATGTGGTACTTTGTCTGATAGTTGTATCTGTCATAGATTGATTGCCTTTGTAAAAATGTTTTTCTTTAATTTCCATCTTACAGGTAGTGAAAGCCTTGTTATACTTACAAACAGAACTCAAGGTTATCCACCGAGATGTCAAGCCCTCCAATATTTTAATCAATAAAGAAGGTGTAGTGAAAATCTGTGATTTCGGTATCAGCGGCCATCTTGTAGATTCCGTGGCCAAGACCATGGATGCTGGATGCAAACCTTATATGGCAGTAAGTGTTTTATTTGCAAACCTTATATGGCAGTAAGTGTTTTATTTGCAAACCTTATATGGCAGTAAGTGTTTTATTTGCAAACCTTATATGGCAGTAAGTGTTTTATTTGCAAACCTTATATGGCAGTAAGTGTTTTATTTCCATCTTTAGTAATTAACCCATTAATGCTCAGAGCGGCCAAATCAGGCCTGACAATTGTGGAAATATTTTTCTAACAAAAGCATTTTTTTGGAAAATAATTGAAGGTAAAAATGTTAGAGAGAAGTCAAACAACAACTCTCCTAATATTTTGTGAACTTTTGCTTTATTCTAAAGTTATTTTGAAAAGTATGAAAGTAGCAGACACTACTTTCTAGAAGATCTCTGTGTGTGAATGGGTTAAATGAATGAATGAATCTTTATTGACTGTAGATACAAGCTACCAACTATTGTAGTAACTATTGCAACTTTGTAGTAAAAATAAAGTTATATGTCAGGGTCTGACATTAATCAAAACAATATACAAGCCTGGTAGGACTAGTGGCATCTGGAATCTACTAGCCCTACTTCAACCTGTTCTAGCCCTGCCTTACAATAAAAATAATTATTGTGATTTAACCTTATTTATCACCAAAATGTGCAAGAAAATTCTTTTCATTTAGATCTTATTTCAAACACCAATCAAGATGTCATCATGTCAGCTTAGCTATCTTACTATAACTGGTAAATTTGGTCTAGTCTGGTTGGGCTATAACGGTCTGGAATTTACTATCCCTACTGGCCCCTTTTCACATGTTTACTAGCCGAGACTAGTCAGACTACCTTGTGTTTGGACACTGTACTGGTTTAGTTATTTAATTTATATTTTAATTGTTTCTTACAGCCCGAGAGAATCAACCCAGAGAGGGGACACACTGGATATGATATCAAATCAGATGTGTGGAGCTTAGGGATCACAATGGTTAGTACAGTTAACTTCAGAAATAGATATCAACTATCAAATATTGAGTATATCCATTCAGCCTAAACCAGGGGTTTAAAACTGGTTGTTCCTAATTGGCAATCCTCAAAGTTTTTTGTGTCCTATTTCCATGGGAAACTATAACATTTTTTAAGTAGCAACCATTAACATTTATATGATAATTGACAAAATGCTTTGTGTCCTAAAGTAATGTTTAAGAATTCGAATCAAATGGAAGATGTTTCCGTTATTGTTTGAAATAGACTGTTTCAGAAATTCCTGACTGACACATTTGGTTATTCTGAAATATGATTTTCTAAGTTATGGGTATCAAAATGATCTTCAGGCACCCTGCTAGCTTTGCTCTTTCTTATTGCCTTAAATTACAAATCATCCTTGATTGCCATTTGAAATAATTTGGCTTTATATTATACCAAATATTCTCCTGCTATGATGCTCCAATAACTACACCTTAATATGGACACTCTTTCATTATCAATAATTAACATATTTGCATTGTTTTTCAGATTGAATTGGCCACAGGCAAATTCCCATATGCCTCATGGGGCACTCCTTTTGAACAACTCAAACAGGTTGTCAAAGATGACCCTCCTAGACTACCTCCAGACCAGTTCTCTTCCGAGTTTGAAGACTTCATAGTACAGTGGTGAGTATCCAATCATATGAAGTCCAATAAAATTAGGAATATCATGATTGCAATATCCTGTCTACCTAAAGGTACATTAAAAACACATACAGTGTAGAATCTGCATTTCATATTGAACACAGTCTAAGGAAAACCTCTTATTATCTGATTCATGCTTTGATAATATCAAATGTTTCACTTGTTTTACTTCTTTTCTGATAATTACTTATGAGGACCAATTGCTGTCTGTTTAATGAAACATATTTGGTAATACTTGTGGTCATGTACTGTCCTCTACTGTTTAGACAATGATCTACTATGTAGACGTCGTTCTTAGTGGGGGGGGGAGGGGCCTGTGGTCTAAGACATTGGCTCTGACTTCTTTCAACATTGCCTGTGTTTGAATCTCTGTCGGGGTATGTGAGAAAGTTGTCAGTGACTTGGGGTTAGGGGTGGTATTTCCCAGATACTCTGGTTTCCTACACAACTTATAAGTGACTAGTCACGATCTGGCCTAAATATGGTAAGAAAGAGGAGATAAATTTCCTGTTCTCATTCAGTTGCTGTAGATAACTGTCTCATGATTCGTTTTGTTTGTTTTTTCAGCCTGCAGAAACAAGTGTCAGAACGACCAAACTATCTTCAACTTTTACAACACCCTTTCATCAAGAAATATGAGAGTGCGGAAATAGACATGTCTGCGTATGTATCCGAGATACTAGGAAATGTAGGCGACGATATCAACGAACAGCACAAATAAGCAAACGAGAAACCAATTGTCGTGAAGTACACAGTGGTGGGCTGGACTATTTCTTGAATAGCATACTGAACTCCAACTGTGTTGAGGTAGCTGTACAGATAAGAAACTTTAGACTCTACCGAGAGAGGAAAATACTTTTTACTATAGGATCTGTGCTCAAGGTTACTGCTGTGTCCAAAGGATACATAGTGGACAAGAGCGTATTCACTTGTATTAGAGAGATTTCCACTTATAAAATCTTTGCCTTTTCATTACCACATACTTAATTGGCTAGAAGTCACACAAAGGGTGGGTTCCTTCACAAAAACATGTGGTGTACTGTCAGGTACTCTTCAGCGTGCAACATAACCACTTGCCCCGTTGCGAGTGAATTCGGCAAAAAACGGCAATCAGGCAAGCAGAATAAGACCCTTACTTGCCCTGCTCGGCAGGTAGTGTTTTGTGCAGATTCCTCGCAATGTAACTCACCTTTGTTTAACAGAGTGGCAGGGCAAGTGGAAGTGCCGGCGGGGCAAGTAAACTTTAGGGGCAGCTTGCCCTGCTCGGCAAGTAATGATTTGGAACCTATGTTGCACCCTGCTCTTTTTCTGCCTTTTTCTGCCTAGCTTTAGAAAAGATGGCATACCTGTACAGTTTGAGTCACTTTTCTCAATATCTTATGCTTTGGGATCACTGGAAATATTGCTATGGCTTAGTAGCCAAATTTCTAGGGAAGTAAGTGGGTTCTTACAACAGTATGTTGCTTCACATTGAAAGTTTGACTTACAGTTTATTTTTGTGAAAGGAACCAACCCTCATATGGGTTTCCCATAATGGCCCTTGATCTGTGATTTCTAAAATAAGGGAAAAGAAATAGGCAGATGTGGAATCTTGTATATTGCATAGCTCTATTGTATATTTCATCTGCTTCACAAGTCCATCCTATGAAAGAAACTGCCAAAGAGAACAAAAAGGTTTTCTTAAAAAATACACATATGAATACTGCAATCTTATAAGTGAGATCTTAGCCTTATTCCTTTCTAGAAGGATGCTATTTAGTATGTATGTTCATTTTTTATTTACTTTGTCTAGAACATAACAGGTAGACATTTATAAAGTTCTGTGGTTTTATTTATATTATTACAAACCCACATAAATATAGGCAAATAAATAATGAAATGAAAAAAGTTGTATTGTTTTGACAAATGCATTAATCGCGAAGACACTAGTAGACACCTGTATACTAATAATATTAGAATGGGGTCTTAGGAACTGGTTGGTGGTGTCAGACTTATGCTTTAGGATTCTTAACCCTTCCAATGCTGAGGCTACATTCGTCCAAAGCACAAGAATGCTAAGATCTTTGAAAACCATCGAAACCCTGTCATGTTGGTATTCATTTGAAAGCTCTCGCTGAGTACTCTCAGATGAGTACCCATTTGCCAGGGTTTCGGTCATTTTTTTAGGATTTTTGCATATTTTTGTGTTGACTGAATTAGTCATCAGCAGCATAAGGGTTAAATCAATTATAAATCACTCTTTTCTCATCACTCACTCATCTTTAGTGACTTTACTAAATGGCAATTAGTTCAAACACTATTGAATCTATGGCAATATCCATGGTCATCATCAATATAATAGAGCCATCATTACAATGAGTACTTATGACAAGTTGATATTTCCCTAATTCCCATCCAACCTGATGAACTCCTATCTTTGAATGTTTTTGAAAAACTGTTAAAACTGTTAAACCCTAGGCTTTCCCAATTTTTGTTTTGATATACAACCTATTAAACCTCATTAACCCTTCCAGTGCTGAGGCTATTCCAAAGCACAAGGATGCAACAATTTTTGAAACCCATCTAAACCCTGACATGTCCTGTCGCTCTCAGATGAGTATCTGTGTGTCAGGGTTTCTATCATTTTTCAGCTTTTTTGCATCATTTTGTATTGGCCAAATTAGTCACCATCAGCATAGGGGTTAACGTTCCCTCTGAATAAAGACCAGATACTGTAAAACCATTAATATAAGCTACAGCTACAGTTGAACTTTGCAGAATTTTATAATTGCAATGAATGCCAACATGAGAATGGACAGCCTCATCTATGCACAATCTGAAGTGTATTTGATTTCTGACTACAAAAAACATGTATGTGAGGAGAGTGGACATAATCTTGTGTTTCACATTCACTGTGGTGTAGATCAGATAGCTTGAGGTTACATCAACTGATTGCTGCTATTTTGGTATAATTCCATACTAAGACTGACCTGATAAATATAGGAATATTGTTTAATAATCAATAAGCGTATTACTGAAAGTTTAATCATAAGATCTATTTCAATTCTTTCAGGAAAATTAGGTAGAGTCTTAACCCTTCCAATGCTGAGGCTACTTTCGTCCAAAGCACAAGGACGCAAAGATTTTTGAAAACTCTTCAAACCCTGTCATGTTGGTATTCATTAGCAAGCTCTCGCTGATTACTTTCAGATGAGTACCCATGTGCCAGGGTTTCAGTCATTTTTCAGGTTTTTTGCATAATTTTGTTTTAGCAAAATCAGCCACCAGCAGCATAAGGGGTATCATTCATGTGTCAGAACTTTCAGTTAAATGGTACATGCATTACACACAATCTTTGACATCGGGGATACTTGGTATTTTTGAACACCATCCTTAAAGTAATTCACTATCATTAGGAGAGCAGAATAATCAAATCGGTATCTGAGGTCCACTATTAAATTTTGAGTCTATCTTCATGTATAGTGCATCAGAATATCCTCGTGGAGGGCCTATGAACAACTGGTGAAAAATGTAATTGAACCAATTGATGATTATAGTGCCCAAGATATACACATATACACACCTACCAGATAATAAACATCTCCTAACCCTTCCAATGCTGAGGCTACTTTCGTTCAAAGCACAAGGATGCAAAGATTTTTTGAAAATCATCTAAACCCTGTCATGTCGGTATTCATTGGAATGCTCTCGCTGAGTACTATCAGATGAGTATCCATATGCCAGGGTTTGTCATTTTTCAAGGTTTTTTGCATCATTTTGTATTGGCCAAATTAGCCATCAGCAGCATAAGGGTTAACTGGGCAGAGTAAAGCACTTAATATGGATAGGCAGATCATTAATAACAAGTCAAAATGATGCTATGAAGGGGTATAATAGAAATGGCAGATGACTCCTACAAGGGTTGTGCCTTAACCCTTATGCTGCTGGTGGCTGGTTTGGCAAATACACAATGATGTGAAAACCATGAAAAAATGACAGAAACCCTGGCAAATGGCTACTCATCTGAGAGTACTCAGAAAGAGCTATCCAGTGAATACCAACATGACAGGGTTTAGAAAATCTTCAAAAATCTTCATGTCCTTGTGATTTGGACGAAAGTAGCCTTAGCATTAGAAGGGTTAAAAACTCTAAATTTGAAGGGAAATGGTATTTCCTTTTCTGAGTCACACTGCCGTCTATGTTTTACATCAATGATGATTCCTAAATATTTCAGACCACAGACTATGTGAAAGGTTTTGCCAAGCAACTCTGTTCCTTGATAATGATTGGACTGAACCTAACGTTCTGATTTAATCTTGGATTGGAGAGTTGTGGGGCAATATCCTACTTAAAATGAACTTGAGGACAGTTGATCATACAAAGATGTATCTCTACTTGATACAAAAATTCCTTATTCCAAAAGTAAAATTATCGGATAAATACAAATTAAGGCATACCGTTGCGACTCCTGATTCAGCATATCTTATTAGTGGCACAGTTTATTCAGGAGTTAGGAATTATCACAGCCATGGATGAATTGCCCAGGATTGAAACCTTTATCGCTGTACATTGCATTTGCTAACTTGGATATATATGTAGTACTATTCATTGGAAAATTGTTGAAAATATAGTGCATTAATACAAGGACCTGTGATCTAGATAGCCGGTGAATCTGTGATGGTTATGGCCAAGAAACTTACTCTTCTTCCTGATATTGGTTATATGAGTTAACCCTTTGAATGCTAAGGCTACTTTCGTCAAAAGCACTAGGAAATCAATCTTAACCCTGTCAAGTTGGTATTCACTGGAAAACTCTCGCTGAATACTCTAAAATTAGTACCCATCATGTCCCAGGGTTTCATTCATTCTTTTAGGATTTTGTAACTCTTTGTAATGGCCAAATTAGCCACCAGCAGCATAAGGGTTAAGGATATCGTTTGCCATAGGAGCCTCTTGTGGTATACACCATCCAACTAGGTGGTTCTGATTCATATGTGTACTTATCTGAAATATTTATTCGCTTGAATATTTTGCTCATTAAAGCAAGATGCAAATAGGTCTAATGAAGATATTACAAGTAGTTTGGGGATAGTCAGCTTACTGTAGCAAAGTTCAGAGAAACGGGGCCCTCACCAAATGTATTTGAGACTTCCTAGGAAATCCTGTATTTTCCACCAAAAACCTAGATTTTCCTTGGTATTCCAAGATTAATTTGGTACGGGTGAAATGCCTAGATAAAAGCGAGTAGTTGACTGATATAGGCCAAATGAATTATAATGTGAAGTACTATTACTGACAATGCCTGTGCTCATCATTTTCAATGACTAGTCTGGTTCTTTATGGACACCAGATAAAAGCAGCACTTGGCAGCTTGGTATTCTCCTTTTTAGTCAGGGTCTATTACTTGGGGCAGTGCTTCTAATAATAGCTAATATTGTGATACATTCTTGACCCAATTATGAGGGGATTTTATCCTTACACCCTCAGACTGCACCCTTAATAATAATAATAATAATAATAATAATAATAATAATAATTAATTCCCCCCCCCCCTAGGATTTGTGTTTTTCTGAGTAACAATTATTAAGCTCATGTATGGATATCTTAGTATAAATTGTGTCTCACATAAACTAGTATGCGACAGTAGTACAATAGACATATTTCCAACTTTGATATTCACCACCACGAAAACTTGGTCAACTGAGAAATGTTGGCTTCACTAAAAGGAAAAAAGGTTCTATTAATCCTTCTCGTGGGTTTCCTGTGTTTGTATGCATGAACTCTTAACTGAGTTTAATTTGTCCCTAAGACATCCTTTTAATGAGTCCACCTCAAATGAGCTATTACCAAAGTTCTCTAGATGTAAATATTGCATTATATATTCATCTTTAGTAAAGGCATGCTGCCCAGACACATGATTGGACTGAAAATAAATACTAATAGATTACAACAAAAATGCACACTATTTCATACCTTTAATTATTAACTGCAAGCCTTTTATAAATTATATATATATATATATATATATATATATATATATTTCTATATATATATATATATATATATATATATATATATATATATATATATATATATATATATATATATATATTTATATGTATATATGTATAAATATTTATATGTATATATGTATATATATTTATATATATATATATATATATATATATATATATATATATATATATATATATATATATATATATATATATATATATATATATATATATTATATGTGTATATGTATATGTATATATACACACACACACATAGCGGCAGTCTGGGGATGAAGTCTGATAAGGCCTTAATACTTATGATTAGTATTTTTTCCTTTACTTCTTACTTGTACACATCTGTCAGAGCAATTAGCATCACATGGTATGTATATTTTAATTCCAGGGAGCTTGGGTTTAATGAAGCTTGAGATTTTAACAGGAAATCATACTACATATACTTATTCTCTGTTGTATTTCACTGTTCTCTATCTGTTGGAACACCAACACTATATTTAGTCATCATTCATTCACCAGTTCCAACCTAGAATATTCATTACCTGTTGAATATTGATCAAGAAATGTCTGCAGTTATAGAAATGCTGCCGTATGATTGTTATCACTGTATCCTATGAAAGATTTAATAAAATAGGCATATTTATGCAAGCAAGTTGAAAATATGTTGTTCGCTTTTCATTCAAATTGTTTATGCTGGGTTATTAGTGTATATCATAAAATATTGTAAAACAAGTGCTATAAAAATCATATAAAAAAAACCCTGAAAAATGACTGAAACCCTGGCACATGGTATCTCATTTGAGAGTACTCTGCAAGAGCTTTCCAATGAGTACCAACATGACAGGGGATTCAGAGGGTTTACAAAAATCCTCAGCATTGAAGTAGAGCTGCACTCACCACTCACCAACTCGAGTGGCTCGAGCACTGGAGCAAACTCGCCGAGCTCGAGCTGAAATGTTCAAATCGTGAGCTCGTCTATGTTGGGGACACAAACGTAACAGAGGGCACATACTACACATCAACATACAAAGCTGCTTATCGCCGTCATGTCTTCTTAACAATCCCCAATGTATACATTCAAGCGGTGTTGAGTGTTAAACTGACCTTTGTACCTCGTCAGCACGTTTTGAAATTAAATCAACTTGGCGATGTTAATAAATGTCCGCCAATAAATATTTATTTCTTAATAGCTGGGCTGGAAAATAAATATCTTTTTGGAAAATCAGAACGTCGATGAGCTCATGAGCTCACGAGTCAAACAGGTGGTGAGCTCATGAGTTGATCTCCCACCATTCAAGTTTCAAACTTCATTTAACCACACCAAGTTTCAGCGTTGAGATATGTACTTGCCCATATCAAGTTTGAAAACAAAAACACTGGTATTATAGGGGTGTGTTGGGGGTTGAGAAAGTTGGGTCTGATCATTCATCCACTCGTGCCTTCATTGACCAAAATTACCCCTTCCTATTTTGGTATGATTCTCATGATTTTCTAAAAACATATTCAAAGGAGGTAAGTTCAACAGCAAGTAATTTCAAAATGTCAGCTAGTTATTTTCAAATGTATTATTGATCCTGATGACTTATCAAAGGGAATTTTGGAAGATAATCACCAGAATGGGATGAAAAGGATGGCACCATAGGTCAGGTACACAGGTAAAAATTGACGGCTCCGTTATATTGACGAGGACAGGCTCAGAACCCTTTATAACGGGCTTGTTATAATGGGCCTGTATAAATAATAAAAATAATGGGACCGTTGCGGGTTTTCAAGCTGTGAAATGTCGATATATTGAGGGATCGACAAATGGGCCCGTTTGGACACGGGCCTGTGAACTTACACCTTCGTAGTCCGTACAGAACTCATTTTATATCTTGGTTTAACTTATCCAACCTCAAGGTAGGGGGGTAGTGCTCTGTAATCTCATGGTAGCCTCAATATTTTAGTTTGGAGCACTCGTCT
This sequence comes from Maea johnstoni, assembly GCA_963942565.1. Taxonomy (NCBI): domain Eukaryota; kingdom Metazoa; phylum Annelida; class Polychaeta; order Spionida; family Magelonidae; genus Maea; species Maea johnstoni. The sequence continues at coordinate 45,000,246 of OZ012685.1, read as the reverse complement.
TGAGAGGTACAGACTGGCCTGTGGGGAAGCCACCTGCCTTTCTAAGCAAGTTCACCTGTTAAATCAGTAAACCTGGAATATCGGGTAATCAGGATGCTAGTAAAATATAAGGGGCTGAAATAACTGGGAGATTTCAGGAATTAAATGCAAACAAAATGTAAGTTATACACAAATAATTTTATTTTTTGAGTGATAAAAAACCAAGAACATATCTCTTTCAGTAAACTTGTACACATTTGTGTCGGAGATTTCTGGTTGATTTGATGACAAAGAAAATTAATAAAAAATACATGACAATGTAGCAATAATGAGCACTACTACCTTTCCCTAATGAAATGCTGCCCTTCAAGTCAACCTTTCTTCAGGAACTTGAACTTAAACGAAATTAATTAAAACTAGAGAAGTAATGGGACTTGTAAGAGATGTCTATTAACCCATTTGTATCTAGAGAATACACACAGTCTCACCCTTTTGAATATTACTCATCAGATAGACAATTACTTAGAAACTATTTGAAGAAATATTTTACCTTAACCCTTATGCTGCTGGTGGCAAATTTGGCCAATACAAATTAATGCAAAAAAACTGAAAAATTACTGAAACCCTGGCATATGGGTACTCATCTGAAAGTATGCGGCTAGAGCTTTCTAATGAGCACCAACATCAGAGTGTTTCAATGGTTTTCATAAATGTTTGCATCCTTGTGCATTGGACAAAGTAGCCTCAGCATTGGAAGGGTTAACAGATCATTAATTTCTATCAAATATTTCCTGTAATATTGCTTTGTCGTAAAGATATATCCAACAGATCAGATCATGTGTATGCTCTAGACGTGAAATGCGTTAAGGCTAACACAGGGTGCACATCTACTCCACCATCTGAACACAGGGCCCACGAGGGCTCGCAACACTTCCTCCATCAATCTCAACGGGAACAACTAGAACTTGCCACTAGCAGTGGACTAACAGATGAATACCAAAGTCACAGTTAAAATCACATAATTGAGCTGATGAACACATATATAGTCAGGTCCTCACAGAGAGCTATTCACACATGATTTTTTAGTTAACTAGGTAGCCAAATCACCCTACATCGTTATCAGACAAGATTTCTATACATGGTGGGTACAAAACAGGTGAGCATCCAAGATCCCAATGCCCTAACAGTACATTAAAACAGAATGGAGTTTGAACTACCGTTAACCAGACTGCCCACACATTCTGTACAACCCTAATGAATATAACTCAAGTCTTTAATTCATTGCACCTAAACAATCTTTCCTAGCGTTTTACCTTCAGTAGGGGAATAGAAAAGAATTTATCTCAATACATCTAGACAACCGTTTTCAGCATTTATTCATACCCATTGTGAGGGGATTGTCTGACTGTTCTATACAACATTGTGTGAAGCTGTCTACAGTTGAAAAGACATTGAATGATAAGAAAACCCTCTCTAAAAAATACTGCCTACAAGAACCTTTGCCTTTCTAAGTAGTTGTGACAGAGTGGGTTTCATCAGACAGTATTACCATTCTATGCTTATCTATACCACACGCTGGACACCTACAGACCAAGTGCAGCTCCAGATAGAGAAAAACGTGCAGGTACAAAAACAGATAACATGCCAAGAGGCTTAAGATACTAGAATACAAAAACTTGTAAATCAACCCATAAAAAGAATTCTTGTACCTTTGTCACCTTAAACCAATTTACCAACACTTGGGCCTTACTGTTGACACACTCAAAATGGCCAAAAAATGAAAGGTAAAAAACTGACTGAATTATACCTATCAAAGATTACCTGTCTAGTCTCCATGTATGATTGCACAATTGCAGTAAGTTTAAGCTTTTGAGTCAGGTATTGAGTGAATGCCTGTTTCATTCAGATGCTTAATAAAACACATAAATGACCTTCTCTTTCATAACTTAGGGCTTGACAAAATTCGGCTTGTTTTGGTCGTGCTCAGGTAAGTGAACGAAATCCATTGACTTTCTAAACAAGTATTTGGTTGCATGGGAAATAAACTGAATGGATTTGGAGGAAAGCAAGGACTGGTCATGTGAAAATCATGCCTAAGCATGAAGGGGAATAAGGAACCCATTTAGACAATGAAATACATGAAAACACACACTAGGACATCCATTCATTAATGAATGTATTCAGAAGGTTGCTGTCATCTTCAAATCATACAAAAACACCAAATGTATATATTGATTGACAAACTCAACAACTAATTTTAAGACCATGGCTTTGACACTGGTGGGGTTTCCATTATAAAGTCAAGACAATCTAAAACAGCTGTTCTGAAATGTTTCAAAAACTGTTCTGCAACTAATTTTTTTGAATATTCTATGGAATTAGAACATTTGTCCTTGATGATCCAACAAGCCTGAGTGTCAAGCCCTACACAAGTCAAAACTTAAAATTCTCGTCGATGATACTGATCTGGATCATAGTATGATGTCACCACAACGCGATTAGCGAACTTTCTTCCAGTCAAACTTTGCTGTGCCTTTTGACAATCGATAACAGAATTGAATTCCACAAATATCTGGAAAGAAATGAATGTATATCATTATAGTCACAATAATATCATGTAAATATCTTGAAATTTAGCTTCTGAGGCAAACATTTTTTTTATAAGTGTAACTAAATAACTAAATTTGGACACTAATGAAAATTTACTTCACAATCCAAAAGAACATCATGAAAATATAATTGCAAAAGAATTTGAGTCAATTTTGAGCCATGTAGTAACGGGTGCTATTCATGTGGAAAGGATCTTATGAAACCTTAAAACACTGTGGTCAAGAGAATTTTGAGGATTAGATAGTAGAAATCAGATGCCCTTCTAAAATATTGATGAAACATGTTTCATGCGGCAAACATGTTTAAACTTGATCCTTCCAATACTGAGGCTACCTTCATGATTTCATCCAAAGCACAATGACCCAACGTTTTTTGAAAACTATCTAAAACCAGTCATGTTGGTATTCATTAGATAGCTCATGCTGAGTACCCTCAGATGAGTACCCACATACTAGGGTTCAAATCTTTTTTTCAGGGTTTTTGCACCATTTTGTATCGATCAAATTAGACACCAGCAGCATATGGGTAACCGTTAAGCAAAAACAACAACTGGTTTCTTACCTTTCCACAGCCTGGTACCTCTACTCCCTTGATAGGCCTTGGGATCTCCATACTGCGAACAACTCCGTGCTTGCCACATTCCTCCTTCACATCCTCCAGAATTTCTACAAACAACAACAACACAGCAACCATCAGCAAAACAGTTCTATTGTTTACACGTTACCTCAGCTGGTCCAGTGGAGATCACACAATGATTTTACAAACAGGAAACATCAATCTGTCCCAGCACAAAAGACCTGTAGTGTATACACTACATAAGGTGTAGATAATGCATAGGTTCCAGAACAGCAAATATCTGTCTGCAGCACAGCAGATATGTAGTTTGAAAACTACATTATAAATTTTCATGAGGTTAAGTTACTAAATCATGATCTTAAAAGAACAATAAAGGTTTAAATTTTAAATGATGTTAAAAGTGCATTCAATGAGTAGTACTTCATAAAAACAGTCTGTAGGGTCATTTTGTGCATGATATACGCTGAATTATGAATTGAGTTAAAATACAGAATGAAGTAATCAAACATGACATCATCCACCAACACCCCTCTTTTAATTTGTCCAACCTTTCTTCAGACAACAGATAGCCACAGACATATACATAGATGAGGATTATCTTAATAGAGCACTGCAGCTGCTCATTCATAGTTAAAAAGATAATAAAAGATAAGCAAGCATGGTAAGCCAGTCCTGAGAGAGAAGACTGTAACTGTGAAACATGAACTTTACCTTCATACTCCTCTTCATCCATGAGCTCTTCTGGTGCCACCATGTTCATGAGGCAGAGCACCTCTGTGGGTGGACCGGCACCCTGGCTCAAGTTGAGTCCTGGAATCTGGATCTGTACTGGAGCCTGGTTCTGGTTCTGTGCATTCTTGGCACCGACGCTGGCTCTCTGTACAATGAGCTTCTTGTCGCCAAGCTGCATGCCGTTCAGACCAGCACAAGCCTGAAAGAAACAGCACGAATATGTTGTGTAAAAAAAACAATATGTTTATGAATCTGAGACCAATAATGATCACTTGTATTGTTGGTAAGTCCTTGAATCCTTGTTATAGCCGATGTATATCAAATTTACTTGAGAAAAAGTCAATTTAAGGAGTTCAGTCTAGTTTTATCAGAGAACCAATAAGAAATGGGTAACATTACATATCACATGCTTTTACTTTTTTGAAAAATAAGGCAACCATAACTGCAATGCCATCTCATATCGACTCCCAAACACTCCCTTTTTCGCATAATCATACATACAATCTCATTGCGAGGTTGACTTACCTGGTCTGTTATGTTGGGATCCACATACTCGCAGAAGGCATAGCCCTTAGATAGACCAGTTGCACTGTCCTTGACCAGATTGAAAGCCTTCAGCGGACCAAATGACGTCAACAGCTCCTTGACCTACAAGTGCAGGGTGGAATTAGTCGGGTTTGTTCTGACTGCCCACAGCTTCTATGCACACACACAACTCTCTGCTGTTCTCTGGGGAACCACAATGCTGACCATTAAAACAAATTTGCAAAACTTTCATCTAAATAGATTTTCAAAAGTCAGCAGAGGGCGGACTAAGGGTGATTGACATTTTGGAAAAGGTCATTCATTGTGTTTATCACAGAGAGGTGGGTGTGTGCACTACAACCCCCTCTTGAAGGGGCATGCCACTGCTTGGTACAACTACATGCTAGATGTAATGTCCTACTGACTTCTCAAATTATGTATAAGTAGGGTCCTTTAACATCTGATTCTCATCCAAATTTAACGAGGGGCTTTACGATAACTTGATTTAACTTTCTCAAATGCTTTTACTCATCAGCCATACAACTTACAGAATAGGCTGCCCCCTGCCCCCACATTTACTCAAGCCATTGTTCAGTGTAGGAAATATCATTGTTTTCTTCTGTATAAGATATTTAAGATGGAATAAAATTACAAAATCTTCCTTGATTTATATAATCAGCTGCCCCCCCCCCCCTTACTGTTTAACTAGTCTTAATCAACTGATACTTTAGTATAAATCATTCTTGAAATAAATTAAAATTTTCAAAATAAAAATAAAGCTGATTAACTTCACAATTCAGCGCAGTACCTTTTTTAAAATTTATTTCATTACCACTAGAAATCCCAACTTAAGCGAACTGTACAGAGGTGACATACTTTTATTCTCATATTTTTGGGGGTTGTCTCTCCATCATTAGGCACATTTGCCTGAAACTTCAGGGAGATTTAGATACATATGCAGATAAGAGTGATATTACTTGTCCAGTCAGGGAGCTTTAGGGGCAGCCTACTATGTGCAGTTCTGACATCAGATGCGACAATCATACCTCATCAAGATGGAGTTCAAAGAAAAGACACTTGCCTGGCTCCGCTGATTTTGCAATTAACAAGGGTTGGGTGTGTGATTTTTAGCATTTCACCCTCTTCCCCTAGGCTAGGGATCAAAAAGGGTGGAGAAATAAAAAAAAAATCGATGAGTAACATGTTCTCAAAACCTTAGCATACATGGACAGCTAAGTATGCAACAGCAATAACTGGATCTCATAATAATGCCTATAGGATACATGTTTAAATACACAGCACAGACTAGCCACTGGAATGTACACAGGAAACATGGAGTGAACTAATAGAAAATTTCAATTCTTCTGTTACAGGGTATTAAATTTTGGGTACTTGGATTTTCTTTCAAAAAGAGTTAAGATTTAAGGGAATCTTCTTATGTGTTCAATAATTACTATGAAAATCTGGCTTCCAGATGAAGAAGATCCCTGTCCCAAGGCTGAAAGAGAACCCTCCCTTGATGAAATAATACAATGGCCGAACAAAGAATTAACAGGAATCTCAAATTAACTGAAAGAGACTTTCTGAAATAGAGAATCCTACAAAAGAACTCACAAAAGTCTGGGATTTACAATAGAACAGGCATAAAATTCCTGAAATAAACTAACTTTCTGACAAAAACTTAATGAGTGTTTACAATAGTTTAATGATAAAGGGATAAGCAAGATAATTCTGAAAAAGAATTTCCCCTATTTTCAACCAAAGGATAGAGACAGATGTAATTTTGGGCGATCTGAAAGAAACTGCCAGCTGGGAGCGGCTGAGGCAAAGTGTGTACAGATTTTATGGTGGCCATCTGAAATTGGGATAACGTGGCTTGTATGTATGTAGCATAGGCATCATGAGATTCACCGGGCGCCTTCCCTTCCTGTAAACACACTCACAACCAGGAAGTGGGCCTTAGCTGCCCACTGAAATCCTTAAAGCAGAACAACCAACCAAAGAAACACTGGGTTATCCTACCTGTGGAGAAGCCGGGAGCTTTTGGAGCACTCCATGCTGTCGTCAGACCACCAACTTTGTTTGCTTCACTGGAGGAGGAGGGAGTCCCACACCAAATGAGACAAAGTTAAGTCGTCAACCCACCTAGCTTGCCAACACTGCTCATTGAAAACAAAGCCCTGCTGCCCCTTCAAAATACCAGCCAGAATGGGGGGTTGGGGGAGGGATAAATTTGGGTCTGTGGACAAATTAGCCAACTGGATCAAATGTACAACATGAACACTTGCAAACCATTTGAACCACCTTGTAATATCCAGATGCGTTCAATTAACAGGTGAGAAGTTGCAAATAAGGCTGCTTACTTTAGTTAGCACACACATTGATCAACTTGCAATATGTAGCCTGAGAGTTCTAGGTTGGTCCCAGTGAATCATTACACAGGACACAGCCTTAGAAATAGCCCACTGGGGACCTTAGCTAATAGATCAATTATTCCTGTAGCCAATCCGGATATCAGTCTTCGCATATCAGAATAACAGGTGTGGGCTCGAGCTTCCAGCATTTATTGCTGAGCTTTAAGAGCATTATAGGGGGATGGGGCGCTATATCTAATATTAATTATTATACAAGGGAATTAACGTGTGGAAGAGGTGTCATTGATTGGAGACAAAATGTTAGAAACTGGCCGAAAGACAGCAAGAGTGCATGAATTTATAAATCTGGCTGATAAGTGGCGGGAGACAGCAAGGAACACATAGCAGATGTGCAAATCTGAAACAGAGGCACTGCAAGAGAAAGCCTGCAACAGAAATGCTTGGCTTCTCTTGGCAACGCTGTTCCCCCTTCCTGCTTCAATTGGCTGCTCGCGCCCTCGACACCTACCTTGCAACAGAAACGTAAGAGAGACAAGGAAGGCAGATGGTGAGGAGCTTGATTGGAACAAAGGAAATAACAGAAAACATGGAATGACAGCAAAACAAGAGTCCATCCTGCATCCACAGTAAAGTAGCATGCAGTAGAATGATCGCCAACAGTCGACCAATGAATGGGTGGGATCACAAATCTGCCTTCCTTGCTCCGGGGGTGGGCACAACTTACCTGATCTTCGTTAAGGTAATTAGGCAAGCCACCTATGAAGATTTTGTGCGGAGAGTCCTGTACAACAGTCGATACCACACCTGAAACATACAAAAGGGATGACATGTAGGAATGGTGCAAAAAGGGTGAAAATAACTGCAACCATGTAACTGATATTAATTTCTTTAAGAATCAAAATCAACCCTTTCAATACTTACCAAGTACCATATGGTTGTTGAATTCAAAATGACCATTTGCGTGATTTCTGCGGAACAGCCTATTTACTTCAGGAATAGGTGCATTAGCCATATGATGGGAAATATGAATGAAAGACATAAAACTAAGAATAATTAACAGTTGAAAGGCTTTATTACCCAATTCTAACCCCGTTGGCCTCAACAGTTATCTATAAAGAATGCACTGCATTGATTAAATGTTACTTGATGATATCAGCACTGTAGCATTTGAGGAAGAGAAAGAGTAAAATCCTGAAGCAAAGCGTACCTGGCACAGCCACGCTAGGAGTTTCAGACATTCCTGGCAAGGGCTGGTAATCCCTGGGGCGACGGATCTTTAGGGACTGTCCTTGGAAGTTGATCCCATCAAATGCCATAGCTTGAGTTGTTTCATCTACTGATCGGAACTGTAATTACAAAGGAAAAATTGCTGATTTTAGTAATATGTATTAAAACTCTTCTGAAAATATGTTAACTGTGTAATCTAGGCTAGATTTATCCAAAGTAATTATCACATATCTTACTTTAAAGTTGTTTATATACGTATGCTAGAAATTACCAACCTGTAAAAATCCTTAGTGTTAATTTTGTTAATAAAAATCCTTAAATAGAAACTATCAATTTATGCCTTAGTACATGAAAGCTTTACGACAGCATTCAATTTGAGAAATCTAGTTAGCTCTACCAATATAAGATGGAGAAAATTGAAAATTACCTCTAAGAAAGCAAAATTTTTGTCCAAGTTAATCTGTACAGCGATGACAGGGTTTCCCTCAGCTTGCGCTAAACCTGTCATTTTCATCTGGTGATTGAAGAAATCCATCATGGCTTCCTGAAAGAGAGACATTCCATATTACATCACAGTGATCGTGTAATCACAAAACATGCTACTATCGGGTACACAAAGCTAAGTGGAAAATACAAAATTTACTAGTTCTACTGAAATCCACAACATCCACACAGAAAGTCCTTGCTCTATGGTATTATGGTGACCTAGTGAGTTTTTATTAAGAAATCATATGAAATAATGAACTTAGGTTAAGCCAGATGAGATAATAATACACAAAGACTCTGATTCCATTGTACCTGGGACAGTGGGCAAGATTTTCATGCAATTATTCTCGAAAACAAACTTATCCAAGATGTTTTCAACCAAACTTGAAGGATAAATGATTTGAAGAGCTCTAAGCTTATGGCAATAAAATAAACCACTCACATATTAAGGTGTGCTGTATTGTTGACTTACCTCTGTTACACCAAATGGTATATTTCCTACATAGAGCCTACGGGCCTGTCTGCTGATGGCACTGCCAGCAAATGGCACTGTTGTGTTAAGTGTGAGAGGCACCTCTGGAACCGTGGCTTGCTGGATCTGCCCTGCTGCCTGCATAGCCTTGTACTGTAACGGCGTTATGTGTTCAAAGCCGGGAGGGGGGACATCCCAGTATTTGTAAGGCTTCCTTCTCTTCCTCCTGGGTGGGGGAGGTGAACGACTGCGTGCCTTGTTAGCCGCCTTCTCTGGCCTCTCTGCTCTAGCCTCACGTTTTGAATTTCTCTCGCGACTCCTGGATCTGGAGCGCCTGTGCCTTTCACGAGAGCGAGACCGTGAGCGCCTTCTCTCAGCATTTCTCTCAGGATGTCTCTCCCCACCTGCAGGTCTACGACTTCTGTCATTGTCTGCAAAAATACATACATGTATATGGTTACTGCAATTCAGGATATATACAGACAAAGATACCGGGTAGGGTTCTACCTTAACCCATTTTATTCTGCAGTACTGTACAGGTACATACTCCCTCAGATCTGGGCCATATCCGCAACATTGTATGCTGGCTACCAGAAACCTGTTGCACTACAGTTACATCCTTGAAACTTAGATTTCTGTGGAAATAACCTCTATAAACTTTATATTTTCTAAAAGCCAAGTATTTTCTCTAAAAGATAGTGTTTTTTTATAAGAAAAACTCCCACCCATTATTAAATTACGGAATGTTGAACTTGTAAGTTTCTAGTTTTTTCAAGATTTTGGTGTCAAAATAAAGTAAAACTGAAATGTTTGGCTCTAATTTCACCCTATATATATTAATCTTTGTGTATGACAAATTGTGCCTAATTTCAAGGAAACTGAATATAGGGAACAAATCAAAAAAAATGACTTGGATATATCAAACGGTTTTATTTTCTTGGATGTGGAAGCGCATGGCCTCCAATTTCTCAAAAGTACCTATCAGAGTCAGATAATATCACGCACTGACTCAGGGCTGGTGTGGCACTCTAACTGTAACCCTCCAAAAAAACACGAATTATTAAAAATTTTGTAAAATGAATACTTAGTGATACTAAGTATTCACAAATATATACCAAAACAACAAGTAAATACAATCTAAACCCCCCATTTTATCAAAAACGGCCCAAGTAAAAGACGTGACGCCATTTTGAATTTGATATCGGCGATTTTAATTTCATACTAACCTGTAATTGTCAAAATATACATGTAAATATACAGTGAAGCGTGAATTCCCATGATATTCCGGCCAACATGTGTGTTTACAATCAGATTCTATCGATCTCAACATGTAATGGCCAGAATATCATCGAAAATCACGCTGTCAATAACGTACCTCGCATCACGGCGAATCCCGCTCCTATGCCGCTCAGTTTGGCAGCGTTGCGAGAGCGTTATTGTGGGGTTATTCACCCCACAAGATGACTTTTCCTTGGCGAAAATTCGCCACGCTGGAACCATTTTGAAACTGAGATCTCTAACTCGTGGAGGTAGAAATCTCAGCTTCAATAGTGTATCTGCCGTCCGCTTGGCGACACCACCTTACAGAACGGCAGATACGTACTGGCGGGTCAGTATCCCGCTATGAAAGGGGTAATACTGACGCTGCTGTATCGCGCATAAAATGGGTTAAACAATATAGCTTATATTGTGGTCTCCAACAGACTTCAACATGGATTGGCACATAAAAATTGTGGATGCCTAGCCAAAGACTGCAAAGTATGTCTAAGGCCCAAAAAAAAAAGTGTTTGGTTCCTATTATGTCCTAAAAAATATAGGTAGGGTAGGTAGGGATTTTTTTTTTTATTCTTTAACTTGCACGATTCCCTGGAGTTGGATGGCTTTGATAAAGGTTTGCCTTGTTGTAATTGTCTTTATATGCAATAATTGTAGGTCCCTGCTTCTGTTCATCCAGAAATTTATAATTTAATGGTTGGAGAATTGGTATTTAGGACGGCGAGGCAATTTTTTGGGTAGGAACAATTCATTTTTCAGTAGGATTGGCAAAAAAAACTTTAGGGTAGGGGACAAAAACTAGGTATGGTAGGGTAATAGGAACCAAACATCTCTTTTTTTTAGGCCTCATTAGAAAAAAGACATGGCAAAGCACAAAACCACAAAGGTTGTTCAGCCTGCAACATAACCACTGGCCCCGTTGCAAGTGAATTCTGCAAAAAACGGCAATGGGGCAAGCTGAAGAAGACCCTGACTTGCCCCGCTAGTAATGTTTTGGGCAAAGTCCAATCTCACCTTTGTTTAACAGAGTGGCGGGGCAAGTGGAAGTGCCGGCGGGGCAAGTCAACTTTAGGGGCAGCTTGCCCCGCTCAGAAAATAATGTTTTCCAACCTATGTTGCACCCTGTTGTTGGTTGGATATATGCCCATTACGCGACCGACCTAGATTTTAATTATTGGAGGTGAGCAGCCTGCGAAACAGAATGCTCTCTGCCTGTGAAGCACACACCAGGGGCAGTCGCTGATCAAATCAATGACATTTTCAGCCTCCCTGAGATTGGACGCTAAAATGCATTTGTAGCTTGAATAAAAAATATTTCTCCCTTTGTGGGAGCGTTTTTTGAATTTCAACTTAAAAATAAAATAAGTTTCTCTCTGTATCAAGTGAACTCACACCCAATCGGATCGCGACTTAAGTTGGGGCATATCAGGATCTAGGGCAATCATAGGTTAGTATCGATTTTAAACATTTCCTCTCCGAAAGTGCTTCAACATAAGAATATATCATATTAGGAGATGCAATTGAAATAAGTGCTAATGCTAAGTCCATAGGTGTAAAAAAATGAGGACCTTGCGAAAGTCAGAATTGGATGAACATAACACTTCAAGACCTATTCAATGTAATGTATTGCTTATTTGCTATGCCAACTTGCTCAGGACTTAATTAGGTCATGGCCATGGGCGCTCCTAGTCCTACCTATATTCTAATTCTATCAAAACATTTTTATTACGGCCTGTATTCCAGTTTGACGGGGTTTGTAAACATCAATACTTCGTAATATATAGTGTTGTAGAATTTTTTAGTTAAAGTGGATAGGGTTGGGCTTTGTATTTTCCAAGTATATGAGAGCGATGCATTGCCGGTGACCGGCCGGCGTGATACAAACCTATGGCTGCTTTGTTTTCAGCGAGCTGCCTCTCGAAATCGTCAAATTCCATGGTCGTTATTTGAACTTCTGCGGTACGTCAGACACTGGAAATAAAATCAAACATAACATAAGTCAACATATTTTAGAAAGCACAATATGTTTGAGAATATTGCATGCATTTTTGGATAGAAATTCGTCAAACAAATGCGAGGACAGACGTCATACCACGGGGTACAGCTTCAAGATGGCGACGCTACAGTCATCACCGAGATTACCCGAACAAGAACGATCAACTCATTTCCATTTTCCTTTTTGAAAATACTATATCAAGTTCCTGAATGTCAATTCAAAGTGTATATTACCAAATAAAATGTATATGGTTGATACTAATATGCTTTGTAAGAATAAATTTTATTTTTTTACATTCATTTGGCGACACCTATTGACGGAGATTCACAACACTGTTATACATGCTCATCTCTGAGGCCATCCTCACTCAGGGTTAATCTCAGTGCTGAAGTCATTTTTAGAAATTCAACCCTGAAGAATGGATCCCCAGAAGGAACTAGAGGAGAGACTTCGTGAGTCTGTTCATCTTGGAGATGAAGATTCTATAAGAATGCTACTGGAAAAAGGGGTAGATGTAAATGCAAAGCATAGCATAAATGGATGGTAAGTAAAGTGGCATGGATCAGCCAGGGTTTATGAAATTATGGTCTTATATAGATGACATGTTAAGAATTGGAGTACATAACTACATATACATGCATATGACTTTAATCTCAGCACCCAGGTATATATTGATTTTTTGCATGGCGCCCTACTATGGCTATAGGTAATTGAGAACTACCTGAATTAGGCATTTTGATGCAATTTGGTATGATGTTTGCTGTAAAGTCAATGGCACATACTTGTCAGGCAATATAATATGGCTATAGGAGTGGTACCAGTATTTAGCGTAATGTTTTCTGTATGGTTCTGCTGGAGTACTGTCTTACATTAAATAAAAACAAGTGGATATGAAACTAGTTGGTCAACCCAGAGAAATACATCCCCTTGATCCGCAACCCCATAGGTACTGCATGCTAGCCTCTACGGCATCTGCGCCTCGGGTTACGCGCTGTAGCCTGGGGTTGTATTGGTCACGTGATCTGTGCAGTAAGCATGCACTGGCTGGCTGGGGGATGTCATCCTATCTAGGTCAGATAGTGAGAGGCAGCGAAATTTGATGATTCATGACCAGTGCCCACTCCCTGTATACTTCTCTCAGGTCAACCTGAACAGGCTGGCTGCGGCTAATAGCACAAAAGTCACGTTCTGCGCATGTTGGCGGGCAAGTTTCTCTGTAATGTAAACGATACGAGAGCCCTCATTGGTCTTTGTCTCCTAGTGATGTCATGCTTAGGCCAGATTCAAGACCCCTGGCATAGCCAGGCCTTCACTATATAGCGCACAGAGTATAAATTGGTCTCTCGCTACATATCCATTTTTTTAAATTCAATTATAAGGGGTCATGTACATGTACTGGTGCTGGTCAGTGTACTACCCTATGTAGGACTTATGATATATAGTCCCTTGCACCTTCCTTTATAATCTGTAAAAAAATTGAAACAACAATGTTTAATTTTGTTATGCTCAGAACAATTACTATGGTGCTGTATGTGCCATGAATTCTAGGATGGCATCTAGGCAATTGTGAATTACCATCAACTACGTATTCCCGAAATTAAAATAATAATTGATAGGTTATAACATGCAGCTCTATTTTTAGCCTCATTATTTTGTTGCTAAAACTCACATGTGCACAGATATGTTACAAAAGTTCAAGGTATACCTTTTACACTTTCTCAGATTTCATTGTATTCTGCCCTTTACTATATATTCTAAGCTCAATGTTAGCAAATTACCAATAATACCAATTAGGGACTTAGCCAGGACCCGTCCTGCCTTTCTTTTGAACAGGCAGTTTCCTGAGAACCTCCTCTTTGGACAAGCAAAATATTCTATGAAGAATTTTCAATTTTGACTTAGGGAGGGTAATAACCAAATATTTTCCTAATAGACATAATCTCCTAGGACATACCTGAAGTGTAAAATGCCCATTTTGATACAATAGGCTATCAAATGTAGTTGGTATAAGGATTTGAACTAGATAAGTAGCTGAATTTTTTCCTGCCCTGCCTGGCAGGGATCCAATTGGCTGATGCATTACTGTATAGGGCTTTAAATTGGAGTTCTTAAAATTACGCTTTACAGCCTTGCTCGAGGGTATTTGTGCTACTTTAAATTTGCGCATTCAAAATATATATTTATTACTTTATAGATATGTATTTGAAGGTTTTTATTTTGGCGCTATCATGGGGAGTGCAAAAGTAGGGGAAATTAAGTGCCTGTACAAAATACCAGTACAGTAGTATACAAATGACTTTGTTTCTTTCAGGACTGCCCTTCATTGGGCGTCGAAGCGAGATCATGCCAATATCGTGTCAGTTCTGCTGGCGCACGGTGCTGATGGAAGTATGCGGGATAAGAAAGGAATAACTCCGGTGCAGCTCACGAGCAATCCACACATTCGTGCAATGTTGGGATCAGGTGAGACACAAAACAGCATACAGGGCTCAACATTAACTTTTGAAGGCACTTGCCAAGTAGGGCAGGTAAACTTTCATTTCTACATGCCCGACATAATTTTGACCTGCCCTGCTAAAGGTGTGATAGAATGAACATGAAAATGACTTTTCTGTATGAACTATACTGTACCAATCAATTGTTTTCCTGCTATAGCTTTATCTGCACTGTTGAAAGAATTTTGGATTTCCCTTGTGTTATAATTTCTCTGTTGCATGATGAAATCTTACCTTCCCTGTAGGGCAGGCACACTGTTTTTTACCTGCCTTCTAGCTATTTTTTTTACCTGCCCGGGGCAGAAGGGCAGCCTGTACCCTTTTGAATGAGAGGGAGCTGATCCCCAACTTTAAAATTAACCCTTGTGCTGCTGTTGGCTAATTTGGTCAAAGGAAAATGATACGAAAAAGCTGTAACATGACCAAAACCCTGGCAAGTGGGTACTCAGCAAAAGCTTTCCAATGAATACCAACCTGACAGGCTTTAAAAAGGTTTTCAAAAATTTCTGCATTTGTGTGCCTTTGATGAAAGTAGCCTCAGCACGGAAAGTGTTAAGGGTCAAAAGAAGTATTTACATGCCCAGGATAAACTCATGTTCAATTCTCTTAGATTATTTATTTTGTTTGTTTTTTCTTCATTGTCATCATTATCCACATATAGGGGACCTCAGACGGGACACTTAGGGGATCAATACCTTAAAATAATGCCAGATAATAATAATTCTTCTATATTATACTCCTGTCCAGTGTACCTAATTCTTTCTGAATATTAATTTTAGCCCTCCCAATGCTAAGGTTACTTTCGTCCAAAGCACAAAGATTTTTGAAAAAACATCCAAGCCCTGTTGTGTTGGTATTCGCTGGATAGCTCTTGCTGAGCATTCTATGATAAGTACCCATGTGCCAGGGTTTCAGTCATTTTCAGGTTTTTTTTTCATCATTTTGTATTGGCCAATTAGCCACCAGCAGCATATTGGTTAAAGGTTAGAGTGATGTTTAAAAAAACATTCTTAATTTTTGTGTTTGTTTTATTTGTTTATTTATTGTTGTGGTTATAGTGTGTTTTTGTTTTGTTTTATTTATTCAGATGAATCAGAAAGTGTGTCCACTCCACAAACAAAGGCTCCAATCACACCTAATTATTTAGCTAATCCTCAATTTCCATATATTCAAGACTCCAAAATGAAGAAAATGGAAGAGTTTAGGAGTCCCAACAATAACCATGTGGTACACAATAATTACAACAACAGGCCTGAATTGCCCTACCCAGGGGCAGACAATGGTGAGTCCTTTTAATACATGTAAACTTAGTCTGCAATATTTACTACAGACGTGAATAGCCCTTGGTTAGTAGCTGTAAAACATGTACATCCATTCTACAATAACCACAGATTTATTATCTGGGTCTGACAATAACCAAAACACAACACAAGCCTGGTAGGGGTAGTAGCACCTGAAATATACTAGCCCTACTTCAATATTTACTAGCCCTGCCTGGCTGTCTCACAATTAAAGTAATTATTGTAATCTTACCTAGTTTATCAACTAAATGTGCAAATGTATGTTGTTCATTTAGATCCTAATATAAACACCAATCAAGATGTCACCAATTCAGCTCAGCCAACTAACTATAATGACTGGTGAATTTGAACTAGTCTTGTTGGGCTACAATGGTCTGGAATTTACTAGTCCTACTGGCCCCTGTTCATATTTTACTAGCCCAGACTAGTTGGGCTACCTTGTGTGTCAGTCACTGATTATAGAGACTGAGCCAATACTATTATATATTGTTTTTCGGAATGCTAAATCTGCAGACCAAGGCATTTTGTAGGTTGGAAGCAAATTCAAATAGTATTGATGAAGTCATTTGTTACCCATATTGTCATCTCTTCTGTAAATAGTTTGTTTGTTTTATTGTTGTTATGTATGTTTTCTTTATAAATGAATGAAGTGCTCCTTTTCCTTGCAGAGCTGGTGCTGAAGGTTAGGGTGGCTAATTCAATAGAGACGGACTTCATAGAAATCGAACTGGATAACCGCCACCTAACCTTTGACAATCTAGTCAATATGATGTGCAAGGAGCTGGACTTGAACAAAAGGCTTGTTAGTAAGATACGGAAGCTTCCGGATACCATAGTGCGCAAAGACAAAGACGTGAAAAGACTGAAGGATTTTCAGGAGCTGGAGGTGGTGGTGGCCAGCAAGGCAGTCAACCAGAGCTCTCTCAATTATGGGCCCCAGCCCAGGGAGATGATAGTCTATTGAGTTTAACCCTTCCAATGCTGAGGCTACTTTCGTCCAAGGCACAAGGATGCAAAGAGTCTTGAAAACCATTTAATCTCTGTCATGTTGGTATTCATTGGATAGCTCTCGCTGAGTACTCTCGGATGAGTACCCATGTGTTCGGGTTTCAGTCATTTCATGCATTTTTGCATCATTTTGTATTGGTCAAATTAGCCACCATCAGCATAAGGGTTAACATACTGTACTTCCACCATTCAACCACTTCCACCTGTGTGCTGATCTAGTTCATTTCATTTCATTCACAGTTCCATGTTCTGTTCACATTCTGTTTTTCTAGAAGTGAAATACATAATGTGAATGGAGAAGGATATGCTGTAAATGCTTTGAATATTATTTATTTTTACATTTATCTTTCATTTTTTAATGTGCATTGGATGAATGTTTCACTACAAAACAATTGGCATGGAAGTATAATTTATGATGAGAGGTCAGCTTTTGGGTTTTGCGATGGTAGTCAGATTACTTTTTGTTTACTTATCAACCATTCACAATCAGAGTTCCTTTAGAAAGTAGCGTCTGATACTCTCCTATTTTTAAAAAGAACCTGTGAATAAAGCGAAAGTATGCAAAATAGTTGAAGGATAGTTGTTGTTTGCCTTCTGATCAACATTTCTCCTTCAAATATTTTGCAAAAAAATGCTTTGTTAAGTAAAATATTTCCAAAATCATCAGGCCTGTTTTCGCTAATGTGAGTGTGAATGAATTGATAAAATTGCGTTGGCTTGCAAAAATATTGTAGGATGACCTACTGACGTATGATTGTGAAGTTTTTAATCATGACTGTCAGCAAAGTCATGTATTGAATATTTGTCTTATTTCTGTGATAATGATTTACAAAAGCATTGTAAAAGGTGTATGTTTCATGCTAGCTGATTTACAAAAGATGTGTATCTCAAATTATCTTAAATGAGGATTTTGCCATAGTTCATGACCAGCATCACCTTAATAAAGAAAGTCAGGCTTAATACATTCATGCCAGATGAACTGGATGGTATAAGTATGAATGGGACTTTGCCTGTATTTAGGTTTAATATTGTTCATGAATGTTTCTGATAGTTCTACAGAGTTTGCTGCAAGGTGGAGATACAGATTTAAACCATTTAATACTGAAACTTCACAAAAACCCTCCCCTTTTTGTGGTATCTTTCAAACCAATTCATCTTAGAGAAAATGTTGAAAGGAACAATTTTTATCTCAGCATGAAAACCAACTCTCATTCAAATGAATAGAATATATGAATGCTTATTTCTTAGTTGTGTCATTTTCATATCTTAAGTTATTTATCATGGAACCAGGCATACTGCTGGAGGTACTGTATAACTGGTTAATTTGGCGTGTAATTGAGTTGGCATCTTTTTTTCAAATTCTTTTCCCTGTATTTATTTTGGCGTCTGGAGCAGTCAGAACAACGCGATCTTTATGTAGACATATTTTTATGCGATCTTTAATTTGGCGTTGATGGGCATTCGCCAAAAAACGCCAAATTAAAAACCCCACCAAATTAACCAGTTATACAGTATACATGAAGCATGGATGGGTTAAATACTACTACGATACACTCTTTTATTGTTGTATTTCTCAGGACGATCCCATTCCAAATAATCCAATGCTATCTCAAGATAAGAATAGTGCTATTTATTTCCGATATATTCAATATTGTCAAGTACCATATCTTCCTTAAATGTATATCCCTGCATCCTACAGTGAAACCTCAGAGTTGTGAACACCTTGGGAGCAGGGCAAAAGTATTCATATTTAGGGTTTTTGCATTTAAGAGGTCTTTTAATAATGTAAAAGATATAAATGGGACCGGGAAGAAGTGTTCACATCACATTTCCAGGTTGTTCACAATAAGATGTTTTACTGTATAAGAATATTTTATTAGGATTACAGCCCTGTTCTGCACAATTGGCACCATGTCTTACCTGTTGCATGTCATTGTCCTTAAGTGTTGACAAACGCAAACAGCATTGATCTATGCATTCAGTGTTCAGTATAGCCATTGGTGTAAGGCAACATGTGTATACAATAATGTCTAACTTAATAAAGGAAGAAGGACATGGAAGAAAAGATCAAAATGGATTATGATAAACATGACAGATTGAAAGTATGCTTATGGATACACATGAAAAGCTTTGTACTTTTGTACTGGAAAGAAGTATATTTTGATCTCCCTGTCAGGGAACAGTTTAGAGCTAAATTTGTTGAATTTACAATTTTATATAATCAAGTTGAAATTTTATTCTTTGGATGGAACCCTTGCCTGATGAATGAACGTACCCTATACTCTCAAAGTTTGTATCCACACTTGTGCCAAGAATCATTTTACATCTCCCACTATTTCTTTATGTAGTAACATAAAGCTATTGGATGTTAACTTATATATGATTTTGCAGATTTGTGCTGTATTGAATCTTATCACAAGGTCATATTGGCTGTGTTTTATGCTCACATTGGCCATGATTCTAATTTGCTGATTTAGGTGTGTCTGTTGGTAAAATGCTGTGCTATTTTACAACTATTGTTATATTTATTTGTTTGTATAAATCCTGTGAGATGTTACTATCATTTCGGATTAAAATGCTGTTGAAATGATAAATGATAATGAAGATACTGTTACCTCATTAAAACTTTATATTTTGTTAGACTATGATTTCATATCATAATGTTTATTTGTGTGACATATGTTTAATCTATGCTGCTTAATCCTTTTTAATTGTGACTTATTTTGTATTTCAAGGCATCATAATGATATACTTGTCAAATCATTGATCTCAAATCCTGTATAACTGAATGGAGATAATCCATGGTTCTGATACTCCCATGACATGATTTGATTTGATTTTTCAAAATACAATGCATGCACGAATTTCTTTACTGAAATCAAAAGTTCATATACCATTTCTCTATAGAGCAGCTCTTGGTAGTATTTTATTGTATGGACCTGTTATTTAGTCAAGGTGGCAATCACTCTTACAAATAAAAATGTTATTACATTTTTTCTAATTAGTCAGACCTAACTTTTCCAGGAAACTAAAATCAATTGCAGGAACCCATAAAAAGTTTCATCAACATGTGAATATCATGTAGTTGATTGCCACTTTTTCAGGTCTCTTTCTGTCGGCAGTTTTTGAAACTAAGATATTTAACCAAAGTAGTTGTTGTCATCATCACCGAAGACTGTGCATCAAGTAGTGGGTTCAGTATCGTTTTAAGTGAAAAATAATTGATCAATTCTTCCCAAAACAGCATTCAACTTTTTCCACATTTTATAATATTATAGCATCTTTATTTCTCATCACCTTCAGAAAATATGGAAGATGAAGAATAGAATATAAGTGAACTCAGTCAATTCATCTATTGCATTAAATAAAATGTCTATCACAAATTATGCTGTGTGTGTGTGTTTTTTTCTGAACAAGTTATTCCATCGTACACAACCATGTGTACAAATGGCATTTATATTTCTTTAAATCTATTTAGAAATAGAACGTAGAATAAAGGTTCTGGAATGCAGCTGTAGCATGTTTGGATCTTATGAAATACCGAACAATAAAAAAAATACCAAAATAAGTCATTATTCTGATGAATTCCAACATGCTAAGCAATTAGACCTGTGGCTGCTAGAGATGTCGGTAGAAGATAAATTTCCTTGCCTTATACACCTACAACAATTCCTCCAAATGCCTGGGTACTAGTATCACATAGGGGGGCCCTTCGTTCCTCACCAATTTGTCATGAAAGTTGATATGGTGCATGATATTCATTTCATTAAGATGTCTAATATGTCTTAACAACATTTCCTTGAAACTCCTTGTAAATGGCGCCATTTTACTCAGCATTTCACTTGGAAACCCCCTTTAGAAAGTCTGTGCTGATTGAAGTTTATCTTAGAATGCTCACAGTTCAAGGAACATTAATGAAACCTGTACAGAATGGACATATAAGTTATAGCTAGGATGCCAGGCTGGATCCTGGTAGGCATTGCCTATCAACTTCCTAGTATAGGGCTCGACGTTAAGGCTAGCCCTGTAGCCCCGGGCTAGTTATTGAAAGTCAGGGCTAGTAAATTCTACCTGTGAGTAGCCCTGAGGGGCTAGGTAGAATTAGAATATCAGCGCTTAAAAAATTATGAAGCCCACCTTTGGCTCTGCATACCTGGATGATAATTTAACTCAATTTAACACAACACACTGTATTCGTTTCACGTTATAAACAGAGGCTATGATATCAACAGTGGTCACTATTTGAAAAGAGTTGTCATTAATATCAGGGCTAGCAAAAATATTTCAGGGCTAGTAAAAATTCCGGTAACTAGCCCTGCTGGGCTTATGAAGTTTTTTCTTAATGTTGAGCCCTGTAGTAGGTTCCTACAAAGGCTTTGTTATGCTAATTATGCATATGCTTATTACTACCTATCAGTTACCCACTAGTTACCCAGCTCAGTCATACCAGTTTCTGGCTCCTAACCCTTATGCTGCTACTGGTTAATTTGGCCAATACAAAATGATGCAAAAAATGCTGAAAATGAGTGTCTGTGTGCAGCCTTTGAAATCAATTTCTAGAGGGTATTTTTATATTTTTTGAAACGATTTAAATGATTTGCTGTGTTAAAATAGTCATCAGAATATTTTCATTGCCATTTTTATGCAAAGTAAGCTGCCATTATGCACAAATCTCCTATCTAACATATCTCAGCTGTCTTTACAGAGAAATGAACAAAAACAGTCTCTAAACCCATATTGTGAGGGCGAGTGATTATTATGACTCTTCTTGAAGTGGCTGCTGATAGCATTTACTGTCTTTTTTTTGACAAAACTTTTTATGTTGTAGGGGTCAAATATTTAACAAAACAACCTTGGATTAAGAAACGAATGGATATGTAGCGAGAGACCAATTACTATATGCCCTATAGTTACATGCTGGCCTCATACCAGGACTACCAGATAAGGCAGCAGCGCGAGGTCATGTGGGAAGTTGGGAACAAGGACCAATCAGGGCCCCCGCATCGATTACATTACAGAGAAACCTTATCCCCACCACCAGCTGGGTGTGCCCAGAGAACCAATTCTGGCACCCATTAGCGGCTATTAGTTGACACTGGTTGAGGCTAGCATGTTCAGGTTGACCGGCTGGTTTCGAATCCACTTGTGTTTGGTCATCTAAGAAAACAACCCATATCATATACCTCAATCACAAGCAATTTTTTTCTCGCTTGATAAAAAATGAGATCAATGTAGAGAGCTTTATTTACTTGATTTTATGACTCTTATTTTCCCATGTTCTTTTGTTAAAAATTCCCCAAAAATAAATAAAAATATTAAAGAAATGTTTACTCAAATCAGAGATATCTCTGCTCAAATTTATTTTCTAATTAAATTTAAACACTTAATTTAAGGAAATATTCTAAATATGGTTTAGAAATGGTGGGCAGTGAAAATGGATTACCCAGTTAAAATCAAATTGAACCGAGTTTACCCAAACTGTAGTTTTAGCTAGACCCACGTCGGCATAGGACTTGCGATAGGGTAGCAAGTCGTCCGAAGGACATGTATAGATTCACCATTCTGCCACTCGCCAAGTTGGCAATATACTAGGTATATAGGGAAAAGTGCGATGACAAAATTCTTCGTAATAACGGTTTATGGTAGCGAGTTTATTGATGAAACTGAGCGGCCAAAAAATCAAGTCATGCGTGCGATTGAAACATTGTCTGAAGCTTATAAATGGGAAATTTTTTGGCATATTTTCGCGCCCGTGTACTTTTAGCTAATATGTCGAAAAAGGGGAACGACTTTACGGTAATTCCGCGTATAGCGAAACAGCGAAATATGTATAGGATGTACACCTACGGTATACTATTATACTACGGAGATGCCTCATTCTGAGAATATCGCTAAACTGGCCATAAGTTCTTAAATCATGGTACGTGTGTTATGAATTGATCAATTGATATTGTGCACGTACGTTGGCATACCCATCAGCATTCAACAATCCAAAATCAGGATATTTCACTTATCAGGCGGTATACTATAGTGCAACGTCTTTTGGTTTCATTTTGTTTAGTTCCAATTCTGGGAGGGGCCAGGTTAGTACTTTTGCTTAAGGAGCGGGCCTTTAGAGTTGGTAATCATGGAAACATATGTTAATAGGATAACTTTAATTTTAGCAGATCACAATTGCTGCATGATAATATACACACAGTTTTCAAAAACACGCAGATAGCTTTGGAACTGAAAATGTCTTCATCAACAACATTTACATTGTGTGATCTTTCCAGACATTGTGTGATCTTTCAAGATAAATACTTACTATATTCAGCATATTATGAAATTCTTGGCTCTTGGCTAGAAAATAAATTTATTCTTGAGGAATGGTGGATGATTTTTGAAAGTTGGCAAATCAGTAGCTAATCTGAAGATTTCTGACCAAGTTATATATATAATTCATACCTGTTAACATTCAACCATCCAAAATCAGGAGATTTTATGCGGTTCTAATCCTGGCCACCAGGGGTCAGATTAGTTTATTAGTTTAGGAGTGGGCTATTATATTTTACAGGTGTTGGCAAATTGATAACCATACAAGTATGATTATGAAATAACTTTAATTTTATGTAGCAGATCACACTTGCAGCATGATGACAAATTCCCAGTTATGAGAAACACACAGAGATTGCTTTTGAACTGAATACATCATAATAGTCCATGACCCAGAGGTGGTCAGTATCATATTGGGGGGGGGGGGGGGGGGGGGGGGGGGGGCAAATTCTGGTTTATGTTTTTGAATTCCCCATATTCTCACCTTTATGGTATTTCAGTAACAACTATTTTCCAAATCAGACCTTTTTTTCCCAGGTGAACTTAGCTGTAAATATTTACACGATCACTAATTTGCTTTTACTCACTACCCATATTCCTCATATTTCATAACTATTACATCTCTATCCATTCCCCTTGAGATATGGATCCGTGCGCCGGCCTACATATTTTGGCGCATGGATCCATTCCTCTACCATACCTGCCTAACCTCTGCGCTGTGTTGCGCCCAGCGCCACTAGCTTCATACTACTTTCCATTCCTTTCATTTCCACTCCTATCACCTTGTATCAGACTTTCTCTGGAAATTATAGTTTTCAAAAAAATCTGATCACTGAAAAGGTATTTCAATATCTCTTAGTCTTGCATATCCCCCCCTAACATGCGTACCCAGAATCTCGGGATAATTCTCCGTGGGAAAGGTGAAATCTCGCAAAGTCACGCGTGATTTTGGCGCCACCTATCGCACAGTGTGTGACTCATGTTTTACTTGGTGTGCAATGCGGAAGGAAGACATGGAGATCATCTAGTCTACTTAAAAACAAACAAAAATGCCGGGTTTAATTGCCTTCGGACGGAGGTGGGGCATTGGTACCGATGACTTAGTTTTCCCAGGGGCCATGGAAGTTGGTATGAGACTTGCCTGGTAAGTTGCCATTCAACTAATTCAATGGGCTATTGCCATAGAAAAAGTAAACAGAAAGTGGAAACTGAGACATACTATGTCACATAGCCACTCAAGTTCTAGTACATTTAACATTACCAGACCTACATTTGAGTATATCCGCTTCAAATTTGTACAAAATTTTAATTATGCACTAACAGTTCAATTGAGTATATCTTTAACCAACAGAGGCAACAATGATGTCCATATCTTGATAGATATACTTTAAATTTAGTTATAGGGATTTATATCCGCCGCTGAGTACTTGTGCAGATTTATAGCTCAGACGAGGGTGTGTTGCAAAAGCTGAGGCCGCCGAGGTTGAAGCTTTTCAACAAATGTTGACGAAATGGCCTAGAGGCAACGCGCTTGACTGGCAGTCGAGATACAGCGGGTTCAACCCTGTCGGCGGCTGTTGTGGTCTGTTAATTCAGAGACAATGATCACAGTGTAAGTCACTGGTTAATTCAAGGCTATTTGGACGTTTATAAATTAGATACGTTCAGGATCTCGTTAGCATATGAATATCGGTCTACAGATCTTAATGGCTATTACAGTGGGGTTGAGTGATTAAAATTGATCACACAACTTAGTAAAAATGGCACTAAAATCATGTATTCTAGTCCTGGCTCAACTGTTGGTTTGTATGGCACCAAACCAGGACCACTTCATAAATGTAAATGTAATCTTTATTTTAAGTCAGTATATATCAATTACAAGAAACAAGCTATCAAGGGTCCTGGCCGACTGGACCGACGGCTTAGAGTGCCCTTAGAAGCACTGGTAAGCAGCAAGGAAATAAATTTCCTCTTTCCGCGCCCCCACCAGGAATCGAACCCGGTTCGTCTGCGCCGAAGGCCTAGTCTTAACCACTAGACCAACATGCCGCTGCTTTAAAGCCACAGAAACAGCTTCTCACTGAACATTGTGTTTTCCCAGCCCTGTTATTGCCATATAGCAACATGCTAGCTGATTAATAAGTAATTTTGATTGTTTTTTATGGTGGTCCAAACAGGGTCTTAGTCAGGATTTCAAAAATGCCTGTCCAAAACAGCAATTTCAAAATTTCTGTCCGTCCAGATTTAGCTACTAATCTACTTCAAATCCTTATACCAGCTACAAGTAATAGCCTAGTGTGTCAAAAAGGGCAATTTACACTTCAGCTATGTCCTAGAGGATGGTTTGTTAGGAAAATATTTGGTTATTACAACCCAAAAGTCAAATTTGAAAAATCTTCATAGAAATGTTTGCCTGTACAAACAGGAGGTTTTTAGAAAACTACCTGTCCAAAAGACAGGTAAGACCGGTACTGGCTAAGTCCCTGGGTCCAAATTTTAGGAGTGGTCCATGTATTTGGCAATTTTCTGTATGATCCTAAGCTAGTTTTAAATCAGCAGTGCCATACTGCCATTCATATCGATGTATTGTTTATTACTGTGATTATGAAAACGTCTCTAGTACTTAGTAATGCTGTTTTTCTCCTTTCAGGCTCCTTGCCATCTCCATTGTCTTTCACTTGCACAAGGAGGCCTTCGACTGCCTGGGAGGAGACCTCCTGCAGGCCTACTACATAGGGGTCCTCCTCTTCCTCAGTATTCACATAGTGGGAACTGCAGTCATCATCTACACCAGCATGCAGGGGACAATCACCAACACATGGCCCAGAAAACGCATCCCAAAATTCATCTACCTGAAACTCATCCTGAGTTTTCCAGAGCTATTCTGGCTGATCCTTGGAACTAACTGGGCTTTCTCAGACTCTTCCTCATGTGAGAAGCATGTTGTTTTAACTGTCAAGGGTGCAGTACTTACAGGGTGGGGGGTAGGACTTCTTGTGCTTATCGGTGTGCTGATCATATTTGACCCTCATGGGAGGAAGACGGGATCTGGCATGGCTGGGTCTGGGGTGGCCGGATCTAGCTTGGCTGGAGCTGGGATTGAGGATGAGGAAACTGCCCATGGAGGGGATGAGAGAAGACAGCTTATTGCAGGCTCCAATGGTAGTAGAATATGGGAATTGAGGTAGGTATTCCAGCTGTTTTAATACTCAGTAATATTGGGCCTTAAAAAAAGTTGTTTGTTTCCTGTAACCCTACCCTAGTTTTTATTCAAAAAAATCCTTACCCGAAAGTTTTTATAGCCCTCCCAACTCCCAAACAACAAAAAACATGCATAAAACACACATTTTTGACCAAAAAAATAATGAAAAAAAAAAAAAAATACCGACCTACCCTATTTTATTTTGAACCGTTACAGGAAACAAACAATTTATTTTTTTAGGCCTTCGTAATATTATTCCATTTTCTCTCCCGATGTGTGATACGGCTCTTAGTCATTAAAGATTATTTGATCCAAATACTAAAAACATAAATACATATAGCATCCCCAAAACCTTTTCTATTTTGTGAACCTTTTGAAGAGTAGTTATAGTAGAATCTACAGTTTAACCTGACTATGCATTTGTTTGTCAATTATAAATATATTCGAACTGAATCAATTTGCCTTAAACTTACCCTTTAAGAAAGGAGCAAATTTCACTATTTGTTTATAGCTCTAACTGGAGAGGCAAAGAGTAATTTTTCACTTGTGTTCTCTTTCAGATGTAAACTCATGTGCTGTTGTGTTGGTTATGATGAACATAGCAAGGATGCCTTCTCAAATATTGCTCAAGTATTTTCTGACTTTTTTCAAGTAAGTACCCCTTCAAATCACTCAGATGATGATGAATTCAGGAACATACTTTTCCCACATACTGTTTACACATAGGTAATTTCTATTATTAACAATCATAATGATATTGATGTTATGTTCTTGAAGCAATGTTCATATTAATTCAAGGAGATAATTTCACCAGTAATTAGTGAGCCCTATTTTCTTAAAATGAATAAATTGACTAATGGTAGAAGCTAAAGTCTCTCCTAGGTGTGGATTTGCAAGTCAAGTTCTATATATTAAGAAATTCACATCATTTACGTTTTTCAGGGTAGAGATTTAATTCCTACTAACAAAGCTGCTGGTGCTTCCAGGTGCAGATGGAGCAAACTGTGGATTGTGACAGTGTTTACAAGTTGAGTTTTATGTATATTGAAAATTCAAAATTGTGTGTTTTCAGGATGTAGATTTAGTTCCTACCGACATAGCTGCTGGTCTCATCCTGGTGCAGATAGAGCAAGAGAAACAGACTGTGATGAAACAATTATCTCCCCTCAACCAGGAGCAGCCCTCCACCAGCCAGCAAGCCTTATCTAGTCCTAGCAGTGGAGTGGCTCCATCTGGTGGCAGCCCTCTCAACAAGTCTGCATGGATGGATATTTCTGTGGTTGCTCACTATGCCAAGTACGCCATGGCAGCCTATGGCTGGCCCCTCTATATGTTCACCCATCTAGCCACTGGATGCTTCAGGCTCTGGGGAAATTGTCGGTAAGCCGAGATATTTTCTCATTTTATCTAACCCATTCATGCCTTGGAGACAGTGTCTTAGCCAGGATTCTGAAACTGGGTGCCTAAAATTGGCAGTTATAAAGTTTTGGGGCATCCAAATTTTTAAGGGGGATCACAATATACTCATATTTCAACCATAAACATGTATAAATTCATCAAAATAAGGCATGATATCATTCAACAATGTCATGGGAATTACCGGTATAAGGAGATGAAAAAATTCAATCATAAGCTTGAGATTGAGATTTTTAGAAATTCCACACTAAAAAATTGGGGTGTCCTGAGGGGTTCTTTTTAGGGGTTTGGGTGTCCAAAAAGGCTACCAGACGCCCTGCTGGCTAAGACCATGCTTGGAGATATATTTGACAAGTGTTGTCGGGACCTGTCAAACCTTTGAAGTATTTTATTTGGAATGAAGCATAAATTGAAGGATAGAGGATAAAAAGGGCATGCAAATACAAGAACTGAATGTTTTAGGCACCTGTAATTCATGAACGATGCTGAATAACGTAACATGTGTTGTCTTTTTGTCAAAATCTAATGCCTCATGTATTAACCCCACGCCACTCAAATATTTTACTTTCAAGTTAAAAGCAGTCTGTTGGTTTCTCTTTTTTCAATATGTCAATTATACCTTATGCAGTATTATATGTAGAGTTTTAAATGATTCCATTATATTGTATTGTATACTTTTTTTTGTCCTGCCAGATGCTGCAGTTGCCGTCAGAGCAGTGATGTCCTAGAGGATAACTGCTGCCAGTGTAACATGGCCTCCATCAAAAACACCATAGGGGTGGAGGATATAGATGTCATCTATGCCAGCTTCCATAATAAGGTAGGTAGCTCCTAAAACTTGCCAGTGATTTGGGGTGAGGCCTTTGTTTTTACTGGGTACTTAAGTTCCTTCCACAACTTGCAACTGGCTTGTCATGACTTAGGCACAATATGGCAATAAAAGGGATAAAGAACTTTTTTGTTTTGAAAATAAGACTTTTGCCTCTAGGAACCTATACATATATATATTACATATCCTACACATATATATATATATATATATATATATATATATATATATATATATATATATATATATATATATATATATATATATATATATATATATATATATATATATATATATATATATATACTGTAAATTCGGAAAAGTTTGCGTTTAGCCTCAGACTTAAAATTAAAATTCACAATGATTAGTGCTGGCACTTTATTAGCTGGCACTCCACGTTGCGGCCAATTCGCAAAGTTAAAAAACGTAAAAATTGATTTTCTGTAAATTCGCAAAATTTACTGCAATATTTTGTGAATCTACAGTAGTAAAGAATTATGTCAAATTTTGAAGTGAATTTCGTGCTTATTATGAGTTTAAAGTACTAGCACACATAGTATTATTATGGGCAGCTTTAGGGACTTCATGCATGCACCTTCTTTTGACTGGTGTGAGAGTTTTTACCGTACCCTACAATGCTTTGGATGGGGCAGTATCGTTTGTGTCATCATTCTTTTCAGCTATTTTAGATACCAAAAAAAACATGAACAGCTCAACTATAAGCCTACCATTTATCACTAAAATATGTCTTCAAATAAAAACATTTCATACCTACCTACACCAATTTTTCTTGGGGTGTCACAGGAAACAAACAATGTATTTTTATAGGCGTTATAGATTATAATGTTTGATCAACATAAGTTGATAGGGATATTATTTTGTAGCAATCGTGACCCTCCCCCCCCCCCCCTTCCATGCTTCTACTTATACACTAATCTTCAAGAGCTACAGGGCCATGTTTGTCATATTTTATCCTGCTTTCCTATGTGTTTTTTTTTTAGGTGTATGAGATCCCATTCTATATTGTGCTGGATCACAAGCAGAAAGCAGTGGTGGTGGCCGTAAGAGGCACTCTCTCGCTCAGGGTAAGTTCACCTGCAGCGGGATCTTAACTTTTGTATGTGATAGGTAATGATAGCTCATTACAAATTATATACTGTGTACCATGTTAATATTGCATCAGTTTGATAATTGCATAGTGTAGAGTAGGAAATTAATGTGTGATGCAAATATACCAAATCTGACCAAAAATGACCTTTCCGAATTTAATTTTACTGAACAGTCATTACTACACATTAACACAGATTGGGGCAGATTATAATCCGAATCTAATTATACCGAGATTATCTAATTCGTTAGATTCGGATTAATTACATGCTCGGAATCATTTCTACAGTACTTCGTTCACCCCGGGGTCTGCATTTATTTAACAGCGCACCATTATTTGGCATCCGATCCCTATGCTAGTATCTTACCTCACACTAACATGATAGCTTGTCATTCAACACCTCTACGCAAAAATTAAACTGAGCATCAATGGCAACTACGCAATATTAACACAGTATATAGTTAAATTGAGTGTATGTATTAGACCCTTAAGGGAAACTGAGTTTTTAACTCAGATCCAAACAGCAATGCCTTCTTTGTGGAGAGTTATGCATATATTTTGCAGCAGCACTTTATTTTTAAAATGGCCTGCTCTTAAGATATAGCAGTTGTATGTAGGCCATGGTGGAAAGACCTTGGGCAGCAGGGCATCTGGGCATCATTTGGGCACCCAAACCCTCTATGATCACACGTCAAGAAAACCAAGTTTTGTGTGAGGGATTTCCAAAAATGCCAGCTTGAAGCAAATCATTGAATGTTTTCACCCTTTATCTTTTCCATGACTTTGCATAAGGATATTGTGCCTTTTTTTAATATGAAATTACATGTCTATGGTTGTTGTCTGAATATATTGTGGTCTCCCATGAAAAATAGGATGCTCAAAAAGTTTACCCCTCTTTTTTGGGTATCTAGTTCTTATATCCTGGGCTTAGACCCTGTATGATGGCATGGCGCTTTCATGGGATGCTCTAAGGATACCTTCTCCTGAATTTTCTAGTGAAGAGCAGCCACTTTCACAGTGCTTGAAATTAGCAGGAGCCCAGGGCTCCCTTGAATTCCCTTCAGCTCCCTCTGCTTTCTGAAGGAAGCCCAAAGATGTACTGGTTTCTATATGCAACACCTTTAAGTAGCTTGTGAAATTGCTATTGGGATCCCTGGGAAAAGACAACTTAATTTTGAGCCCTATTTTAACAAGATTACCTTTCCTTCTAGACTGATTCTAATTCCCTGTGTCTTTTATTGTTTTCATCAGGATGTCTTGACGGACCTGACGGCGGACTATGAATGTGTAGATGTCGACGATGTGGAGGACTGTCACGCCCACAAGGGAATGAACCAAGCTGCCAAATATATACAGACCAAGATCCAACAGGATCAGCTCTTAGAGCAGGCCTTTATAAGAGCCCAGGTAAGCTACTCTACAAATCATAGAACAAAGACAGGGACGGATCTAGGGTGCTTCCAGGGGTTCATGTAACCCCCCCCCCCCCCCTCTCTGGTGACACCTTTTGATCATCAAGCCACCAGTGGTAAAATTCGGAACTATGGCTTTTTTTGTACATAAAGAATTAATGAATAGAACTTGAAGTAAACTAAATAAATATTTGTTTTATACATGACAAAAATGCCACCTTTTGGACATTAACAACTTAATGGTTCGACAAGTGGTCAACCCCTGAACTTATACCTTCCACCACTTGGGGGAAAACTAAGTGTGAACCCCCCCTTAAAAAGGTTAATATTATAGGGGAATTTGAAGGGGAAATTTTGGTTAGCTGTTGGCATAACAGGGGTTGTCCCACTGTTGCACTAGCTACAACAGGGGAGGCTCCAAAATATGTGACAGGTAAGCTGCATAAACTCAGAGATTTTTGTGACATTTATGTTGATCTGAGGTTACTTGAATGATCAGTTTTTGAGCTTTTATCATTGTCATGAAACCTCTTGATATTTGACATATCGGAGCCATTCAGATATTTCCTCTATGTGTTGTTTTGATATTATTTCATTTAGCATGTGAACTCCATTAGTTAATATTGTTTATTGATTTATCAAATTCTTAAGTCTTGATTATTGATCTAAAACTTCGATAATTCCACCTGGTGACATATTTTAACCGACTGTCACAATATGGCCATCGAAAAGCGCCATGCTTCAGGACCTTTTATCTCTGATCCAGGTCTAATGTACTTTGTCAGACGTGATCACACATTTCCTGAATTTCATTTTTCAAACCACAAATTTTTCAGCCAAAAGCAACGTAATCCTTTTAATCCTATTATTGATATGATTTCAAAAAGTTCTTAAACATCTCAAACTGCCACATTACCCTTCTCTGATAATTTTTTTTAGTAGATTTTTTATTTTGATATTCTTTCTTTTTTAGAATTACCAGTTGGTGTTAACAGGTCATAGCCTAGGAGCAGGGGTAGCTTCTTTACTGTCTATCCTTCTCAGACCCACCTACCCCGACCTCGTGTGTTACGCATATTCACCACCAGGGGGACTATTGAGGTAAGACAACATCTCTGAATTCTATATAATGCAAGTTTGGTTAAGGAAAACCCTGTTGAGGGTATACTCTCTTAAAAATAGGGTACCCATCCTTTTTAAAGGGTGTGTCAGACTTTTCTGGAGAGCTTTTTTTTATTACACATGTATATGCTGATGGCGCAGGTAGCATGAAGGATGATATAATATGTATATGAAACTCTTCAATGTAATCTCTCCCTATAACTGATGATAAAGATTAAGGTTTTCAGTGATTGTCCAAGTCTATAGGGGAATCAAAAACTTACAAGCACAGGCATAGGATTGAACTCTGAACCCACGCCTCCCACCACTAAGGCCAGCAATCTAGCCACTATCCTGGATAAACTTTTTGCCACCAAAAGCATATCCTCCTCTCCTAACCTTCCCTTGCCTACATCCAGGGGACTGGTCATACCCTTAATAATGGTAAGGACCTATGGAGAAAGAAAGCTTTGTTTATAATTAGTGTTATTAATTAGCAACACCTTCCTGGAAAATGTGCATATAGGGAGGTAAATGTAGTTAAATTGTTGTTGTATCCCTCTACCAAATGAAGGGAAGGTCCTTTCGGGAAATTTCACACTAAAATTTTACTAGCTTAACCCATTAATGCCTGTGGCAGCAAAAATTGCCCAACTATGTTGATGATATCTCTTTTATAACAGCAATGGTTTGAAAATATTGAAAGGTGAGTTCATTTAAACTTTATCTACAACTCTCCTTCAAATAATTTGCTAATTAATGCTTCATTCTGAAGTTATTTTCAAAACTGTGACAGGTCCAGACGTCACTGGTCAAGTAGATCTCCAGGCATGCATGGGTTAGGAAGAACTTGAAACTTATGCTGGTGGGGGCTAATTTGGCAAATACAAAATGATGCAAAAAGTCTGAAAATTGTCTGAAACCCTGTCAAATGGGTACTCATCTGAGAGTACTCAGTGAGGGCTATCTAATGAATACCAACATGACAAAGTTTAGATGGTTTTCAAAGATCTTTGCATCCTTGTCCATTGGACAAAAGTAGCCTCAACATTGGAAGAGTTTATGCTTTATATTTCTATTGTTGGTATTGGTTTATTCCAGTCCATCAGCTGCTAAGCATACGGAGGATTACATCTGCTCGGTAGTATTGGGTCAAGACATAGTACCCAGGCTCGGCATAGTCACCATGGAGAACTTCAAGGTCAAGCTACTTCAGGTCATCAAGGACAGTAATAAACCAAAGGTATCTATCATTTTACCCTCAACTTCATTTTTGGGCATTTAGGGTAGTATTAGTGTATACAGTGCGGCAGTTTAATTGGTGCATACTTTGTGCACCCCATGGAATCCAATTTTAAAAACTGCGCAGCATCATTTGGATATCTGATCCCTATGCTAGTATCGTACAACAAGATGGTGTTATGGCCTGTCGTTCAAAACCAGTGCACAAAAATTACACTGAGCATTAAGGTGGGTCCTTCACTAAAGACATTAACTAGCATTTCTTCATTTACAGCTTGTAGGGGATTGTAACACACAGTAAACTTTATATTTTCTAAAAAAAACTTTTTAGCTAACTCTCAATGCTACTTTGATTTATCTTTTCTAGAATAGCATGTATTATTTATCATGAATTTGATAATTTGAAAACTATTTTCCATTTAATGTTGTTGCTTTTTTTTGCATATTTCTGGGTACTTGTGCAATTTCCTATTTAAAATTTGAAATGTTCAGAAGATCAGCTTGCTCAATAAAGCAAGTGCAAGCTAAAATGCACTTGCCCTAAAGCCCTTTTTCAAGAATTCACTTGCCAGAACAAGCAGGGAGTACATGTACTTAAATGTGGGTGTCCACCTTTTTTGGTGATATTCAGCATGAACTGGTAACTATGTTAAGTCTTACACTATAATCATCATCCTCTGTACATTTCAGTACAAGATCTTAGCAGGAGGTTTATGGTACGTGTTATGTGGGTTTCCCAATGCCACACTATAATCATCATCCACTGTACATTTCAGTACAAGATCTTAGCAGGAGGTTTATGGTACATGTTATGTGGGTTTCCCAATGCCACACTAAAATCATCATCCTCTGTACATTTCAGTACAAGATCTTAGCAGGAGGTTTATGGTACGTGTTATGTGGGTTTCCCAATGCCACAGAGGAGGAGGAGCTGAGCGACCAGCGGCGACACCTATTGGAGGAGGCATCACCTACTTCTGCTTTGAACTATAGCTGCAGTTCTTCAGATCTGCAGGTAGGTGCAGCTAGGAAGTCATACGCACTCATTAGGGCTGTCATTGATAAGAAATATTTATCGATTCGATAATCGACAAAATTATTACCGATACGCTACTTTGATTCGATTCAGCGAATCGAATTCAAAATGAATGAAAACCAGCAATGTGCTCATGAGGAGTGGTTGTAGTTCGCTTGTGGGGTGATTTTTTGACCTATTGATCACAGCCCTAACACATACACATTCATCTGTGTGAATTCAAGGATAAAAGGAATGGACACACACAGTTGTAGTGGGGAGTTAATGTGTTGTTCAAGCTGTGTTTTCCTGAAAAATAGTTTATTTACCTAATTTGCATATGAATCGTTATGTTGTGCCTTCTTTGATATCGATAATCGATAAGTTTTTTTTGTCGATTCATCGATACGGGCGTTATCAACGACAGCCCTAACACTCATACTGCTCTCTGACTGGTGGATAAAGGATTTGAGATTACCGTAGATCCTCGGTAATTTGGTACACTTCTTATTAATTACAATTTTTATTGGTTGAGGGTGGCCCATGTTTTCTGAAACTACTGACAAAGCAGCGACATCTGCCTGGTGAGATGTTGCAAACCTATTGTGATTCTTAATGTCCCAGAACAACTATAAATGTGATTGTGATATGGCGACTGGCTACAGATTTGGGGTGGCCAAATAATTATCTTGCAAATTAATTTTAGTGGCTCAAATTCCTAGGTTGTTCTAAATTTCTGAGAATTGGCTGTACTACAAAGATGTTTGTTTTTGGAATGGTTTATTCTTTGTTGAAATCTAAGCACAGTGACCCAGTTTAAAGGTAATTCTCTTGACTAGTGCAAATAAGGGTATTACATCATCAATACCATACCTTTCACAGGGCTTGCTTAAATGCTTGTTTCACTAACCATGTGACAAGCTTTTAGAGATTAGTTAGAACCCCTTATGTAACATCCTCAGGTTTGCATGCTTTTACTTGACCAGTCCAAGGAAGGATAGTTGAATTAACCCATTCACACTTAGAGATTCTCTAGAAAGTGTCGTCTGCTACTCTGTTACTTTTGAAAATATCTTTTAAATAAAGCAAAAATTCACAAAATATTTGAAGGAGAGTTCTTGTCTGACTTGTGATCAACATTTCTCCTTCAAACGTTTTCAAGATAATGTGTTTGTAAGTTGAATATTTCCAAAATCGTCAGGCCTCTTTTGGCTGCTCTGAGTGTTAATGGGTTAATTGTTATTCTTACTCCATATGGAAGTAATATTATGTAAAAGGTTATGTAAGCAGTGGCTGTAAACAAAGTTCAAAAATCCTAATTATAATTTTAACTGATACACCTTGGAACCTTGTAGCTAGGAATTTGAATATGACTCTGATCTCAGAAATTGAGGCTAAGTAGCCATTCCTTTTCTTCTTTTTTTTTTCATTTTAAAAATACAACCTAAGTCCAAGCCTAAAAAGAACATCCATTTGTATGAAGTAAAGAACTTGAAAATTCGCCAAAATAAGATAATAGTTAATTGCAAAGTAAGGGAAAATCTATTTTGATTTGCTGAAAATAGTTCGGAGGTGGGTGGGATTCATAAAGGAAACTGTGTTCTACCCCTTTCTCCCTGAAAAGCTACTCCGTTTAACTACAGAGCCCTAATCATATAAACAATGTTGAACATTTCTTTTCTATTACTCTTACAGTGTGTATCAATTTCTTTTTGGAACATAAGTCGTTATTTTGTCTTTTTCAAATCTCCTTTTCTCTGAGTTAACCATTGTTTTGGCCTTACAATGTACATGTAGTTATATGTGAATGTTACTCCTACTGTGGTGTGTCACCATCAACATGTGTTCCTACAGTGTACTGAGCTTTGCTGCCTTTACCTTTTCCAGCACACTAGGAATATAAAGGTAGACACAAATAGCCTGATTTGTTGACGGGTCCACCTATTTAATCCATCCATGCTTCCCTTGCCAGTCCAAGTAGGCTGAGTCTTTCATGTGCCAGTGTCTTAGCCAGGATTTAGAAAGTGGGTGCCTAAAATTGGCAGTTGTAAAATTTTTGGGCGTCCAAATTTTTAAGGAGGACCACAATATACTCATATTTCAACCATAAACATGCATTAATTCATCAAAATAAGCCATGATATCATTAAACAATATCATGGGAATTATAAGGAGATGAGAAAATTCAATTATAAGTTTGAGATTGAGATTTTTAGAAATTCCACACTAAAAATATTGGGTGTCCTGAGGGGTTCTTTTTAAGGGTTTGGGTGTCCAAAAAGGCACCCAGACGCCCAGCTGGCTAAGACCATGTCATGCGCCATTCTTCTGCTTTGTCTGACATCCTCTGACAACTCCTACTTTTCTTTTTAATACAACTGGTATTAACCCATTTATGCCTGTAGCGCCCAAAAACACTCTCACAAATTTTCAAGCCCACAACTGTCCTTGAAATATTTTTGGGAATTTTTTGCTCAATTCCTAAGTTATTTTTTAAATGTGTAATACAACTGGTATCAAATGCAGCAGATATTTTGTTTTTGTACTTTTGACTTCCTATGAAAGACGAGTGTACAAATACATCCTTATTCTTACCAAGAAGTCATTGTGCAGAGGCTAAAATAAGGCATTGTTGAAATCATCCCATTGACTGAAAAATGTACAGTTATACCATAAAATAGATTGTCTAACAGTGCATGCTCTGAGTACAGTGGTGGTCAAACTTGCCCATCCCTTATTCTTGATTATTGGTGGGGGTCTTCTTTTTATGCATTAGAAGGTAAAAGGTGTCATGGCATAATGGTGAATTTGAGTACCTCTTTGCTTCTCTAAAACTACACATTATAAATCAGCACCATATTGGCTTTTTACTGAGGAAAAAGTAGATGTTCCCATTGGAACAAACCAGACCAATCGTGCCCGACTTCATTTATTTCTGTCCTGTTTATTACATTGTAGTATTTCCTTATAGTACATTATTTTGCTTAATGGACTCAAAGCGGTTCATTCTTAGGAACCTGCTACATCGAAATGGTTTGCTGATGCAATTCCCTGATACATTGATTACTTACCTTAATTCTATATCTAGCCAGAGCTCTGCTTGTACCCGTGAATCATGCATTAATATCCTACCTCTTCCATTGCCCCCTAGTGTGCAATGTTTGCAGGTTCTTCATTTATGTACTGTGGTACAATGTGGAAAAGATCTTCTCTGCCATGGTTGTTGCTTTGAACTAATAGAATGAACAATAGCTAGCAATCTGAATTCCTTTGCTTGTGGCATGAGGTGCATGCATTGGCATCTAATGTAGGTGGTCTGAAAAATAGTTTTGTTTTTCTAATACGAGAGAAAGTTCTTATCATCACCTCATCAATAAAGTAGATCATTATCATCATCGTTGTCATTGTCATGATCATAATCGTTACCATAACTTCCCATCATCAGCCTCATCATCATCATCATTATCATCACCTTCATACTCATCATACACAACTCATCATCACTGCCACATTCTCCACGATTATCATCATCATCATTACCATCATCCTCATCATCATTATCATCACCATCATACTCATCATCATACACATCGTCATCATCATTATCCTCCTCATCATCATCATTACTGCCAAATCCACCAGGATTATCATCATCATCATCATCATACACATTGTTATCATCATGCTCATCATCATCATCATTACTGCAAAATCCACCAGGATCATCATCATCATCATACACATCATCATCATTTTCATCAACATTATCATATTATCCCTGCAACCTTCATTACCTTGCACCATTGATCTCATCAGAAAGTTAGGGGTCAGCAATGGAACTATGTTGCTTCGCCTAAATAGATGTGGAGAGTCAAACCAACTATATAGACAATTAGCAATGTCTTAGTAGATGAAGTGAAACTACATGGCTGTATATGTATGCTTTGCTTAATTAACCAACATCTATGATCAGTATGCGCTGCTAGAGAATGCATTTTGACGGTAATGGTCTTATGGTGTACTAACTCAGGAACTGGTTACTAAGTTGTCTTGTCCTATCCCAATCATGCCCGGAGTACCCAAAATATACTGATCAACTATTTTGTTGTTTTCTCTTTGATCAAAGCAGATAATTGAAGGGGACTTGTTGAAAAAAATCCAATCCTTTGATTTTACTGTGAGTTCATACTTGAACTTAAAAAAAATATTTTCAAAAATTCAGATTTTCAGACATGAATGGGTTAACACAAATGTGTTCTCAGTGTGCATTTATGCCTTTAGTAGCCAAAAACATACTTACAATTTTGTAATATCTTTTGACAAGAGCATTAAGAAATATTGAAAGGAGAAAGGAAAGATATTGACCAGAACCAACCAACAACCCTTCATCAGATATTTCGTGAATTTAGATTCAATACAAAGATATTTATTAAGGTAGCACATGTCCAGATTTCACCTATGAGATATTCAGGCACAAATGGATAAAGCGAAATACATAAGTGTT
Organism: Maea johnstoni; assembly: GCA_963942565.1. Classification (NCBI taxonomy): domain Eukaryota; kingdom Metazoa; phylum Annelida; class Polychaeta; order Spionida; family Magelonidae; genus Maea; species Maea johnstoni. The sequence goes on along the minus strand of OZ012685.1, from coordinate 44,961,045 downwards.
TGAATGCCTCGGTGCTCCGGGTACGAATTGGTATCATCTGCTTTACTGATAGAAGTGGACCTGTGGTAGGACCCTTTTTAGCTGATAGATATAGAGTCTCTCTCTTTTGCTATTAAATGCATTTCTTAATACTCTCATATGTGGTGGTATATATTTTCATATCTTATTATATATTTCAGTAGTGACTGGTTTCAATTTACTACTTCATTTTGCAAGTATTTGTCTAGCGCTGGATGGTGATAGTTTTTATGAAGTCTGCTGAATTAACTAACCTATTTATGATAAAGTTGGCCTGAGTTGAGAGAATGTACTTATTGCTTTTAGATGAAGATCTATTTGTAAAAATTATTAAAATACAATATATATATATATATATATATATATATATATATATATATATATATATATATATATATATATATATATATATATATATATATATATATATATATATATATATATATATATATATATATATATATATATATATATATATATATTTAACTAACCTATTTATGATAAAGTTGGCCTGAGTTAAGAGAATGTACTTATTGCTTTTAGATGAAGATCTATTTGTAAAAATTATTAAAATACAATATATATATATATATATATATATATATATATATATATATATATATATATATATATATATATATATATATATATATATATATATATATATATATATATATATATATATATATATATATTTATATATATATATATATATATGTATATATATATATATATATGTATATATATATATATATTTATATATATATATATATATATATATATATATATATATATATATATATATATATATATATATATATATATATATATATATATATATATATATATATATATATATACATATATATATATATATATATATATATATATATATGTATATGTATATATAGTAAAACACAAGCTTAGCACTAATACCATTTATATTAACCCATTCAAGTCTGGAGCATACATATGACCTGGCACGTATGGAAATATCTCAGTGCTATAGAAAACATTTAAGAAGTAAATTATAGAAAGTTGTTTCTCCTTTAGGGTTTAACAATCTGTCTTCAATAAATTTTTAGATATTACTCTCCTAAAGAAAGAAAGTTTTGGATAGATTTGTCTGACCATGTTTACATTCCAGATGCTAATGGGGTAAGACCAGTGGTGACTTGACCTGTATAGTTATTATATTTTCTTGTTCTCTAATGCAGCAAGCCTTACAGGAGGCTATACAGAGTAGTGGAAGATCCTGTATCACACACAAAAGGCTCTACCTGCCTGGAAACATCATGCACATTACAGAGGAGGAACCCAGCAGGTATAGTACAGTTCTAAGGACTCTAAGCCCATTCAAGGAGGGAAGGAATGGGGTTTTACATCGCTTTCAACAGCTTAGAGAATCATATAAATGTAATAATGTTATATGTAGTAATACATGTGGTATTGTTGAGTGCTTATTTCTTGCATTCTTAGAATAGGAAAATTGTTTAATAAACTTGAATAAACTTTCAATTTATTCACGATTTATTTCATTATTATTAGAGAATTTTATAAATAAAATCAGGTATAACACATCAAGAACAATATCTCTAGTTATTTTTTTTTCAAAATGATTCAGGCTTGATGCTAACAGTGAACCGCTGGCTCCAGGCCAGTATAATTTCCCAAGAACGGCTTTGGGCCAGTAAAAATAAATACCTCAACTGGACCTATGGGGCCAGTAAACATTTGTTAACAAGTTTCCCCTCAAGGATGTCCCCAAATGTTTTTTGAAATAAATGATAAAATAAATAGAAATAAATGTTGTCAGTGAATTTTGTGCAATATTTTTCTTGTTATGTTGAAGAAAAATATGTAGGACCAGTAAAGATTTTGCAGGACTAGTAGCACCTAGGATCTACTGGTCCTATGGGGCTGGTTAACATTTTGAGTTAGCTTTGAGGCCTGTAATTCTCTTTTATAGAGATATTTTATCTGCATAAGACCATGAGCATGCTACAGATTTGAACGTGTTAAGTATTTCTCTATTTCTGTTTGCAGTTCGTGGTGGGGCACGCCGCATTACCAGGTCTCCTGGAGCAGTGCTGAGTCCTTCAATGAGATTATCGTGAGTCCCAAGATGGTGGCCAACCACATGCCCGATGCCGTGGCCCGCGCCCTGGACCAGCTGGCCGAGAGAAATACCAACCCCAGGCACAGGAGACCGCAGCAGCAGCAGCATGAGGGAGACTTCTCATACTCCAGGGTCGAAGAAGTGTGATTTCTCTTAAGCTGTGTCGTGCTGAATTGCTGGATGTAACCTACTATGCCAGCAGCATGAGGGAGACTTCTCATACTCCAGGGTCGAAGAAGTGTGATTTCTCTTAACCCGTGTCGTGCTGAATTGCTGGATGTAACCTACTATGCCAGCAGCATGAGGGAGACTTCTCATACTCCAGGGTCGAAGAAGTGTGATTTCTCTTAACCCGTGTCCTGCTGAATTGCTGGATGTAACCTACTATGCCAGCAGCATGAGGGAGACTTCTCATACTCCAGGGTCGAAGAAGTGTGATTTCTCTTAACCCGTGTCGTGCTGAATTGCTGGATGTAACCTACTATGCCAGCAGCATGAGGGAGACTTCTCATACTCCAGGGTCGAAGAAGTGTGATTTCTCTTAACCCGTGTCCTGCTGAATTGCTGGATGTAACCTACTATGCCAACTGCATGAGGGAGACTTCTCATACTCCAGGGTCGAAGAAGTGTGATTTCTCTTAACCCGTGTCGTGCTGAATTGCTGGATGTAACCTACTATGCCAGCAGCATGAGGGAGACTTCTCATACTCCAGGGTCGAAGAAGTGTGATTTCTCTTAAGCTGTGTCGTGCTGAATTGCTGGATGTAACCTACTATGCCAACTGCATGAGGGAGACTTCTCATACTCCAGGGTCGAAGAAGTGTGATTTCTCTTAACCCGTGTCGTGCTGAATTGCTGGATGTAACCTACTATGCCAGCAGCATGAGGGAGACTTCTCATACTCCAGGGTTGAAGAAGTGTGATTTCTCTTAACCCGTGTCGTGCTGAATTGCTGGATGTAACCTACTATGCCAGCAGCATGAGGGAGACTTCTCATACTCCAGGGTCGAAGAAGTGTGATTTCTCTTAACCCGTGTCCTGCTGAATTGCTGGATGTAACCTACTATGCCAGCAGCATGAGGGAGACTTCTCATACTCCAGGGTCGAAGAAGTGTGATTTCTCTTAACCCGTGTCCTGCTGAATTGCTGGATGTAACCTACTATGCCAACTGCATGAGGGAGACTTCTCATACTCCAGGGTCGAAGAAGTGTGATTTCTCTTAACCCGTGTCCTGCTGAATTGCTGGATGTAACCTACTATGCCAGCAGCATGAGGGAGACTTCTCATACTCCAGGGTCGAAGAAGTGTGATTTCTCTTAACCCGTGTCGTGCTGAATTGCTGGATGTAACCTACTATGCCAGCAGCATGAGGGAGACTTCTCATACTCCAGGGTCGAAGAAGTGTGATTTCTCTTAACCCGTGTCCTGCTGAATTGCTGGATGTAACCTACTATGCCAGCAGCATGAGGGAGACTTCTCATACTCCAGGGTCGAAGAAGTGTGATTTCTCTTAACCCGTGTCGTGCTGAATTGCTGGATGTAACCTACTATGCCAGCAGCATGAGGGAGACTTCTCATACTCCAGGGTCGAAGAAGTGTGATTTCTCTTAACCCGTGTCGTGCTGAATTGCTGGATGTAACCTACTATGCCAACTGCGTTGTTTTTGGTACCAGGAGACTAAATTGACCATTGAAGGTTTTAGGGTCACAACTTGAACATTGAGTTACCCCAAACTTACCATATATCAAAATGAAGGTCTGGTGAGGGTCCCAAAATGGACCTGCTTTGGATCATGTACAGGGTCTTTGAAGGGTCCTATAGACTAATTCATACAAATGGTCATTAGCAGGTCAGCAAGTGCATCCAAAAACTTTTTGTGGCTATGCACAGCAGTTTAGTCAGTGTCTCCCAGATATTTCTGGGTTAAGCAGGACCAGGGTTAACCTCTTCATGCCGGTTGTGCCAAGTGAACCTCAACAAATTTGGTGATTAATTTTTGTTCGACTAGACTATATTTGGAAAAATGTCTCAAGGAGAAATGTTGATTAGAACAATTCCCACAACTCTACTCAAAATAGTAGGTGAAATCATTCTTAACTGCCAAACTTATTGATAAAAGTATCATAGATCCAAATAAGACTATGTTAATCCTTCAAATGCTGAGGCCACTTTCGTCCAAAGCGCAAGGATGCAAATATTTTGGAAAACCATCTAAACCCTGTCATATTGATATTTATTGGAGAGCTTTCACTGAGTATTTTCTGATGAGTACCCATATGGCAGGGTTTCAGTAATTTTCAAAGTTTTTTGCATTATTTTGCATCGGCCAAATTAGCCAGCAGCAGCATGAGGGTTAACCCTTTCATGTCTGTTGTGTCCAAAAAAGCCCCGATAATTTTGGTGTCTTATTTTCAACTGAAAGTGTTTGGAAAAAATGTTTCAAGGAGGAATGACGATCATAACAACTCCCCCAGCTTCCCTCAAAATAGTTTGTGAAATCATCCTTAACTCCAAATTCATAGATAGAAGTATAAAAGATCACGACAGCATTTTGTAATGGTCTTTAGGCATGACTGGGGTAACTACCTTGAGAAATGTAGATAGAGTTGTTCGATTCCAAGGAGTTCATTTGACACCTCGACAACTGTTACATTTTCCCACCATTTCTCAATGGTTTAGTTTAGATCCTAGTCAGATTTGAGCGTTCCCAGCATGCTTTGCAGTCTAGTGACGTCACCATAAATATAGGCGCTCGTCATGTTCTCAATGTAGTTCTACCTAGTCCTTTCAGATAAATTTCGCGGTTAAATGGCTATTGGTCCCAAACTCAAATATTATCAGTGGCAGCATTATATACGCATGTATTGATCACAGAAGTTTGGAAATTATTCCTTTAGTTTTTATTGAAATATTTCACCACAAACGTGCTTGACAATGCACATCGTACCAATAGCGGTAGACCAAGCCTGTGTGCCGCAGATGCGAAAACTACATGACTTATTTTTCAAAAATTGAATTAAAAAGACTTCATTTCAAAATGGATATTGTGGTCAAACATATAAACAAAATTTGTTCGGTTGGCGATATTGTCCTATATGTGCCATTATGAAACTAAATGTAGCTTTACATGAGCTTTGACCTTCCCGCAACAACCTAATACCGCAAAGCAAGCCAGGAACGCTCAAATCTGACTGGGATCTAAACTCAACCGTTCTCAACAGGGTAGTGTGAAGCTGTATTATAGAGTTATGCACATCAGTGTTGAGCCACGTTATAATATGCATGTATTGACTCCATATACCCATTCTTGTACACCATTGACCCCACTCCTTCCCCACCGCCAGGGCTAGGGAAGTTCTTCCCTTCCCTAAACTGCAAGTATACAACTGACAGTATTCATAGCTGACAGTATTCATATATATATATATATATATATATATATATATATATATATATATATATATATATATATATATATATATATATATATATATATATATATATATATATATATATATGTTACAGTAAGAGTGTCAAACCAGGGATTTAGTCAAATCCCTAAAACTTTCAGGGAATCTGTCAAATTCTTGTTTCACTCACGGATTTGGTCCCTAAATGTCTAGAGATTTGACTAAATCCTTGAAAATAGGAGGGTCAGAATGATGAAATTGATAAACGTTGACTGAGAAACTAATTATCATCATCATCAAGCAATAATTTTGGGCTGAGCATTGATTATTCAGCATTATTTTGTACCTCATTACTTTGATAATCAGGAATCATAAGTAGCGCTCAACTAAGCATAAAACAAAGGTTATTGTCATTCAACAATCCCTCTGAAAGGTCTCCAGTAAACAAGTCAAAAATGACCCACCTATTTTTAGGGGTTCAGTCATATCCGTAGACATTTAGGGACCGAATCCTTGAGTGAAACAGGAATTTGACAGATTCCCTGAAAGTTTTAGGGATTTGACTAAATCCCTGGACTCTTACTGTAACATATATATATACATATATATACATATATATACATATATATATATATATATATATATATATATATATATATATATATATATATATATATATATATATATATATATATATATATATATATATATATATTTATATTTATATAGTGATAGAGTAAGAGTTTGTTTTAAACAAAAGCATTTAAACCCCAAGGAGTAGTATAGCACTGTCAATCATTCTTTTAGTGCTTCTAAGTCTCAGTTATAATTTTTAAATCTATGGCTACTACTTTGCCATAAATCAAATGGGACAGCTATTTTTGGTGAATAAGAAGGGTATATTATTAATCATTTTGTCTGGCTGTGATATTTCATGTTTTCATTTGTATTGTGTGAATAAGTTTAATTCATAAGAATGGGTTATTAATCATGAAAGTGAGACGTGTGACTAGGGTTGCATACCGTTAACACGAAACGGTACGATACCGGTACCGGCGAAACGGTACGAGTGGTATCGGTATCGGTATCGTTAACAGTGAAACGGTACCTCTGATCTCCGAGGCCTGATAAGCCTTTTTACGACATTCATGTCGCTAACAAGTGTGGTTACATTCCTCAATTCTATGACAACAATCAATAGTAGAATTGGGGAACAGAACCAATGATTGAGACGGACATTGACGAAGTTAACCGAAGCAAATGATCGCCACAACGCACTGCGAACGTGCGTTAGATGTTATACCGTATTGTGTTTCCCGACGAATGTTATTCCAGACAGCATGTCTATAACTGTTTCGTCAGGAATCAGCACACAATGCGTCATCGCCGCATATAATTGGCAGTAACAATTTTTTTAATCTGTTGAAACGAAGCGGTACTCAAAAACGAAACGGTGCCATTTAGTACCGGTTCTCAACGAAATGAGTATGCAACCCTACGTGTGACTGTGTTGATTTTTTGTCTTTTCTAGAAAGTAAACAGATGTGAAAGATGATAATGTCAGAGATTGTTATCTACATAAAAGTGGAACAAACAAGTTATATACCATGACAAATAGGATTTAGTGTCAAAGATCAGAGAAAGAACTGTGTGGTTGATTATTTATTTATCATATGTTGGCCATTAAAAGTTAGCCCTTATTTTTGGGCTAAAAACTTGAATATTATATATTCATAAAATGTGTGTTGCTACGCATGCTGCAATTATGCTAGGCCATTGGAGTTGAACTAACAACATGAGTTATATATATATAAAGGAAATAGTTACTGAAGATGTCACAATTTATCCTCATTAATGGAACTGCTTTGTGTGAATATATTCAGTAGGCAGTATATTGCCAAATGATGTATGTGTTATTAAAGTGAGTGAGGTATCCTGTATTTCCTTTCTCCTTGACACATTCACAAAAAACAGTGAAGAATAGTCACACACTTTAAAAATGTTATGAACATGTATCATTGAGGACATTGGGAAGGGGGGTTTGCATTTAGTGTCACAAATTAACAACATTTTAAGTAATTGAATAGAGTATTCTAAATGTCATTATTGTTAGTTTGAAATATTTATCATCAATACAAAATCAGTTCCTAATAATTCCAGTCTGCTTAGCCATTTTACAAAGAGCAATATTGAGGAACAGGTTAAGGATCAAGAAACATGAAACTAATTATGTTCTTATTGTCACAAATTTGCATATTATATATGCAATAGAAGCAATGCTGACCTGGCATTGTTATTTTTAGTGAAACTCTGGTGAGGTCAAACCACAACAGGGACTTAGCCAGGACCCGTCCTACCTGTCTCTTGGACAGGTAGTTTCCTAAAAACCTCCAGTTTGGACAGGCAAAAATTTCAATGAAGATTCTTTAATTTTGACTTTTGAGGTGGAATAAACAAATATTTCCCTAACAAACCATCTTCTAGGACATAGCTGAAGTATAAATTGCCCTTTATGACACACTAGGGTATTAATTGTAGCTAGTATAAGGATTTGAAGTAGATAAGTAGCTTAATCTGGACGGGCAGAAATTTTGAAATTGCTGTTTTGGACAGGTATTTTTGAAATCTTGGCTAAGACCCTGAACCACAATACTCATCATAAGCTGTTTTTAAGTTTTCAAAGTCCTCCCAGGGTGAATGGATGGTCAAGATTGCTTTTGTAACAGCAAGTCTATTGCATTGATTTCTGTTCAATTTAGATCAAGAAGTTGTATGAATTATAACTGGAAGTCATTCCATCTATCCACTTTTTTCTTAATTTAACAGCTAAAGTGATGGAAATGATTTTTTTTATTGTAACTTCACCTTTTCTGATATGTTCAGGCTGCATCATGACTAGTCAGTATTCATTGGTAAAGCAAGCCAGAGTATGTAGGAAATTTATGATTTGTGATTTAGATTATTGTCACTTTTTCTGCCATATTGTGGCTAAGTCATGACTAGCCAGTTGTAAGAGGTGGAGGAAACCGGAGGACCTGTCGAAAACCACCGCCTAACCCCTAGTCACTGGCAACTTTCTCATGTACCCTGGGTAGTGGTGAGAGATAGCTAGTTGTCAGTGGCAACACCTTATACCACATGGACATCAGGGCAGGGATAAATTTTGTTAAATCTTGAGTCACTGGCAGCTTTCTCACATACCTCACATGGAGTCAAATCCTAGACCTTGTGCATTTTGTAAGTATTGCTGTGGTAAACTGTAGTGCATTATATTATATGGGCTTATTTCTATAACACCCAAAGTTTTACCACCATCAATAAGGAAATACTGATTATCACCAAAATTAAAAGAGTTGTCTAGCCTGTATATATTATTTATTGATAATGTTTTTGGTATTTATAACTTAAAAATGCAAGTAAAATATAATTGTACACCGCTTTAGTTTGTGCCATTATGGTAATCATACAACAATTCTTTACAATAATTCCCAGTGCTTATTTAAAGATAGGACTCAGATTCAAGGAGACATATTTCATCTTAATTTAATTTGTATTGTTATTACATACGACTCAAATTGAAGGAAACTTTTTACCTCTGGATGGCAAAAGATAACCCAATGGTTGGGTTTGTAGGTATTTACTGTTTAACCTCAACATTTGTGTATCACCATTATATCAATATCTTTAAATGTCTTTATTCATGTAGATATCAGATAATTAAAGAAGTTACTGTATTGTTTTTATCATGACTTTTCTGCTATGCTGATAAGTTTTCTTGCGTGTGTGAGGACAATTAGCATTGCTCTTTTCACTTGTATACATTAGAAATGTTTCAATAAATTAAAGGGTTCATATTTATTTCTGCCAACATTTTAAGTATTTACTTTTATAATATGTTAGTTCTTCCTTCAGCTAAGAGCTGGACTTATTATTGTATTATTTGTATTGAGAGCTGGAGATGACCAAAATACTGCGAAGTAAATAAACCATTGCAAAAAGAAATGCATGCCTTTTGTATTTATTAATGAAAGAGATGTTTTAGCTGGTTACCAACAGCACAGTGATTTTACATTTTATATACCTTCTAGTGGTGCAGTCCTAGAGATATAATTTCAAACACTGAAGTAATAGGCTGATTTAAACCCATTAATGCTCACAGCGGCCAAAACCAGCCTGACAATAGAAATCTTTCAGGTTTTAGCACAATTGGCAAAATATTTGAAGGAGAAATCATGATCAGAACATTACCAACAACTCTCCTTCAAATATTTTGTAAAATAATTCCCAATTCAAAAGTTATTGTCAAAAGTATCATCGCTCCAGACAACAATTTCCGAATGAAGCCTTAAGAATTAATGGGTTAAATAAGAGATGTGACTACCCATGCATGTTAGCTGGTTACCTATAGGTTACACATACGCAGTAGAAATTTGACATTTTGTCTGATCATTTTAACATCTAGAATTTGGGTCAATAATCCCTTGAATTATCAGAAAAACAAATGTTAAAACTTATTCAGCATTTTGATTGGTATGAATATTCCTTGATTTTCTCAATATATTTGAAGTATACTCCTGATACTACTCCAAGATTACTAGTATTTACTGCAAGATCATAATAAACATTGGTCATATTTAAGGCATAGACATCACAACAAAATAGGATAATTTTTAACAAGAAGAATGGAATTTTCATTCTCAGAGGCAGTATGCCAAGTATGGAAGTTTAATCATTTAAGGTTTTGAGAATTACTTCCTTTTTAACAACTTTAAACAAGTTATTTTTTGACAAAAGCATATCTGGGACAGGGAGCTTTTCCCTAGCCTTTTGTAAAATGATAACAGTTTTGTTTTGAGGGCTATTGTATTTATGAAAGTACATTTTGAACTCATTTATGAGAGGATTTTCCCTAAGCCACTTGATGAGATGCTGGGCTAGAGGTATGCCATTAGGACAATGACTAATACCCGGTTCTCTGGGAATGAAATGGTTAATACGATTGGGCATAATAAGATCAATTGTTGGTTTTTAATGAGCATTCTTTTTTCATCTCATTCTTTCATCTTTCAAATTTTTTTCTCCTCTGACAGAGACATTTTTCAGGGCCATAACATTTTTTTCAGAATTTTCAGGGCAAGAATCTTTCTTTTTTTCTTGACTTTTGAATATTTTATACCTAGAAGAGGATAACGAACTGACTGAGTCCGTCATATGCATATGACAGATTTTGCATATGACGGACCAATTTTCCTGGTCCCACTGGCTCGTCATATCCGAGTTCACCTGTATATATATATATATATATATATATATATATATATATATATATATATATATATATATATATATATATATATATATATATATATATATATATATATATATATATATATATATATATATATATATATATATATATATATATATATATATATATATATATATATATATATATATATATATATATATATATATATTTATATATATATATTTATATATGTATATATATATATATATATATATATATATATATATATATATATATATATATATATATATATATATATATATATATATATATGAATATATATTCTATGGGAGGTACTATTGCCAATAGTATCGGATGTATAGATAATTAAGGTCTTACGATACTCTATACCGGTGACACCTATTGGGTATTGGACAAACTAAAATAATTTATTACAATTTACCTGACGTCACAGGAAATATTGATAAGAAATTGAATTTTATTGAATATGTACCAATTCTGATTATACCTGCCTATTATAAAAAGTATCCTATGAGTTTTTTGTTTTTGGCTACAGTGATTTCCATATTCATTGAATTTGTTGTTTTGACACATTTTCAGGAATAATGTGTGATAATCCATGTGTATAAAGTGGGGTTCCCTTTCTTAACAATATCTTATATAAGTATGGGCATTAACAGTAACTATTGAGTAACTCTTTTCGAACATTTTCATGAAAATTTGCCCCAAAAATGTCCTATTTCACAAACTTTGACCATCTGTGGTTCGAAAACTAACCTGATGACCTATCATTTTCTTTGTGTCTCCTTATTAAGAGCATTGTGTAGATAGTGTAGACAAAAATTGGTGAAAATTAAACTAGGCAATTCTGACTTATATCAATTTTGGGTTAAAAACTTGTTTCTCGAATTTCTTGATTTTGCCCAATAATTCCTTTGTAACAGCAAAAAAATAATTTCAACATGGCAAAACAGTATTTCAGGCAGTGTCAGTATTCTGAAGGGATAAATCAAGCAAAGAAAGACACCAATTTTGGAGAAAGTGAAGTTTGTGACATAAATTGCATTAATTTTTCAAAAATCTGTGAAAAAGAAACTAAGTTGACCCCATGATTTCAAGTTGTTTTGAGGCAATCAAGATTATGCGTCGTCAAATCATAGAAACTACATACTTATAACCTGTGGTGTTCAAAAACATGATTCATGTTTTCCATTGCACACCGAGATCAAATGTTGGCATTGGCCTTAAGCGCGGGCTCTGGCAAGATACATCACATGCACTATAGGATCCGGGGAGCATGCCGTATTCGCATGTGTTCTGACAGCCGGCGGACCAAATCCACCACCAAGCATTACTTTCCTAGCCCAAGGTCGTGCGGCTAGTTCACGTATCATGCATCTATTTTAACCATGTTGTCTCGCCCGTTGAGTCGATCAGTTATGGTGAGTTCACGTAGAAAATTAAATATTGAAATCCTACTGATCTGTCTGAGCCTGAGCCTTTAAAGCCATAGAATACACAGGGGTGCCACTTTAGTCACAGCCCTTATTCACAGTGGCTTGTAATCAACTTTTATTGTTGATGTAGATACCAGAGCCTCAGACTCGCTAGTGGCCACTCAACAATACAAGCCCCTGTGATAGAATCAGCTTATCACTGAACATAGTGTGTTTTTATAGTGCATAGCTATGAAAATACCGAGGCTTGGAAAACACACTATGTTCAGTGAGAAGCTGTTTCTGTGGCTTCAAACTCAATGTATGGAGCATATAAAGTAAACTACAAAAAAGACCTCAGCTTAGTAAATTTACATTTATTTATATACTTTTATTTGATTTTTCTGGCCGAATATTTCATTACCATAGCAACAGGCATTGCGCAGAATCCCGGCCTTAAGGCATTGCGCAGAATCCCGGCCTGGGCCTCCTTTTACTTGGCATAGTCAAAATATAATGTTGGGACAATGCCACACCCAAGTGCTATAATGCAAAGCTTTGGCCTTGGCGGCCTCAGCTTTGGCAACAAACACCTACGTATCTGCTATAAATCTGCACCAATGCTCAGCTTCAGATCTTAATCCCTATATTATAGCGCACTGCTATGAAAATACCTAGGCTTGGAAAACACTCTGTACAGTGAGAAGCTGTTTCTGTGGCTTTAAAGTGGTCCCGGTTCACAACAGGGAGCCGGGACCAAATCCAGAATGAGGCTCCAGAGTCGGTACCAAATCCAGGTTCAGCAACCACTAGAAAACATGATTTTTGTTTCATTTTCACAGAGTTGTTTGAATTTTTTTATCACTCAAACTCGCTATAATAGCCATTAAGACCTGCCACTGAGCATTGGTGCAGATTTATAGCCTCGCCGTAGGTGTTTTTTGCAAAGCTTCGGCCTTGGTGGCCTCAGCTTTGGCAACAAACACATACGTCTCGGCTATAAATCTGCACCAAGGCTCAGCAGCGGATCTTAATCCCTATAAGATTACCAGTGGGGAGTGACTAACGGTGAGCAAGAATGATGTCATGTTATTAAAAGGTAGATCTTAGCCAGGATTTAAAAACTGGTACTTAACTAGTATTCAAATTTGACTAAATTGTAAAACTTTTGGACATCCTATTTTTCATGGGAGGCAATAATACACTGAGATAACATCCATAAATATTTATTTACTCTTAGACTTAGAATTATAGTGAGGTGGAAAAACTTGAAATTGACATATAAAAAAAATACTTCCCAAATAATTTGGGGTGTCCTGAGGGGTGAGTTGGGGGGAGGGGGGGGGGTTGTCCAAAAGACACCCAGATGCTCTGCTGGCTAAGACTATGTTGTTAAACCTCGAGGCTACCCCTTGTGGCTTGACTTTGCCCTTCTCTGGCCACCCAGTATGAATAACACAACAAAGACCGCTCATCTAAAATCAATTCCTATAGCATGAATGTTTCCACTGTTATAATCAGCGGAGTTGGGGCTAGCTAATCAGAAATTGGGCCTTTCCCTAGTAAATGAGACTTTTTTGATAAAGTTATTTTATTTCATTTTCAGATGAGAGGGTTGCTGGTCCGGTGTCAATGGAATCGTCATATTCTTAGAGGTGCCTCACCCAGGAGTTTGTGTGGTGTAATTCATCATCGACACACATCTCAACAGCAGTCACAGGGTTCCTTTATTAGATCACATACCTCCAGGAGCTTCCTATGCAGAGATACAGCGAGAACACCATGGATAATTATCAGATCTACATCTTCACAGCCTGTTTCAAGTCAAGTACAGGACTTCACTGCATTCTATAAGTTTCCTTATATAGTCCACATGAATGTGGTGTCCAGGTTGAAACTCTACCAAACAGGTCTGGTGGTCGCCGTCCTACCACTGACTTTCATAGCCAATTCCATGGGCTACATCCCTGTTGAGGCGGTGCATTTTGTGACAGGAATAGCAGGATTTGCCACCGTCATGCTATACGTGATGAGTCATTTCTTCAGGCGGATCATAGGCTTTATGTACCTAAACAAAGCTATGGACACAGTGAAAGTCTCGCATTTGACCTTTTGGGGAAGGCGTAGGGACATCTTTCTTCCCGTGGACAGCATCGTTCCGCTTGCTGATTTCGAGACAAATCCACGGGACAGCTTTGTTTTGCTTAAGCAGTATGATTCAAAAGAAGTGTTGTACTTTAATATTAGCCTTGGTGGTATAAAGGACAAGGCAAAGTTTGAACACGTGTTTGGTAAAATATCCTGATCCTTGGATAATATTGACCTTTGCCATAGAACTAGTAGTAGTCATAGACTTATCTTCGTTGTTGCTCAATTTTGAACATAGGTTATATACCACCTCTGACAGGACTTGAGATTAAGATTTTTTCTCGGGAGGGTGTTGTGTATATCAAACAGTACATCTTTGGGCCCCCTGCAGAAATTTGATGGAGCCACAGGAGAGTTCAAGAAAAACTTTGGGCTCCCAGTTCCAGCTAATTTTCTAGCCCTGTCTTACCTTAACTCTTTTCCCATCATGTCAAGCTGACAGTCCATAATCTGTACATTTTTGTTCACCTAAGGAATGGACATCTGTTCAATTCTTTGCTGTGCATCCACACCACTTTTGCCAGTGCATTCACTTAAATCCATTTTTCAATTAGACATTTGAATATTTCTTTGTACGATGCCATTATTGTCATCATGTTTGGTTGAGAACTAGTGGTGATGAACAGTTGGATCCATCTTGCATTTAAAAGGTTTCATTTAGGTTTTTCTGCAAGTAATATTCATTTTCGAGGAAAAAGCTATATTGGTAGGAGTTGCTCGTCTCCCTAGGTTAGGAATATCTCTGTTACCTTGAACCGCTAGATCACACCTTTGCATTAAAGACACAGTACAGATTCAAAGAGGCTAAAAGAATGTTCTTGTTTTGTATTTAAAGGACAATTACACCTTCAGGTTAATATATGCTGAGAACTTACTTTAGTATGTATACTTTACAGTCCCTGTTCACCTGAATACTGTTTGGCTTCCTTACCTCTGAAATTGCACTTAATTGCCACCCCCAACCAGTCATTAAGCTCAAGACCATGGGAGCCATTGTATCCCACAATGCACTGCTACTCTACATCTGACAGGCAGTCCAGGCCAGAATAGTTGCACTTCCTGTATGTACAGCACCCAGCATCACACATGAAACCATGACAACAATGTTGTGAAAATGGTGATCTGTGCTGTTTATTGGATGCTACAACAGATCTGACAGGGGAAAAGGAAAGGGAATTTCCTTTTACTCCATTTCAAACCCAAAGATCCACCCAGAAAAGAAGGATTTAGCAGCAAGATGGCTATTCAACATTGGGACAGAATGGACAATGAAAAACTCATCATTTAAGTGGAGCCCAAAGTGTTTGTCATGAACACTTGGAGGAATCTTGTTTTGAGGCTGAACTACAAACAATACTTGGATTTAGGAGGTTTAAACACCCGAAACCTGGTGCAGTGCCTACAATATTCAATTTTGATCCCACACAGAGCCATGTTTAACAAGAGAGAAAAGAAAGGGTCCAGAAGTGCTCAAAAACGGAGGCAATATCTGTTACATCAAATTGTTGGAAGACAATTTCTCTTTAAAGGGTACAATAAAATGGCTAAGAAAGGGAGAGAGATAAAAGTACAGTTAACATTTGTTATGGATAAGTTTGCTTCTGCCAAATCCCTTAATATGCTGATTATTTATTCTATACCCTCAACATCAGAGTCATTTTGATTGTTTGTATGACAGCTAGGAAAGGTTTGTATCAAATGACTTCCCTTAATAATTTTAAAATCCTAAAACTAAGACTTGCAAACCCATCAGGGAAAGTGTTCCTTAGATTGACAGTACTAGCCAAGTCAATTGCATTACATGACTGATTGATTAGGACCGATTGATTAGTAGTTCCCCAGATTCACTTCCTGCAATGGTGATAGCAATCAACAAAATTGTGTTGAGATGACTGTTTCCTGAGCACCTGAAGTCCCCAGGGTGTTTTCAACTCTGTGAAGAGCTTGCAATTGTTGTTATCTACCCAACTTACCATTTCCTGCCTTTTAACAATTACAATGTAAAACAGTGCAAACAAACAATAATTTACAATCAGTGTACTATCTGAATGTGGTCTAGAGCGATGGGAAGGGTAAGTATTTTACTCTTACATCTTAAACTTACAGAATCTAGTGTGTCCTTGTAAACTCAATAAATATGTCATATGATCTTTGTCAAATTCCTACTACTAGAAGAAACAGGACACAATGTATTTGGGCACACTCCTAGCCCTGTATATGCAGATGCTGGCTACTGCAGAAGTTGTGCAACTATTCTGTCATGAGCTAGTTTCAAAATGGCCGCCCCCAGATACTTGGCAAAACATGACTCAAAACAGCAATAAACTTTTAATGTGGAGATGGGTGGTTGTGGGGTCTTGGATATGAGTAGAGTTTACCCTAAGCCACTATTTGGGCCCATGTTTTATTCATGGTGGAATTGTCCTTTAATGTTCTGAAGCTGGACTATTATCGAATATTGACTATTGATTCTTTTAGTATGTGCCTTGCATTATGATATAGCAGCAATTGGGTGATATTAAAGAAGTAGCTCTTGAACCTAGAACTTGTTGTGTCTTGTCTGGCTTTCATCTCTGGTGTTTTTATGGAATATATGTTTTATATACTTAACCCTTCCAATACTTGGACTACCTTTGTCCAAACACAATGACGCAAAGATTTTTGAAAACCCTCTTAACCCTGTCATGTTGGAAGGCATTGGATAGCTCTCGCTGAGTACTATCAGATGAGTACACATGTGCCCGGGTTTCAGTTATTTTTCAGCTTTTTTGCATCATTGGGTATGGGCAAAATTAGCCACCAGTTGCATAACAGTCGAGAGGCATGAGGCTTCCTGCTGCTTTAAATACTTATCATGCGCGTGTTTTAAATACTTAAAGACATAGATTTTTACCCAATCATGTTTTTAGGGCCACTGAAAAGGCTAGACTAATATTTGGTATTTTTTCAACCAATGCATCATATGGAAAATATTCAAAGTGTTTCATTCAAATACCTCATCCTTGTGTACTAAGTATGCCCAGAGTTATAACTAGTTACCTACATACAAGCGTAGGTTTGTGCTGACAGTTTTTGTGCAAGGAATACAAATAGAAATATTTTTGAAAATTCTAATCGAACATCCATGCAAAAAAATATTTTAACGTTTGAATTCTGAATATTGGATATGAATGGCTACTTTCTTGATGTTCTAATATCAGCCCCCCTAAAAAGTATTTCTTTTTAACAGAGATAAGTAGATTATCATTATTTCAATTTAGTTGGTAAAGCCAATACATTGTCAAATTTCCTTAATTGAGATTATTACAACACTAAGGAGAAAACAAATGTGACCTAATTTTGCAAACTTGGAGGTCATAACAGAGAATTGTCAAGATTGGAGCCCAAACCAATCCAAAGTTTTCACTTCATCATGGGCTCCCAATCCAATAAAAGACATGACAAATGGTGAAAGATTTCATAGTTATTTATTCCACATTTGTATTTAGTAAAATATACAACTCATTTCCCAAGTTATTATCCGTGCAGGATTAAGGTTATAATCTAATACACCTAGATTATCAACACAGATATGAACCCCCTTTAAGTGCAAGGTCATGTCACAGGTACCTTGACTTCTGACAGGACCTGAAAAGCAGCATTTATCATGTAAACCACTTGCTGTTAGTAATTTTGAGGCTTATGGGAACATTCAAAAATATTTTTAAAATACTCATGGCCTGTATACCGGTACCCGGTACTAGCAACGTACCGAATACCGCTTCGCAAAATACCGGTGAATACTCGTTTCAATATTTAACGGTATGCTTATCGGTATTTTTCAAAACACAACAACCAAAGCACGCACTTAGCCTAGTTCTTGAAATACATAGATAACATATCAATCTCTGTTAAGTACATTGATAATATCATATGAAAAGTTGTGCTTACAGGTGCCGAACTTGTTAACTTCGAAGGTACGCTATAGCGAAGCGAGTACCATATCGATGCTGCCATATGCAGTGTTCATTGTGATTGTTATTGCCACCGCATAGTGGCGCTGCATATCGCTACTACAGCGCCACTACGCGGTGGAGATAACAATCACAACATACACTATGGCGGCAGCGATGCCGATATGGTACTCACTTCGCTATAGCATACCTCTCATGTTAAGTTTTCGGCATGCGGTAAGTACAACTTTTCATATGATGTTATCAACATACTTAACAGAGATTGATATGTTATCTTTGTATGTCAAGAACTAGGCTAAGTGCGTACTTAGCATAGTTCAAGATACCGATAGCAGTACCGTTAAAATACCGTATCGTTGGTACCGGTTATGGTACTGTACCGCTTCACCCTTAGCGGTATGCAGCCCTACTCATGGTGCAGATCCCCTGTTGAGGTAGGACCTTGTACCTTACCTAAGACAAGAATGATCATATGGTAGACTCTCATTTTGAAGTAAAGGGTGAGTCTTGACATATTGCCAAAAAACAAAACACATCCAGATGTTCTTTAAGGGCGCCACAGTACCTCAAAATAGCCACTTATTGACAAGTTTACCATTATTCAGCAACTGTGAGATGTAACCTTTACAATAGCATAAGTACCGTTGTCTTCATTAAACTCAGTTTTCAGATATTATGATTATGAAATGCCTTCCGGTTTGACATACTACTGAGGTTGGCAGACAACCTGGACACGTATAGGATAATACAGACCTCTGATAAATAGGACTGTCATTGAAATGACAAGTATCGATTGATCGAAATAATTTTTCCAATTAATCAAAAAAAAAAAGATTTGCCAATTGTTAATGCCAATTAATCGATTGTAGAGTAAACACATTTTTTCGGCCATTTACATCATTTGTTTGCCATTTTTAGCTAACACTAATAAAAATATTGAATAGAAACTCAAGTATTCAATCAAAAAATGTTGAGAAAACTTACATGCCTTTGTATTGTGAGAATCTTAGGATCCTAGGAATCTAACTTATATTGTGGAACATGCGAAAATATCCTGTTAGTGCAGTTTTTCAAAATTGAATCGAAATAATTGGAATCGCAAAAAAAATGTCACTGATCGAATTAAAAAATAAAATGGATGTCAATGACAGTCCTACTGATAAATACACATTAACCCATAAATGCTCACAGCGGCCAAAAGCAGCCTGACAATTTTGATGAAATCTTGCAGGCAAACGCATACGTAGAAAGATATTTGAAGGAGAAATGCTCATCAGAACATTATCAACAACTCTCCTTCAAATATTTTGTAAAATCATTCTCAATTCTGAAGTTATTGTAAAAAGTATCCTAGATCCAGACGACAATTGCTGGAGGAACTCCTAAGCATTAATGGGTTAAATAAGCCCTTTCAACATGCTACAAAGTATCAGCTTACAGTTCAATCACTTGTACTTGTAGATCATCAGTATAACATAGCCTGCTACTTCTGAATGCAGGGTTGCCAAACTGTTGCACCAGCATATTACAGATGCTTTAAAAGCTGTGACTGGCACCATGTATAAGCCTAGAGCTTGAGTGTTGGTAGATAATCGTTGATGAGTTTATACTAAGCATCAATTTCTTTGATCAGAATTACAAAGCAATTTGACCTATGTGTTTCTGATGCTCCTTGTATGTATAATCTGTCTTTCTGATAAATGTTGGTACAGATTTCATTAAACATGAATTTCCTGCCATCTGACCATGTAAAAGTGAACTTGACATTGCCCTCTCTGATCCCACAACTTGGATAAACATTCAGACACATAATATAGACACATACTATTAAGAATTTCATGATAAATTTCTCAGTTAAATTGAGGCCAAATTGTGACTACCCAGCTGTTAACAGTGGACAAACTGAAGTTCCCATGGTATTCCACCGACTAACCATAAGTCAGTGGCAACTTTCTCACATGCCTCAAGCCAGACTTGAACCTGGAATATTTGGCAGTGGCTAGAGAAAGTGAGCATTTAAAGTGCAATGCTTTAACCAATCACTATCAGCACAGCCAACCCCCCCCCCCCCCCCCTTATGGTATAATGGATTGGATAGCATTCTTGAAGCAGTAACTCAGTTTAACCCTTCCAATGGCTAAGGCTACTTTCGTCCAAAGCATAAGGACGCAAATATTTTTGAAAACCATCGAAACCCTGTCATGTTGGTATTCATTGGAAAGGGTACCCACGTGCCAGGGTTTCAGTCATTTTGCATCATTTTTTGCATCACTTTGTATTGGCCAAATTAGCCTTCAGCAGCATAAGGGTTATTCCAGATGAGCATGTTTTGTATTGATGAGCGGCATCAGCTGAGGAGCTGTATGATCTGTCGCATCCGCTCCTGCTCTTCTGCACTGTACTTGATTACTGGGGCTTCTGAAAGGGGGAGAGATTAGATGAATTAGAAAAAAAATCCACATCATTAACAAATTGGCCCTTGTAATACTGCTACTACTATTGTCTGAAGGACAAGAATGCAAGTAATGCTGGTACTCATTGGAAAGCTCTCACTGAGTACCCTCATATGAGTACCCATGTACCAGGTTTTCAGTTATTTTTCAGGTTCTTTGCATCATTTTGTATTGACCAAATTAGCCACCAGCAGCATAAGGGTTTAAATCAATGTTGACTAAATTGTAGATATCAATTGCTACTTAAAACTTTACAGGGCTCTCTTTAGGAGTCCAAGGTTTCATTACAATGTTTATGCTTATAACACATTGTTTTTTTTCAGCCATTTTAATTCTAACCCTTCCAATACCACACACACATATAAGCATTTATGGTAACATAACCTAGAGAACCTCGCACTCAAGTCATTTAAAGAAGAGCCTGACTTGCCACCTAAAAGACCCCTATGTAGCTGGAAAATAAGACAAGTGGCTGTTGTACTCGATCCACAGTTCATTTTGTTATGTCACAAGACCATGTTGGACCAAATTTTTTATAAGATCGATAAACATGAACAACCTTTTACTGGATTTTGGCCAATAATCCCCATTCAGGGTCTTAGCCAGCATGGTGCCGGGTGTCTTATGGACTCCCTGCTTCATGAAAAAAAAAACTGATTTTAGGTAAAAAGACACCCTAGATGTTGGTATGTATTTTTTATAAATACTAATCTCAAGCTAAATTTCTAAAAAGTTAAACCTCAAAATAATAACAAAGACAATTCTTGAAGAATTAAGCATATAATTACTTTATTTGTTTAAGTACATAATCAGTGTAATGATTTTTACTTTTTCAATCAGGGATTTCGGTCACCCTAAATCCCAATTTTGAAACACTGTTATGAAAATCCTGGCTTAGTCCCTGTCCCCATTATAATTTGGAATCAGACGTTTTTTAGAAAACATTACAATTTGGACTCCCCAGGGTTGAAATTGATTTGCAAATAATATAATTGGATTAATTGCTATATATGTACATTGATTCTGACGTAATAGAGGGAACAGGAACTTCTGGTTTACCTTTCTTTTCCTCCTTTTTACCCTCCTTCACTTCTTTCTCCTCCTTCTTTTCTGTTTCGCCACTCTCTTCTTCCTCAGAACTTTCTTCCTCCTCTTTCTTATCATCATTTTCATCTTCATCATCATCACATTTATCCAGCAGTTCCTCTGCCTTTTGGACAGTCGTCTCCCTTGCTTTGCCCTTCAGTCCTTCCAAATAGCGCAGCAGTATCTCGAAATGCTCATCATCAACCTAATCAAACAATAAAACATAAAGTAGCATCATATAAATGACGATTTTCAACATCATGGATATAGATTGTTTTAAATTAGAAATAAACATCTAAACAAGAAGTTAAGAACGAACCCAAAAATAGTACATTACTATTTAACATTTAATGGCATGGTACCCAATAACAATATGTGAATATGGCCAGTATTATGTGGGCCCCTAGATTCATTGAACAGATAAGTACTGTGAAGTTCGAAATATAAGCGAACCTATATATCACGAATCGATCTGTTTTTCCATTATAGCAGATCATAATATCCGCGTTTGGTGTCACCAAAAGCGCCATCTGAGTAGTGGTATTCTAATTCATGTACTACCACTCATGCCCAACGTTACTGACTAGAATGTGTTTCATTATGACGTAAACACCTAAGAAGTGAAATTAAGGGTTCAAGATAATCAGATTGAGCTATGAACAGTACGAGTGATCGTCAAAGTGGGTCTATTGCAATCGTAATTTCTTAGAATCACGCGGATGTTATGCGCTTAACTAGTATCGCCACCCAGCTGTTTATCGAACTCACGTGTGAATGAAGGTCTGCCCTGATTGGTATAATGCAATTAAGGAACTCAGTTCCACCGTGAGTATACGCATTATTCAAATTTGGTTGTACACCATGAGGCATTTATATATCACAGCACGCACATAGCTGTGTCTATGTATGTATATGGTTAGTATTGGTTACCAACTGACCATGTGTGATTGTGACTAGGTACGCAATTTGAATACAAAATAGAACAAATATTAATGGATCGTAATATTAGCGAATCAGACCCACTAGTTTAAGTCGCTATTATCACTTCCATATGACATAAATATTTCGATCTTTACTGTATTTCATTTATACTAAGTAACATTGATTTAAAATGATGTGTACAAGCAGTGAACACTATAAGCTTTTATACATCTTAAACAGAGTAGAACACTAATTATTGAAACAGATGTCTAGAACGATGAAGGGAATACATGTACATAATAAATAGACATTGATTACAAATTTATATTCAGAGTGAATTATTAAGTAGCTTTATTCAAATGCATTCATGAAGACATTTATGATGTTTTTGAAAACATAGACTCACAGAGTTTAATACTCCACTTAGGACTATCCCAGACATCATCATTGATTCATTGCAGCTGACAGCGTCCAAGTATAAAGAATTAAATCATTGGATCACAAGTTTCACAGTTTCTTCAATGATTTTGAATTACTATATCTGCTATGCATATGATACAGCATATCACATACGACATACCTTAGTTTTCTGAAACATATTCTGCAGTAGCCATACTTGTCGTACTTTCTGGAATGACCAACTGGAGCGATCACCGTCCCACTTCTCCAAATACTCCGTGCATGCTTTTGAAACTTTCTCAGGATCTTCGGCCTTTTTCTTCTTTTCTTCCTTTTTTCGCTGCATCTTCTCCTTCTTTAACTTCTTCACTTCATCTATTTCCTTAGAAATTTCATCTACTTCTTTGACCATGTCACCAGTGATTTCTTCAGAGTTACTTTCATCATCCTTTTTATCTTTCTTATCTTTTTTATGCTTTTTTCTTTTCTTTTCTGGTGTACCCTCATCCTCCTGATCGCTGGTGTTACCTTCATTTTCTTCATGTTTTTCTTTAATATTCTTTATGGGTTGCAGACCTGAGTCTGTATCACTTTTCTCACTAGTCCCTTCAGTGTCTTCACTTATCTTTTCATCATCATCATCATCTTTCCTATCTTCCTTTTTTCTTTTCTTTGATTTCTTTACCTTTGTGGAACCCAGCTCACTCGGTTCATTGGATAAAGTATCAGCATCGTCTATTTCTGCTTCCTTCTTATCTTTCTTCTTCTTCTTCTTGTGCTTTTTTGAATGTTCATCAGAAGAAAAATTACTTTGACCTTCATCTTCTTCCAGGAGATTTTCTTTCATTTTCTTTGAACTTGAACCATCTGATAGCAGAGGTGATTCTGTGGGATTATCAAGATTATCCTGTACAGAACTGTCATCTTCACTATCTTTATGCTGTTTCTTATGTTTCTTTTTCTGTGTCACATCATTTTCTGCCTTCTTCTTTTTGATCTTCCTTTTCGTACTTTCCTCTGCCATTTTTGGGCTGGACACTTTATTTCTGGACCTTAAACAGAAAGGAATGAGTGTGAGAAATGTGACATAAAGGCAAAAAATCTTATCGGTCTCAGTGCCAGTGCAGTCCTATCTTTCTGCCCATTCACTCAACAGGATACTGTTTTCCATCTTGTCTGCACTGACAGCTTAGATGAATAAAAGAATGGATATGTAGCGAGAGACCAATTATTATATGCGCTGTATAGTGAAGACCTGGCTATACCAAGGGTCTCGAATATGGCCTAAGTGTGACATCACTAAGAGACAAAGACCAAGGGCTCTTGTATTTACATTACAGAGATAGCTGCGCACCAACATGCGCAGAACGAAACTTCTGGGCTATTTGCCGCGGCCTGGTTGTTAAGGTTGACAGGCTGTTTTCATATCCTTGTTTTTTATTCATCGAAGCTGACAGCAATGACTTACATTACTTGTAATTATACCTTGGATCTTAGAAGACCAACACATGGAATGGAAACCAGCCGGTCAACCTGAACATGCTAGCCTCAATCAGTGTCAATTAATAGTCGCTAATAGGTGCTCTGGGCACCCCCAGCAGGTGGTGGAGATAAGGTTTCTCTGTAATGTAATCGATGCGACAGCCCTGATTGGTCCTTGTTCCCACGTGACCTCGTGCTGCTGCCTTATCTGCTAGTCCTGGCATGAGGCTAGCATGTAACTATAGGGCATATGATATAGTAATTGGTCTCTCGTTACATATCCATTCTTTTCTTAATCCAAGCTTGGATTAAGAGTTTGGTCTTCTAAGATTATACATAGCTCCTTGCTGACAGATGACAATAAGTTATTCAATTTCCCAGATATTGACTGACAATATGACAAGATATTGTTTTCCATCATCAATGATATTGTGAACTGACAGATGACAATATATTAAAAGGTTGACAAATCCCAGTAGCTGTAAATAGTGTAAGGATCGAAGAGAGAGAGAGAGAGAGAGAGAGAGAGAGAGAGAGAGAGAGAGAGAGAGAGAGAGAGAGAGAGAGAGACAGAGAGAGAGATGATGATGATGCCTCTTTGGGCAATATTCAAACACTACCTAACGAGTTCAGTTACCAGGTTACGATGAGAAGCCAAGTTTGGGACACAACTTCTCGACAGTTTGCTCGCCCGGTTCCAAAACAGTGGCCGATCCTGTGCAGTGGTTCGGTTCCATGTGCTTGGTCGACGGTAAAGTGGAGACCTCTAGTGAAGAATGACGTCACCGGTTGTAGTCTATGTCAAGATTGGTGACGTCATCGACCGCATAGTATTGGCGCCAAATTCAACCAGGACACTCTTGGAGCGCTACCGCTCATGAATATTCATAAGTAGCTACATCATCAAATTCGCGCGTGACAAGAGTGCGAGAATTTCAATTGCTGCCAGGATAAAATGATTTAGGACATTATGATACACTGTTTCAAATAGTACAATGTTTCTAAGTTCACGCGGAGAAATACATCCCCTAGAACCGCAACGCCATATAAATCAAAACAAACATTATTTTCGCGACGGTTCTTTGGGGAGAAGAAATAAAACTTGCTATTTTCATCACCGTTTAAGGGGAGAGAAAACAAGAAAAACTTTTTTCATGACCGTTTCTCGGGGAGCCTAAATGAAACTACACAAAGTAAAACTACCCTATCAATAATGGAAATTTGTATTCATTTAAATGTATATCGATCTATCAATATCTAACGACTTCCTGCATTATTCATTTTCTAGTATTTATAATTCATTTATTAGTATTTGTAATTGCGGCAAATTATAAATACTAGAAAAGAAAATCATTTATAAATACTAAATACTGATTTATTAATACCAGAAAAAAAGCATTATTCATATTCTAGTATTCATAAATCATTTATTAGCATTTGTAATTGCGCCAAATTATAAATACATGTACTAGAAAATCATCTATAGATACTAGAAAATCATTTATAAATACTAAAAAATGATTAATTAGTATAAGGGAACCATGCGTATTTCTAGATACAAATGAATCTTTTCCTAGTATTTATAAATCATTTCCTTGTATTAATAAATGGTTTTCTACTATCTATAAATAATTTTCTAATATTTGTAAATACTGCATTTGCAAATACTAGAAAAAGATTTACAAATACTAAAAAAGGAATTATTAATATTGAGAAATGACTTAATGTTTATTAATGTTTATAAATATCAAAAAATCAAGTATAAATATTAGAAAGTTTTCTAATATTTGTAATTTTTCTCTAATATTTGTAAATCAATTATTAATATTTGTAATGATTCCTAATCCCCGGGTTCTGAATACCCCTAACCCCCTCTCTCCGGAATCTGATTTGGCATCATCCCCACTCCCAAGAAAAACAATGACAATTATCTCTGTTTGAATAGATCAGCTCAAAGGAAATTTTACCCCCCTCCCCCAATTCTAAACTCTATTTTTCTGTGTGTGTTTTTTAAATAATAACCCCCACTCCACCCAAGTTCTGAATACCCAAATTCTGATCTAGCATCACCCACCCCCCCTGTATTCTGAATTGGCATATACCCCACCCCCCCCCCCCCCCCCCCCCCCCAAAGTCTGAATTGCTTTCTGCCCCCTACCACGTTTTTTAAATGGACAAGCTCAGAGGAAGTCTTGCCCCTACTCCTTAATATTTATAAAGCATTTATTAACATTTGTAAATATTAAAAAATAACAATATTTTTTTTTTCAAATATTAAAAATGCTTAATAAACTCTCAATTGCTCAGCTTAAATTGGTTACCTATTCAATATTACATATTAGAATGCATAAAAAGTGTTGATGAATACATGCACTGCACAACTGTATGTATGTTATTCAGAATGGGGTGAAGAAGTATTTTCTCTGAGCTGATCCATTTAGAAAAATAAATTAAGGGTGCTTTTTGCCAGAAATCAGTGCTTTAGGGGCATTTGAATTTTGATAACGAATGTATGCGCCCCCTAAATACCCAAATGCCCCCCGGGGTATTTCTATCTATTTATTTATCTATCTACATGTCAATTACAGTCAATAAATATACATACATGTATATAGATACTAGATGATCCTAGATTTCATTATGCAGTAAATATACTATATATTATAATGGACAGACATTTTGAGAGTTTATTAAGCATTTTTTAGTGTACGGAAATATTTATTGATATTTATAAATAATTACAAATAATAATAATTGATTTATAAATATTAGAGAAAAAACACAAATATTAGAAAACTTTTATGGCAAGCAAAAATGGTTTTTAATGACCACTTTTAAATATTAATAAATATTTAGAAATATTTAGAAATCATTTTTGAATAATTGAAATTCATTTTTAAATATTTGAAATTAATTTTTAAATATTTATAATTCAATTTCAAATATTCATAAATCAGTGATTTATAAATATTTGAAATTGAATTATAAATATTTGAAAATGAATTTCAAATATTTAAAAATGAATTTCAAATATTTATAAATCAGTTATAAATATTTTTAAATTCGGTCCTATTTATAAATATCTATAAATGAATTTCAAATATTTAAAAATGATTTTCAAATATTTATAATTTATTTTCAAATATTTGAAATTATCTCATTTGTAAATATTTAAAAATGAATTATAAATATTTAAAAATGAATTTCAAATATTTATAAATATGAATTATAAATAATTGAAAATGAATTATAAATATTTAAAAATGAATTTTAAATATTTGAAAATGAATTTTAAATATTGGAAAACTAATTTTAAATATTTGACAATGATTTTCAAATATTTAAAAATAATCATCAATTTCAAATATGTATAATTCATTTTTGAATATTTATAATTCATTTTTAAATATTTGAAATTCATTTTCAAATATTTATAAATCGCTTTTAAATATTTATAATTCAGCATGATTTATAAATATTTAAAATTCTAAATTATTAATATTTATAAATGAATTTTAAATATTTAAAATTAATTTCAAATATTTGAAAATATTTAAAAATGAATTATAAATATTTATAAATGCCTTTTTTAAACCACTTTGGCTTGCCATAAACTTTCTAATATTTATACTTGATTTTTTGATAATTATAATAATCTACATTAATAAATATTAAGAAGTCATTTCTCAATATTAATAATTCCTTTTTTAGTATTTGTAAATCTTTTTCTAGTATTTGCAAATGCAGTATTTACAAATATTAGAAAATTATTAATAGGAGAAAAACATTTATTAAAACAAGGAAATGATTAATAAATACTAGGAAAAGATTTATTTTTATTTAGAAATGCGCATGGTTCTCTAATGCTAATTAGTCATTTTTTAGTATTTATGAATGATTTTCTAGTATCTATAGATGATTTTCTGCCGCAATTACAAATGCTAATACACGATTTATGAATACTAGTAGTAGTAGTAGTAGAATATGAATAATGCTTTTTTCTGTTATAAATAGATCAGTATTTAGTATTTATGAATGATTTTCTTTTCTAGTATTTATAATTTGCCGCAATTACAAATACTAATAAATGAATTATAAATACTAGAAAATGAATAATGCAGGAAGTCGTGTTAGGTATTGATAGATCGATATACATTTAAATGAATACAAATTTCCATTATTGATAGGGTAGTTTTACTTTGTGTAGTTTCATTTACTCTCCTCGAGAAACGGTCGTGAAATTCTTTTTTTCTAATTTTCTCTCCCCTTAAACGGTAATGAAAATAGCAAGTTTTATTTCTTCTCCCCAAAGAGCCGTCACGAAAATAATGTGTTTTTGTTTGCTCTTTACACTTGGTCTATCGTATGCGGGGATTCGTTCATCCCCACTATGTATGAACAGAGAAATCGATCCCCTCTCTTCTACTCCCAGGTATGAATGAATGAGATCGCGCGTAGTGGTAACGTAGAATTTGAAACATTGTACTATTTGAAACAGTGTATCATATAATGTAGTGCTCTATGGCCATGAGTGTCTACCATTTGAATTTGGCGCCAATACTATGCGGTCGATGACGTCACCAATCTTGACATAGACTACAACCGGTGACGTCATTCTTCACTAGAGGTCTCCACTTTACCGTCGACCCATGTGCTTACACACGTGGCGCCCTCTTTATCATGCTAGAAGCGATGACGTCATCATTATATGTGTATTTATCATCGGCACGTTCTTAGGACTTGGCGCCAAGATTCAGAAGGGACCAAGCTGGTTAGGGTGGCCGCACCACAGCTGCCACAGTGTGAAAAATAAAGGAAAAGCGAAAAACATCGTGTGATAAAGGGAACCAGACAAAATATTTATCGTTTTTCTTTTAAATTCTCAGACTGTGTCAGACACCTATGACCGCACCACAGGCATCCGTAATCACGAGGATAAAACGAGTTTCAAGTGGTCTGTCTTTTTAACAGTCATAGTAAACAATCATCACCGACCACTTGAAACTGGTTTTATTCTCGTTTCGTTTTATTGCGCTTATTTGTCTATATCTTCGATTACAGATGCCTGAGGCTGAGGCCGCAATAACCCGTTGCCTATCAAAAGTATTGCTTCATATTATAGGGATTAAGATCCGCCGTTGAGCCTTGGTGCAGATTTATAGCCGAGACGTAGGTGTTTGCTGCAAAAGCTGAGGCCGCCAAGGCCGAAGCTTTGCAACAAACACCCAAGGCGAGGCTATAAATCTGCACCAATGCTCAGTGGCAGGTCTTAATGGCTATTATAGCGAGTTTAAGTGATTAAAAATTCAAACAACTGTGAAAATGACACAAAAATCATGTTTTCTAGTGATTGCTGAGCCTGGATTTGGTCCCGGCTCTAGAGCCTCATTCTGGATTTGGTCCCGGCTCCCTGCTGTGAACCGGGACCACTTTAAAGCCACAGAAACAGTTTCTCACTGTACATAGTGTGTTTTCCAAGCCTAGGTATTTTCATAGCAGTGCGCTATAAATATAAACTAGCAGGCCCCCGTGCACAGCACGGGTTTGGATTCGAAGTGTTACTCAATGATGTGCAGAAGGTTTAGAGGCGTAGAATAATAAAAAATAAGTAAATAAATAAAAAGAACACAATCAAACTACCCTAATCACTTGCTGAATGATTGGCGTTGCTCTTGTATCTTTAGTTTCTAGTTCTCAGTTATGAGTTATCACCAGCATCAATCAGAAAAAAATAAAAAATTCAGGCCCACCTTATAGCAGGCCCCCTGCTTGCAAAGAATAGGCACGCTTTAGTTTTTATAGCGCGGCATTGATTATACACTGCAGACCCCCCCCCCCCCCCATGTTATCAGTGGGAGACCAACAGCATGTGCGAAAAAATAGAAAGCATGATAAATAAGTAGTGTTCAGAAAGTTGCAAAGTCAGAACAAAATGTTGCAAAGAGATGCAAAAAGGAATTTACAGGGGATAGAAAAGGAAAAAAGGAAACATAGGATGTAACCAATCGGGGCAGTAGAGGGATAGGGGGCAGTCAATCAAGGGGTAGTAGAGATAGGGGGAAGTCAATAAAGGGGCAGTAGAGGGATAGGGGGAAGTCAATAAAGGGGCAGTAGAGAGATAGGGGGCAGTCAATAAAGGGGCAGTAGAGTGACAGGAGGAGGCAGTCGATAAAGGGGCAGTACAGTGACAGGGGGCAGTCAATAAAGGGGCAGTAGAGGGACAGGAGGAGGCAGTCGATAAAGGGGCAGTACAGTGACAGGGGGCAGTCAATAAAGGGGCAGTAGAGGGACAGGGGGCAGTCAATAAAGGGGCAGTAGAGGGATAGGGGGCAGTCAATAAAGGGGCAGTAGAGGGATAGGGGGCAGTCAATAAAGGGGCAGTAGAGGGATAGGGGGCAGTCAATAAAGGGGCAGTAGAGGGATAGGGGGCAGTCAATAAAGGGGCAGTAGAGGGATAGGGGGCAGTCAATAAAGGGGCAGTAGAGGGATAGGGGGCAGTCAATAAAGGGGCAGTAGAGGGACAGGAGGAGGCAGTCGATAAAGGGGCAGTACAGTGACAGGGGGCAGTCAATAAAGGGGCAGTAGAGGGATAGGGGGCAGTCAATCAAGGGGTCGTAGAGATAGGGGGAAGTCAATAAAGGGGCAGTAGAGAGATAGGGGGAAGTCAATAAAGGGGCGGTAGAGAGATAGGGGCAGTCAATAAAGGGGCAGTAGACAGACAGGGGGCAGTCAATAAAGGGGCAGTAGAGTGACAGGGGCAGTCCGTAAAGGGGCAGTAGAGAGATAGGGGGCAGTCAATAAAGGGGCAGTAGAGTGACAGGAGGAGGCAGTCAATAAATGGGCAGTACAATGACAGGGGGCAGTCAATAAAGGGGCAGTTGGGATACAGGGGGCAGTCAATAAAGGGACAGTAGAGACACGGGGCAGTTAATAAAGGGGCAGTAGAGAGATAGGGGGGCAGTCAATAAAGGGGCAGTAGAGAGATAGGGGGGCAGTCAATAAAGGGGCAGTAGAGAGACGGGGCAGTCAAATAGAGAGGAGAGTTGTAACACCACTAATGTCATGTCTGAGTACACATGCACTTATTCTCAGCCTAGTGCTGTATTGGTGTAGAGTTGGAACCTTTTTGCAACATTGTATAATTTTATAGATAGTTGAAAGAGGGGGAGAGCAACATTGTATAATACTTATAGATACAGTTTACCACAGTGTATGAAATACATTGTATCAGGCAGGTAGAGTTGAAAGAGGGGGAGCGCAACATTGTATATCATTTCAGTTGCCATTGACAACGTGGCATTTTTTCGCAAATAAAGGCATTAAATGCCCAAAATTTTAAAATATAAAAGCGTTACCTACTGTAGGAGACCCAAGGCAACCATTTCACGGCAGCAGCGCGACCCGCACATGCACAACCGCCGAGAAAAGCTTGTCCTACGGCTGGGGGAAGTGTGTATTTATATGTAGATAACATTTATTATGACGCCGTACAGTCTCACTATGCTTCGTTCAAAATGAATAAGTAATAACTAAAGATAGATAATAGCTGATTAATGAATAAATAAGATATGAAAACTGGAAGAATAAATAAAACCTTCCATTAAAATCTACCCACACTTTTGTATGGAGCGCCATTGGTGGCTTAAGTACAAAAACATTGAAAATCATAGTTTAATTGCAAAATTTCTCTTTCCTGACAATGTCAATGGAATATCAGAAATATCAAGAGAGGGAGGGATATTTCACCTCTAATTTTTGCTCCATTCCAGCTTTTATAACTTCATCCAGATAGGGCCCCGTTGAAAGAGGTATTGGGAGGACAGTACACTTACAGAGAGGGGGAAGGCAAGTGTTGCGGCAGGGCGCTTATTAAGGCAGCAGGATGAGTAGAAAATGACAGTGTAATAAGGATTCCTGCGCCCAAAAAGTGGGTGGCGGGCGCACATATCCAAGCCCATAGTACAGGTGCATAAATAGGGCACTGATCGACAGGTGTGCACGTATGGAAGGGCAAATAGAAGGTGAATGGGTGGAAGTTGCATTGAGTAATAGGCATGTGCAGCAAGTGTGCAGGCAAGTGACAATACCAACATCATCAGGAACATATCCTTTATTTACATATTTAAATTAATATTTACATCCATTAAACTATGTGTTTTCTTGAAAAAATTCTCAACTTTATCACTAAAGATATTTTTTCTGTTGAAAGCAACAAGCTGAGCACTTAACAGATCTCATATTCTATGAGAAGGCTAGGCATTACTACACCCATTAAACTATATATTTTTTTTGAATAAATTCTCAACTTGCTGACTGCACCTACAGATTTAAGTGCCATCCGAAGCATTTGGAAGCTAGAAATAAACTATCTTGCAAAAATAAAAATATTCTTAAAACGGATTTGATCTTGCGATCTCTAACACTCCAAGCCGGTACGCTATCAATGAGCCCATTGAGTCATGTTCCACAGAGTATATAAAAACAAATATATATTCATATACATAAGTTAGGATCGTACGATGGTGCAAGTGTGAACAGCAGAAAAAATAAATTTAAATTTATTTTCTCCACCGTTTTTTTTACCAAAACAGCAGAAAAAAAATTTTTTAATTTATTTTCTCCAACGTTTTTCCAAAAACAGCAGAAAAAAAAATTTAAATTTATTTTCTCCAACGTTTTTCCAAAAACAGGAGAAAAAATATATTTAAATTTATTTTCTCTAACGTTTTTCTAAAAACAGCAGAAAAAATAAATTTAAATTTATTTTCTCCAACGTTTTTCCAAAAACAGCAGAAAAAATAAATTTAAATTTATTTTCTCCATCGTTTTTTCAAAAACAGCAGAAAAAAAATATTTAAATATATTTTCTCTGCTGTTTCACATAGTTTGCCCTTCTCCCGCTAGATGTCCCCCTTCACCACTTCCAAGGGAGCACTCATTATTTGAATTTGATAGTATGTGGTGACCAAAATGGCATGTAAAAGTGGACAAAAAAGACATTTTGGAACATTCATAATTGATATTGAATATTGATAAATGAATGAGGAATTTCATAGTTCATTTATGAATTGCAAATATTCACTTTTCATTATGCAGTCGTGACCAGACTCGGCTCTACGACGGTCAGCGTATATAGGCCTGTCATGAGAGTGGCATGGGGAAAGATCGACTCTGTATTAAAGGAGCCTAGGCACGGCCACTTTGCACCTTATCAGTTACTCAGGAAATCACAAGTTTACCTGAGGGGGGGGGTCTAGTATTTAACAAATGATAAACATGATTCGAGAACGCCCCTACCAACTTCCAGTTTGGTACGACATTTGTACTTAGTGTTATAAATTCGCCACCTATCCAAGGCTTGGCTTCGTAGCCTAGAGGTTAAATGTCCGGCTGTCACGCGGACGATACGGGTTCAATTCGCTGACCCGGATGACCTTTTTTCATAACTTTTTTTCTTTTTTTTTTTTGAAGATAGAAAATGAAACAATTTTTTCTGTCTATATCTGACCCCAAATATATATATATATATATATATATATATATATATATATATATATATATATATATATATATATATACAAATATATCCAGTTTCTTCTGCCCCCACACGACCCCCTCCCCCCAGAGAAAAGTGAATAAGTATGTATGTATGTATGTATGCATGCATGCATGCATGCATATATATATATATATATATATATATATATATATATATATATATATATATATATATATATATATATATATATATATATATATATACATATATATATATATATATATATATATATATATACTTATTCACTTTTCTCTGGGGGAAGGGGGTCGTGTGGGGGCAGAAGAAACTGGATATATTTGTGTGTATATATATATATATATATATATATATATATATATATATATATATATATATATATATATATATATATATATATATATGGGGTCAGATATAGACAGAAAAAATTTTCATTTTCTATCTTCAAAAAAAAAAAAGAAAAAAATTACAGTTATGAAAAAAAGTCATCCGAGTCGGCGAATTGAACCCGTATCGTCCACGTGAGAGCCGTACTTAAACCTCCAGGCTACGAAGCCAAGCCTTAAATAGGCGGCGAATTTATAACACTAAGTACAAATGTCGTACCAAACTGGAAGTTGGTCGGGGCGCTCTCGAATCATGTTTATCATTTGTTAAATACTAGACCCCCCCCCCCCTCAGGTAAACTTGTGATTTCCTGAGTAACTGATAAGGTGCAAAGTGGCCGTGCTTATGCTCCTTTAATACAGAGTCGATCTTTCCCCATGCCACTCTCATGACAGGCCTATATACGCTGACCGTCGTAGAGCCGAGTCTGGTCACGACTGCATAATGAAAAGTGAATATTTGCAATTCATAAATGAACTATGAAATTCCTCATTCATTTATCTATATTCAATATCAATTATGAATGTTCCAAAATGGAAGGATCACTGGACAGAGGATGAGTGATCCTCATTCCATTAATATATGAATACCTACCCATACACCGGACACATGATCGTTTCCCTAAGTCGTGACGTAACCATGCTTAGAAACTGGATTGATACTGACCTGGTCAAATCAACTCCCCTCTAATTTTAGCTCCATTGTTTAACCTGTCTGCTTGCACATGCGCAGTGCAAGGAACCCATGCTGCTGGCGAACCACCCTTTACTCTACCTATTTTTTCACCAAGCGCCCTTCCAGGACACTGTAGGGTGGGAGGGAGAGGTTTGTGTCCGGTGTATGGGTAGGTATTCATATATTAATGGAATGAGGATCACTTATCCTCTGTCCAGTGATCCTTCCATTCCATTTCATATATTCTACCTACCCATACACCGGACACATGATCAGAATACCAGAGCAATCTCACTTGTACAGTGTCCTGGAATAAACCAGATATAGCTCAATTCATGAAAAATCATGTGTGTATGGGTAGGTCCATTGAGGAAAAACAACCAGCCGGAAGTCCTCTGAATACCTTGAAGCCAATAACTGTCGACATATGTACCTAGAAGAACCCCTTATTACCCCTTGAATCAATACAGTTTCTAACCTCATCTTCACTTTTTGGGAGAGGATGGGGGATGGTGTGGTGGGTCTTCACTTTTCCTGCTTAGACAAAATAGTCATCATTCTGCTAATTCGACATTCCAACATTTCGCCTTCTCACGCCATCACATACCTGCATATCCTCATCCTGGTGTGGGCCATCCGGCATCTTCAGATCCTTGAACCAGGGACCAATTAGAACATCAGTTTCTTGCAGAACATGGATTAAAGTATCGTCTTACATCAAGGAGGTGACTCAAGTGGAAGTCATAGTCATCATGGAGCATGCTGCAGCAACATGGGTTGGCTTTGACATGGTACACTGTAATATACAACTCAAAAAACATATAACACTACTGTTTCGACTCCTTCAGCACTGATGCAGCAAATTCTTGTCCTGGCCCTTCTCCTGGCCTAAAATAGTGATTGATGAATGTTGTCGGCGACGCCCAGTCTGCCGCTTCTAGGATGTGTTGAACCCTCACTCCCTTCAAAAAGGCAAAAGTAGTAGCTGCTGATCTAACCGAGTGTGCCTTCACTCCTGTAACTTGTCTATCCTCCAAATTAGAGTTAGCATAAGCAAATTGAATAGTCTGCACAATCCACCTCGCCAATGTTTTCTTAGAAGCTCCTTTTCCTTGCTCCTCTCCTGCACCATATGTAACAAAAAGTCTCTTCTCACCACTCTTCCTATACAAATCAGTTCTGTCCTTATATATCTTCACTGCCCTTCTCGGACAAAGATAAATCTCCTCCTCACACGAAGCCATATCACTAAATCTCGGAATATATACCGTCTTCCCCGCGAAATTCACTCTTGCATTCTTCGGAATAAATCCAGCCACATATCCGACCTCCACACCTTGGGGTCTCATGAAAAACTTATCCTTCTCCACCGATAAGGCCCCGATCTCACTGCATCTTCTAGCCGTAGAACATGCCACTAAAAACACTGTCTTGAGTGATAAAAACTTTAGAGTTGCACTGTTTAGGGGCTCAAAAGGTTCCCTTGTCAGGCCTTGTAACACCAGCGGTAGATTCCAGGTCTGAAAATGGACTTTTTTAGGTGGTCTAGCAATGGCTGTCGCTTTCCTCACTCCAATTATCTCCGCCACATTGCATAGTCTCCTTCCGTGGACCCTATCATGCCACTTGCTGATAGCAGCTATATAGCCACCAATTGTCCTCGCTGCCTTGCCCTCATTATAGAGCTCATATAGAAAATTACAGACCGACGCTACAGATGAAGCAATGGGATTTTTAACCCTGTTCTTGTCACACCAACGAATGTAGGCCTGGACCCTACTATTGTAGCATGTAACGGTTGATTCCCTGACATCGTTCGTTGCCAATTCCGCAGCCTCCCTTCTAAATCCTTTCCCCTGGAGCTTCCTCCTTCTATTCTCCAAGCAACTAAACTTAGATTTTCTGGTTCCGGGTGATACTTCTGCGACCCTGTCATTCTTAGAAGCCTTCTTTTGTTTGGAAGAACCCGTGGTATGTCTACCAGCAGGTCGATGAGCGTCGACATCCAGGGCCTCCTGCCCCTGTTTGGAGCCACCAGGGTCACCCTTGCGTTGCTGTCCTTTACCTTTTGTAGGACCCTCTGAATCAAGGGTTCCGGGGGAAAAGCATACGCTTCTAGATTGTCCCAACTCAGGCTGAGGCCGTCTGCCGCGTAGGCCCGTGGATCGTTCTCCCTGGAGCAATAAATCGGAACCTTGTTGTTCTGACTGTTGGCAAACAGGTCTATGTGAGGAGTTCGCCACAGGCAAAAGAGATCCTTCGCCACCGCTGGACACAGGGACCACTCGTGATGGTGACCCTCTCTCGACAGTAGATCCGCCAGTGTGTTCTCCTGCCCGGGTATGTAAGTTGCTTTCAGTGAGACCTGCCTGTCCCTGCACCAATTCAACACCTCCCACGTCAGGTAACACAGGGATGACGACCTCGTTCCGCCCTGTTTGTTGATATACGAGACCACCGTGTTGTTGTCGCTCTTTACCAGGACTGTCATCTTCTCCGACCAATACCTCCGGAAGTAGACTAGAGCGTTGAACACCGCTTTTAACTCCAGCCAATTGATGTGATTCTGGGACTCCAATTCTGACCATCCTCCACTCGTCTCTTCCCCGGACTCCAGGAAGGCTCCCCAGCCTGACAAACTTGCATCTGTTACCAACGTGAACCTTGGTTTCACCACTTCCAGTGGAATCCCCGTCCTCAGATTGGCCTCGGACCTCCACCAATTGAGATGTAGCCTTAACACCCCCCTGACGGGAATCATGTCCGCTAGGTCCCCTTTGCTCGGTTTCCAGAGGGCCTGCAGGTAAAGCTGTATCGGCCTCACAAATAATCTCGCCCACGCCACTTGATATATGCTGCTGTTGAGTAGCCCCAACAGTCTGAGAAAGCTTCTGGCTGATATCTGAAAAGACTTCTGAATCGTCTTGACAAGGTTGATGATATTGATGATCCTGTCCTCCGGCAGAGTCACAATTCCCTCCACCGTTCTGAAGCGTGCCCCTATATGGACCCTGTCCTGCGCCGGCTCCAGCTCGGACTTTTCCCAATTGATTATCAGGCCCATTTTTAGCATGAAGTAGATGGCCTCCTGGGATTTTGATGCTAAATACCACCTTTCCCTGTCTTTCATTAAAAAATCGTCGAGGTATGGTGAGTTGTATAGGCCGATCCTCCTCCGGATGTACTCTGATATCGGCGCCAGCATCTTGGTGAACACTCTGGGAGCCGTCGTTATCCCGAACGGGAGAACCCTGAACTCGTATAGATCTCTCCCCACTGCGAATCGGAGATACTTCCAATGTTGAGGGTATATGGGAATGTGAAAATAAGCGTCTTTTAGATCTATTGATATCAACCAATCTCCCTGGTCGACGTCCTGTATAGTGTTGCCCAACGTTGACATTTTGAACTTCTGCTTCCTTATGTACTGATTGAGAGGCTTGAGATCTATTACCGGTCTCCACTTTCCTCCTTTCTTGGGTGCTAGGAAGATTCTGGAGTAGAAACCTTCCCGGGGATTCCCCTCTACTCTTTGTATAGCTGACTTGTCTAACATACCTTGGACCTCTTTTAATAATGTTATACGTCCGGATTCGTTTTGGGGAATCGGCGAGTTGATGATCCCTCTGAAACGTGGTATTTGCTCGAATTCTATCATGTAGCCCTTCTCTAAAGTTTCCATCACCCAATTGTCGGTACACCAATCTCTCCATTCTCTTGTAAATTGACCCAGGCGACCCCCCACTGGGAGGCTGGGAAAAGGAATCTGAAAACTGTCACTTTGAATTTCCTCTGCCTCTGCCGGACTGTCCTCTCGACTGATCGGATCTGTTCCATCTGTTTCCTGAGTTGCCTCGAAAGGAACCATACTGCTGCCTTCCAGTCTGTCTCCCCCTATCACTGCTACTACCCTGGTTCCCTCCTCTTCTGGAGTTGTAGTTATTATAGGCGTTATTGAACCGGCCGGATCCGCGTCCGCTTCCCTCGCTCTGTCTCTGAGAGTTTCTGTCATAACGCGGCCTCTTAGAACCTTGGTAGTTGTAATTGTCATTTGGACGGCGCTTCGCCCTGTCCATTCTGGCAGCTTCCTCTTTCGCCTTAGCCGTCTGAGCATTGTCATCTTGGGCCCCCGTACATCCTGGAACCCTACTCGCAAATAGACTCTTTGCAGGCAAACAGCTAACCTTGGCCAAAGCCTCTTTATCCGAAGAAGACAACCCAGACGAATTCAAGACCTGAGTCCTTACTCTCCTAAGGCTGGCCCCATGCAATCTGCCTGTAACCTTCCGCAGGTCCTCCGTGGCCTTCTCCATCGCCGTAAAAATCATGGGTAGGATGGACCCCTCCCCACTAGCTTCGGGACTTTTGCTGGCAACCTGTAGGGCAGTCCTGATAAAGGTTAAGATTCTATGCTGTAACTTGGTTGCCTGTTGCGTCTTAAAGGCCAGCGACTGCTTATCTATCTTCGGCTCCTGACGATGCTGCTGCAAGCAAAACTGTTTGACATACGTGTCAACCTCCGGCATCATGCCTACTCTTTTAAAGTCCTCATCGATGAACAGGTAATTTCTGTTGATATCGGCCACAGTCGCACTAGGCGCCTGACTAGATGAGGATGAATGGCCCAACGTATCCTTCACACATCTCTTCCAAGCCTCAACTTCCTTCTCGGCAATGTGAATCCTGGGAAATCTCATGCCCGACTTGGCCTGATCCTTAACACCAGGCACCGTGGCTGTTCTGTAAAGTTCTTCATCCGCCATCACAATCTGCGCCCACATTCCTTCCTCGAAAAGCGATTTTGACAGTACCTTAGGGTTAAGGCAAGTTTTGGCCCAGTCAACCGCCGCCGCCGAGATATCAGGTCCTGTCGCCTTAAGGTCCAAACATGCCTCATCGCACATGCTAGACACATACTTGTCTTCCTGCAAACATGACTTGACTATATCCCTCAAGGGAATGCTGGAGTGGTCAAAATCGTCATCATCATCATCATCATCCTTCTTCTTCTCACCACGCCCTTTGTTTTCATGGCAACACATGACCTGTACGACCACCGGATCCTTCTCTTTAGGTTTAGACACTCTGGATGGGTATTCCTTCCTACCCTGAATCCTGTCCAACCTGGACGAAAAATCATCCTTCTCCTCCTCCATGAGACAAAACTCATCCTCCTCATAGTCCAACTCCTCTCCGTCTCCATCCCTAGACCTAGGAGACCCCAACATATCAGTCCTGACACTAACATCACCATCCATTTCTTTCCCAGACTGAAGCCTGGATTCACTCCTATGAGGAGATAACGCTGGTGGAGAACGGTCAACACCAGTCCTTTCATCGTTCCTGCCAGACCTAGACCTGGACATAGGGATTTCCTGAAGCTCGATATCATCGCTAGACCGAGACCTAGCTTCACTGGCATCGCGTTTCTGATGAAAACCAGAAAATAAACTAGAAAGTAGGGACTGTACCTTCTTAAAGCTGCCAGCTATCTCCTTGCTGCATTCATCCCTCATGTCTTTCATGTCCTGTTGATGCTGGGCGTGCTGCAGGGTTCTAGTCTCCTCCATCTCCACCAACTTCTGGAAAAACATGGGCTGGATGTCGCCCTCTTCGCCCTTTTCCTCAGGTATAGCTTCCAATAGCAAGCTATGCTCTGCTACCTCTGTCAATTCGCCGTCTTCCACGCCGTCGTGGTCGAACCTGGAACCGCCATGTTGGCTCTCTTCCGCGGCTGAACGGTCGTTTCCGCGACTTCCGGTTTTCGCTCCGGTCTCTTCGAACGCCGTCGAAGAGATTTTAATCACTGGGGCAGTCCCAGTAGCAGCATTCGACTCTTCCTTTTCCCAAGCTGCCGCCAAATAGTCCTGATATGACGAAAACTCGCCAAATGGAGCGAGCGTCATACATTTCGCACATGTGTGGAACTGGCCGATGTGCTCCCAACACAGCGAGTGCGGGTCATCAGCACGTAGTTTCGTAGCACATACTCGACATGCTCCTTTAGGTAAGGACTTCTTAGCACCTTTTCCGCTCAAACTCTTCTTCATTTTTTTTGAATATTCTCTAATAGACGAAAAAACGTCTGCACGGTTACGCTTGCTTAGAAAAAATAGGTAGAGTAAAGGGTGGTTCGCCAGCAGCATGGGTTCGTTGCACTGCGCATGTGCAAGCAGACAGGTTAAACAATGGAGCTAAAATTAGAGGGGAGTTGATTTGACCAGGTCAGTATCAATCCAGTTTCTAAGCATGGTTACGTCACGACTTAGGGAAACGATCATGTGTCCGGTGTATGGGTAGGTAGAATATATGAAATGGAATGTCTTTTTTGTCCACTTTTACATGCCATTTTGGTCACCACATACTATCAAATTCAAATAATGAGTGCTCCCTTGGAAGTGGTGAAGGGGGACATCTAGCGGGAGAAGGGCAAACTATGTGAAACAGCAGAGAAAATATATTTAAATATTTTTTTTCTGCTGTTTTTGGAAAAACGATGGAGAAAATAAATTTAAATTTATTTTTTCTGCTGTTTTTGGAAAAACGTTGGAGAAAATAATTTTAAATTTATTTTTTCTGCTGTTTTTAGAAAAACGTAAGGGAGAAAATAAATTTAAATATATTTTTTCTCCTGTTTTTGGAAAAACGTTGGAGAAAATAAATTTAAATATTTTTTTTCTGCTGTTTTTGGAAAAACGTTGGAGAAAATAAATTTAAAATTTTTTTTTCTGCTGTTTTGGTTAAAAAAACGGTGGAGAATATAAATTTAAATTTATTTTTTCTGCTGTTCACACTTGCACCATCGTAGGATCGTGCCTAACATAGCGGAAAAAATCTTGTTATTTTTTATTTGGCCATTTTTATTAATAACCCCCCAAATTTAGATACGTCCCCAAAATGAAATTCGACCCACTACCTTATCGTGTCAACACGTGGATCCATAACCGTCCAGTATATGCTAACTAATATGGCCCCACTCATACGGTATACAGATCACTTGAATGTCGTAAGAAACCAATTAAGAGATTACGAGCGCCAAAACAACTGAAAATCTTCTCTGATCTCCCGACTTTATGCCTTTGCAAATAAGAAGACACTAGTAAATATATATACATGCTTTTAGTTGTCATTAATTTTACGGCCTCTCCGATTTTTCTGGCAAATTATCCTTTCTAGTAAAAACATCTCTGGGTGTGTTCAGATTGTTACATTTGCAAACGCTTCACTTTTCCAGCCGCTTACGCGCCTACGGTTGAACATCGCGTCCAGATTTATTTTTTTTATTAAAAATGAGAAATAAGGCTTAAATCAAATTCTCGACTTGTAATTTCAGATCGAACTCGAAGATGAAAAACAATAGATACGCTTCCCTCAATATACCAATAGATACTACTAGGTAACGTAGAAGAAGCATCTGTTTGCATCTCGGTTATGTATTGCATATTGCACTGTAAAAAATCCATTAACATCTATAATACCTTAAATGTGTGGTTGAGGCAACTACGTTTTTGTGAAATTCAATAAATAGAAGAGCCAAATTCATTCCTACATCTCGTATTCTCTAATATTTGTCTATAGTCATCCTCCCTAGTGAGAGCCAAGATGAAGTCAGCTAGCAGGTTTTTCAAATATTCAATTGAAATTAATTTTTTTAATATTTTCACAGCCAGACATTTTTATTGTACATGTCCCCACTCTTGATATTATAAGGTCGACACCAAAAGGGGATATGTTGATATTGTAAATGGGACATAGAATGGAATAATTATTGCTCGAAGTATGAACAAATTTTCCGTGAAACAAAACAATTTCCAAGCTCCTTTCGACATATTATAATTTCAAATTATTTTTACCAATTGAATTTTGAAATAAACCTTTATTTGTGTGATAATGACAACAGACACAGATACAATGAAATATGTTGAAAAATACTTTATTGCTTGTTTAATATATGACATGAATTGACAAGTTGGTTTCAGCTGGGTTAAAAGTGACAGCAGTGTAAGAGTACTAATGAGTCAAAGTTCACATGTTACCACTCACTGCTCACAAAGAATGTGGAATATATATATATATATATATATATATATATATATATATATATATATATATATATATATATATATATACATATACATATATATATATATATATATATATATATATATATATATATATATATATATATATATATATATATATATATATATATATATATATATGTCACTTTAGCTAAAAGGGTATCGTTCTTCCTTTAAAACATTTACGGTGTACTCCTTTTGTTCTCATTAGTAGTTTTATACTTGAAAAAGTATTCAAGAGTATAGATGAAGGTACATTTTTCCTAACATCGTCTGATAACAATAGATTATAGCTCAACATCAGCAACTACCAGTGCACTTTTTAATTGAATCCAAGAAACTTCCTGGGTCTAGAGTTATCACAATTATTCTTGGATTTAGGAACATGAACCTAATCATACCATCCAACACCAATCATAATTCTGAAATTCTCAAAAACGAAAAGGGGTTTACGTAGCTCTTTTGCAGCGCCATT
This sequence comes from Maea johnstoni, assembly GCA_963942565.1. Classification (NCBI taxonomy): domain Eukaryota; kingdom Metazoa; phylum Annelida; class Polychaeta; order Spionida; family Magelonidae; genus Maea; species Maea johnstoni. Next base: position 44,917,196 of record OZ012685.1, on the reverse strand, counting down.
TTCACATGATGTGAGGATAGAAGAAATTCAAAACAAGCTAGTAGAGGATTTCAACTGAAATTCTGAATAAATATTTTAAAGATAGAGGTATGTATTTTGAGATAATGAATTCAAACAAATAAAAGTTTCAATCCAATGCGAATGCTAGGACATCACTCTAAGATGCCACTTATTTTCTGAATAGGAAGGTATATGTTTATCATTTTATTAGGGATGTCATGTACTTAACAAATAGGTAGACATGTTTATTTTTGTTTTTTGGCCGTCTCCAGACTCCCCGTTTAACGATTGCCCATATTTGAAAACCTAGTTTCATAATGCTGCCGAAAGGCTAGGACTACTAGATGAAAGCACTGGAGAATGAAGGCTTCATAGTTACGAAAGTTGTCTCCAGGGGGATGCTTTCTGGTAGAAGGTGAAACCCATATAAGGGGGTTGACAGTGCCCATGTACAAGAATTATGCTTCGTTCTTTGGAGCCTCTAGCGAAACTGGAGCATTGGTCTCTGAAAGGTGCTCTACTAGATCAAGCTCATCGAAAGATATACAACAGATCATGTTAAAACTTACACAGCTACAATTCTGAACCGATTATAATTATCACACTATTATACAGAATATATTATGGTACACACTGGAAGTTACCAGCAACTCATATTACAGAACATACACAATGCCATATTTCATTATTTTCAGTTTCTGCACTGAAGCTCTAATCTGGCAATAAGAGGAGCTTTTCATTACAGAATTTGTGATGTACAATGAAAAACAAGTCAAAATAAAAATTGAAATAACGACACAAATTCTATTGGGTTGGGAAAAATCCATACTAGTCTTAAAACCAAATAAAATAAATCAAAACACGTTATGCAGATTCAATAAAATACACTTAACCTGGCTGACTCAACAATACTAAAGAAAACAGGGGCAAACAGGTCCAATTCCCGCATGGGTTTGGGGAAGTGTACCGAATCCAACTGGTTAGACGAATACGTTGAGGCCCGTAGGTGTAGTGGAACGGAGTCTATGGATCCATAGTTGCTCCAGTTCTAGTCGGATGACCAATGATTCGGGTGAATCTGGGTCCATCAGTCCAAATTGTAGCACATGTAATCGTATGTTTCCTAGACCTTGGTGTTCTTCTAAGTTATAGTGTCGGCCGACACTATGACTGGATTTGTGTTGCCCCTTTTTCTATTATGACTCAATAACACTAGGTTTTAATTATAATTATCGAACACTCTTTTCCACATGAAGCTTTCAATATTGATTACTGGCTGGGGCATGTGAGAAGGTTGCCAGTGACTTGGGGTTTGGCGGTGGTTTTTACCGGACACTCCGGTTTCCTCCATGACTTACAACTGGCTAGTCACCGCTTAGCCACAATATGGCAGAAAAAGTGATGAAAAATCGAAAATTGAAATTCTCAATGACTAACTATGTTAAAGATATATAATTCCTGTTATGAATGTGCAGCTAGTCTGGGCATTTTATGCAACGACACGCCCAACTGCCATCCCAATGACTGGGCTACATACCATCACATGCCAGTGATATCACAGCTCAACGTAGCTTCACTCTGCAGCTAAGTTGGTCGCGAATATGCATGCCTAATTGTCTTAATCACGCATCCTATAACTGCTCTACCAGTTGATGGCAGGCAACTGGTCAACTGGTACAAGAATTAAATATCATTACTGTAGGTACCTGCACAAACAGCTGAGCACGATAAGTGAACCTCAATTATCTCACCAGGGGCAATGAGAAGCCACATAACTTAATAATACTATGAGTATAGCTCATCTTTTTATATGAGCACATCAAATAAGTTAATATATAATAAAGCACTAAAATTGATTCCTGTCCATAAAATCAATTAACTCTATAACATGTGCTGAGATGTGATAGGTCATTAGTGTGTCACCCTTTTGATTTAACCCATTGAAAGTGTGCGGCAGTATTTGCCTGCAAATACACATAGGCCACAACCGGTGCGGATAGAAATGCTCACATAACCATCTGATTACAGGAGAAATTGAAAAGGATACTTTCCTACTTATCCTATATTAAAATGAGTCTTTGAAATTCACATAACAAACGCATCTCCTCATGTTTCTTTTGATTAGAAACCAAGGGTGTATTGGAAAAAAGCTTAACTTCGCCAATGCTTTTAAATCTGCTGTTCTCGATTTTACACACATTCAATCCATTTAATTGTTCTTACTTAAACGTCAATTGAACAATCTTTTTGAACTAAAAACCATTACAAGCTTGAGAAAACATGGTGCTCATTTACAGGCAGATATTTGAATACTTGGCTATTTAAGGTAAACTTTAATTGAAAGATGTGGTTCCTCTTTTAAATAGCACTTCCATATCAGTTTCACAATTGTGGCGTGCAATACCAGTTGTTCCGAAATCTATGCTTTTGGCAAGGTAATTTTAACCCTTCCAATGCTAAGGCTAATTTCGTCCAAAGCACAAGGATGCAAAGATTTTTGAAAACCATCTAAACCCTGTCAAGTTGGTATTCATTGGATAGCCCTCACTGAGTACCTGTTTGCCAGGGTTCCAGTTATTTTTCAGGTATTTTTGCATCTTTTTGTATTGGCAAAATTAGCCACTAGCAGCATAAGGGTTAAGGGATTTTCACAGAGAGGCGATTAGGGGAAATATGTATACATCGATCATGGAGTTTAAACAATCTCTCTAACCTGCACTGTCTACACTGCAAGCGGGACATTGTCACTAAATCTCAATTTTCTGAGTTCTATTATGGACCATATTCTATCCACAAAGACTACAGTAGATCATTTATAATAGTTATTTGAATAAGGATAATAAAAGTCACAAAATCTACAACGGAAGTATCATAATTATAAATTGAATTAGGATAATGGAATTCAAAAGTAAATGATAAGGAACAAAATGCTGGGTTGTATTATTTCAAAAAGGGAAGGAACTTGGAGTACATCTTCAAAAAAGAATACATAAGATATATACGACTGACAAATATTAATGGCATAAATACAACAAAAATGCCAACCACCTGTGTTGAGTGATATTTAAAACATTCCGCACATAATGGAAATCTTCCTGATACTAACAGGATATAAATAGAACAACCGTAATATAAAAACAGCATCTAAGGTAAGTGACAAAGAATAACAAATGCATTTTATGGTAATTAAAATAAACATAAAAATGACACCCACCAGAACGGCTAAAATTATTCCTGACATCGGAAAAATTGATAAACGATATGTCACTGGCTACTCTACTCAAGAGCAACACGATTATTATTCTAGGACCTTGATATGCACACAATAACACCTTCATTCGGTGGTCCTACGGTACAATAAATACTCCCAATGCTGCTATCAACGGATGAGCCTGATGCAGTAGTAATGAATGACGTGCATACCCTGATCTTCCTGACCACACAAATCTACTTACTACTGTATGTGCATGGCGTGATGTATTGATGGATTATGCTCTACACGAGTACATGATGAGGAACAGTATCAAACTACTACTACATGGCAGCCAGCGCAGGGTTTGGTGGGTCAACAGCATTTCTAGTCCATACAATGAGAAACCATATGATTAACCCATTCATGCCTGCAGCATTTTGATGATAACTCTCTAACAGAAGCAACGATTAGAAAATATTTGAAGGAGAGTTGTTCATTAAAACTACATCTACAACTCTCCTTCAAATAGATTGCAAATTTAAGCTTTATTCCACAGTTATTTTCAAAAGAGTGACAGGTATAGACGAAACTTGTCAAGTAGGTCCCCAGGAATTGATGGGTTAAAGACATTAGAGGCTATACATGTATTAACATACTTGTTGATATAGCCAAATATCAACAAATATGTTGATGACATATATCATTAACATATTTGTGTATCAAAAGGAAATGGGAAAGTACAGTTTACTTCGGACAATACCATTTTTTTCTTAAGATGTTCTATACAAGAGTGAGTTAAGATCAAGAAGAGCTGTATCACATCCTGTCTTATACATATAAACCAAATTAGACAAGAGTATGCCACCTCACACGCCAAGAGTTGTTACCCAACAAGCCCATGGCTTTGTGTTTTTTTCTATTACGCTGTCAATATATTGGGCTGACAGGAGAATTACCTCTTAACCGAATAACATTCTAGGTTGGGGACATAAATTGGCCGAATAATTGTTATGGGGTCAATTCCTAACGTTCCCCATCCTACCTCAGTCACAAATTAACCCTTTCAATGCTGAGGCTACTTTCATCAAAGGCACAAATTTGCTGAAATTTTTGAAAACCTTTAATCCCTGCCATGTTGGTATTCATTGGAAAGCTCTCGCCAAGTACTATCAGGTGAGTAAGTACCCGTTTGCCAGGATTTCCGTCATTTTTCAGCTTTTTTCTCGTCATTTTCTATTGACCGAATTAGCCACCAGCAGCAGAAGGGTTAATATTAATGTACATTGGGCTGAGAGACCATTGGCAGAAGCATGATATTTCGTACAAGCAAAAAGAGGAATGGCACAATTCTGCAGCACTGGTTCATGAAATTACATATGATAACTTTGTCCCCCAAATATGGCTACAATAGGTGATTTACTCCATGGTATTAAAATTTCACCACAATCCAATGTTTATGTGTATATGGGAAGACTGTTAATTTATGATAACTATGTATACCTCATCTTTTGGCGGTTTCTTTTTGCACATTGAACAAAATACAGTTCTGCCAATTGCCTTCCACACCCGATCACATATTAAGAACCTACAAAGTTCCATTACCATCAACAATTTCATATTTTAGCTTATTAAGTGTTCACAAAGTGTTGTTTTTGTGAACATGTTGTATCATAACGTGTGAAGCAGGTGTTCACAGTGAAACCCTAATAATGATACTACAGTCATCCACTCCAAACACATGTGAGCCAATGCTATAGAAAATGTAGTTGTTTGTTCCACAATGTACATATTTGGTAAATATTTGAACTTTACCCTTCCAATGCTGAGGCTACATTTGTCCAAAACACAAGAAAGCAAAGATTTTTGAAAAACAACCTTAACCCTGTCATGCTGGTATTCATTGGATAGCTCTCACTTAGTACTCTCAGATGAGTACCCATGTGCCAGGGTTTCAGTTTCTTTTTAAGGTTGTTTGCATCATTTTGTATTGGCCAAACTAGCTACCAGCAGCATAAGGGTCAAGGTGCACCTCACATTGTGTTGAACAAAATTTTGATTTGAAAAGTGTGTTGAAAAGAACTGATGATATTTTTGGTTGACTCCACAGAAATGACTTACTGAGCACTCGACCCCCAGTCTTCAGACCTGCACACATGTCAGAGCAGTCAAGCACTATTACAAACATGGATGGATGAATACTTATAACTGGAGATAGGTGGCGCCAATAGTGTCTCGCATAAGCTTTAAAAGGTAGGACTGAGTCATTTCCAATGCTATGAGGTAAAAAGATTAAAACTTATTAACATGTGTGCAAGTTAAGCACGTGTCTAATGTAACACATTATCATTCTCTCATTTGGAAGGCACAATTCTGCACACAGCTTTACATAGCATTCCATTTCCTATATATAAAATATCCTCTCTTGAAACAACTCTACCTTCACATGAGATTCTGAATTTCACCCACACACATATAAATATATATATATATATATATATATATATACAGTCCAACACCTATTAAGCGACCGCTCAAGGGAAATGTCAAAAGTGGTCTTTTAAAGAGGTGGTCTCTTAAGAAGGGGTTGAGGGTCTGAGCGAGGTTATGAAAAAACAAAGAATTTCTAACAATGACCAGGTATTATAGAGGTTGTTATGTATAGCTGCGTTTGTTGAAATTTCTTCATTAATATCTTAAATATTAACAAATCAGAAAAATAAAAGTTGAACTCCAACATTAATTGAGGACCCTCAAAAATGATATACTTTCAAATTTACCGATTATCTCACTATTTTATTGTGCCATTTCCGATATACAAGGCGTCTAGGCATTCAAGTGGCCGTTGAATGAAGGACCATTTACTCTAAGGGATAAGATTTCATGGTCGTTGGTCGCGTCAAGCAAGTGGTCGTTTAATCAAGGTAAAATATATAGGGAATAGCCTTGGGGGGATTTGAAACGGTCGTTCAAGGCTAGTGGTCGTTTAAGAGAAGTGGTCGTTGAGGCAAGTTTGACTGTATATATATATATATATATATATATATATATATATATATATATATATATATATATATATATATATATATATATATATACTAGTATATATATACACATACATATATCTCCATCCTATTCAGCCTCAATGCTAAGCTACCTGATGGACCCCCTTCCCCTTCCAGTATTTATATCTCTGACTTTGTAAGTTTTAACACAGACCTACCCAGATTAATCTTGTGATTTGACACATACACACGTGTTGTTGATGTCACTCCATCTGAATGAATTTTTTTAATCACATGAGTTTCTCAATGGGTGGACTGCTGCTGTTTTCCCCTGATTAAAACATACATAATTATTATACCAGCTGGGCCTATCCCGGATATAAGTGTCCCTCCCTCTCACTTCATCCAACTAGCCAGTATTATAACAGTGTTGAAGGACACTAGGGTTAAAACAATGAGCAAAATTATGCATGTCATACACTCATGTTAAAAGTTCTGTATGGATAGGTCTAGTGGTATGTTTTTCCCATTTAGTCTGCAATCGCTTCTATAGGATTTGGCTTTCATTACAAACTCATTTAAGCCTATACCAAGCCTATACCAAGCTGGCAATTTGAGAAGTTTAAATCTATGCACTCAATGTCCGTTGAGGTATAGTTGACAATTGTGGTGGAAAACGTGTGCGGAGTATATTCTGAGCAAATCAGATGTTCATGTGTGTTCTCAGCAGCTCAAGTCTCATGTATGTACACACACACACACACATATATATATATATATATATATATATATATATATATATATATATATATATATATATATATATATATATATATATATATATATATATACATATATATATACATATATATATACATATATATATACATATATATATATATATATATATTTATATATATATTTATATATATATATATATATATATATATATACATATACATAGTGTGTGTATATATATGTGTGTATATTTATATGTATATATATATATATATATATATATATATATATATATATATATATATATATATATATATATATATATATATATATATATATATATATATATGCACATACTTGATCCTTGACACTCATATCCCCATTGCACCATGATCATCACTAACAAACATGGAAATGGAAAGCTTATGTGAAGATCACTCCTAAGTTATGTACCATTTGGAGTATGTTCTTCACATTCGTTGTAATTCTGTTCTATTGCTTTGATATATAGAATGCTAGACTGCTAGGTCACTCAGTAAATCTTTAATTGAGATGTGGGTATAGAACACGTTTATGCTTTAGATGACTGGGTGAAGCCAGGTCTGGGTGCTGAGAATGTTGACCTGAGAACTCCTTTGTCTGAATGGATCATGGAGTCACATGTGTTTACACAATGTGCTCTGTATGACTAGTTGAAGCCAGGAGAATATACTGATTAGTTTAACCTGAGATCTCCATAGCTTAAAACATTCACCACCCAAGTGCTATATGACCTGACTACTTGTTAAATGTATGTACTTCATCAACACCTGCCTCTTTTTTATTTTTCTGAATTTTTGATTAATTATTATTCAACATTTATCTATTAATTTGATTTTCATCTTAATTCATTTCTTTCTTTCTTTTTTGTAGGTTGTTTGAAAAGGACAGTATAATTTTGAAAATATTTGATACATTTCTAACCTGCATTTTGTGCACCATTGACGATCCTGTAATATAGGGTGCTCTGAGGATGAATGGGTTAATGTTGATTAATATGACAATAGAATGCTATTGCTCTGTAGTGGACTTGGTTCTTGGCTCCATTCCCCTCCCTTACAGACTATTTCCACCACAATCTTTGCTATCAGTGAGTATTTGTTCATGTTATTGTAATAACCATCCTAGCTCCAGCTAGAAAGATGCTCTCTTGCTCTGTGCTTCGTCCTCAGGAAAGCCATCCTCCTTGGGGATCCATTCCATCATGTTACCCCCGCTGGGATGTCATATTTGTATAATGTTACATCTTTTCTAGCACTGGCCCTCACCGCAAATCTATTTGCCCAGGTCTGAGAGCATCTGGCTAGTGAGAACATGGCCGGCTGAAGGGAAAGCCAGGCCTACGGACAGTTATGTTACATCTTTTCTAGCACTAGCCCTCATCTTGGGACTATTTTCCCAGGGCTGAGAACATCTGTCTGCTATGATCATGGTTGGCCTAAGGGAAAGCCCAGCCTACGAACAGTAATGTTACATATTTTCTAGCAGTAGCCCTCATTTTGAGACTATTTGCCCAGGTCAGTGAGCATCTGGCTCCCATGAGCCTGGCTACGTGGAAAGAAGGCCTGGCCTACTATGAGTTGGATGGAGAGATGAGCTGCTGCGACTGCTGCTAGTGATGGTGTGATCACCGCTGGGGGTCCTATCACTGCTGGGGGTCCTGTGCTAGTCACCTGGAGGGACAGGTACTGGCGTTACCTGACAGACCGCTCTGGCTGGTGGTGGCGCTCAGTGACGAGAAACCACTCTGGCACGACTGCAAGCTGCTCATCGAACCTCTGAAACATTCAAATATAAAGCCACTGTCACATACACACGTATGGAGGATTGTCAGGTAGGCAACATGCAATCACAGGGTTGTCAAAAACAAAGGGTAAACATTAAAAGAGAAAATAGAGTTACTTCAACCATGCATTAATCTTTTACTTTTGGTATTGTTGTCTGAATGATATGACACAAAATTCTCTCTCTCTCTCTCTCTCTCTCTCTCTCTCTCTCTCTCTCTCTCTCTCTCTCTCTCTCTCTCTCTCTCTCTCTCTCTCTCTCTCTCTCTCTCTCTCTCTCTCTCTCTCTCTCTCTCTCTCTCTCTCTCTCTCTATATATATATATATATATATTTATATATATATATATATATATATATATATATATAAATATATATATATACTTAAAATTAAATCGAAACAATTTGGAATCAAGTATAGATTGGTAAATTATTTAGCGTTTCTTGGAATATATTACTGAATGAGTTCTGTGTTTCTGCCCCACTGAAAGGGTAAATGTATTAACCCGATACACAACTGGAGCATACATGTGGTCTGACACAAATGGTGAAATACTTTGATAACAATGCAATATTTCGAAAAAAATATTTGAAGAGCTATTTAAAGAGCTATGTAGAAAGTTGTCAGACTCTGTGTAGACTCCAGGTACAAATGTGTTAAGAAATTAAGAGGGATACCATACCTGAAGTCCTCAGACTTGAGCAGCTCTGTATAATACATGACTTTGGACTTGTGTGTGGAGAGAGAAAAATCAAATGTGTGTGAGTGCGCCTTGTGGGCCCCAAAATGCTTCCATTGCAAGAGATAGGAACCAGCCTGACTGGTCACATGGGAACCCTGAAATATACAACAACAATTTTACTTCCATTGAAATAGAAAGGAACCAGCCTGACTGTTCACATGGGAACCCTGAAACATACACGTTTGGTCTCATTGACTTGTAATGAGGTAAGGTGAACACATACAACAAATATGAATATAATGAGGGGCGAAATCAGGATTTCTGTGTAAGGGGGGAGTTGTTCTGTAAGAGAGAGGGAGTTTCGGGTAGCCTTATATATGGTCATTTAATGTCCCTTATATTAGTGAGAGGGTAGCAAAGAAGTAGATCTATCTTAATGGTTTTAAACAAAACTAAACAGACATAAAAGTTCCAAGAAAGAACGTCCATTTTAAATTGTAAAAGGGGGGTTTCTTGAACCCTTGATATCCCCCAGATAAGAGCCACACATCGGCATAATAAGAGCAATGTACTACAGTCAAGTAGGCCTACTCTGACGGCCGTTTGGTCTAAGGCGCCGCCACTGACTGTACGCTGTCTCTTACCTCTGCCTGGGTTCGAATCTCGGCTTGGGCATGTGAGAAAGTTGCCAGTGACTTGGGGTTAGGCGGTGGTTTTCGCCGGGTACTCCGGTTTCCTCCACTACTTACAACTGGCTAGTCACGAATTAGCCACAATTGGCATAAATGTGACGAAAAACAAAATTCCAAATTCAAACCTACGGTCAAGTAAATGTCACTGTTACACATATCCTGCTTCAAGGTTGCACTAAGTAATGTGAGAAAGAGTTTCTTGCTCAAGGTCTCTACAGTGGCACAGCCAATCTTTAGATCCTGGATCATATTCCACAGAGGCATCAGGCTGACAGGTATCAAATACTCCCCAAGGTCACATTACCTAATGAATCAAACCCTGTGCTGCCGGTGGCTAATTTGGTCAATAGTAAATGATCCAAAAAATGACAGAAACCCTTGCAGATGGGTACTCATCAGATAGGACTCAGCAAGAGCTTTCCAATGAATATCAACATGACAGGGTTTAGATGGTTTTCAGAATTCTTTGCACCTTGTGATTTAGACAAAAGTAGCCTCACTATTGGAAGGGTCAATGAATTGACAATGTCATCAATTGAAAGGAACAAAGCATTTCTCCAGCAATGCGCAACAAATCTTGACTGGCTTCTATGAGATACCATGGCAACATATCTGACTGTCTTCCATGGGTGAGTCAACACTTCTTGGTTCAGAAAATCACTCACCTGGACACTGTCTCCATCCCTGCAGACTGTGGGTGCCTCAACAATGCTGACGTCCACCCCCACCACCGTGTGCTTATCTATGTACTGCTTGGAGCCGATCCCTCCCACCGCTCCGCTGATATGATGCTCGTGAGGCTCGGCCGTAGGATGCTGGCGACATCGTAATACGGTAAAGGTGACATCTCCCTTCAGGATGTCAAAATCCCACGTGATTACCGATCCCTTCTGTGGCACCTGGATCAGAACCTGGAATAATAATAGTAATGATAATGATGATGATTATGATAATAATAATAATAATAATGATAATAATAATAATAATAATGATAATGTTGATAATAATGATAAAAAATAAAAAATAATAATAACAATACTATTACTACTACTAATAATAACAATACACTAATTACAATAAAAACAATAATAATAATAATAATAATAATAATAATAATAATAATAATAATAATAATAATTAATAATAATAATAATAATAATAATAATAATAATAATAATAATAATAACAATTATAACCAGGCCCCAATGCTAAATCAAAATGTAACTGGGCCTGTAGGACCAGTATCACCTAGGATCTACTGGTCCTGCAAAATTTTTATTGGTCCAACAATTTTTTCTTTAACGTGACGAGAAAATAATGTTGGTTTTAGATTATCCAAGAGAAAAAAAACATCTAGCATTTCGTGGATATTGAGAAATTGATCCCCTTCTTTATTTGTATTTCTTTTTCTGCACAACTCCAACATCCTGATAATATTGACTGCTATACCCACAAAGGAACACAAGTAATATCATACAATGGCTGATGAAAAACTTTGCTGCAGGGCATTCTAGAATCCAGTATTGATCTCTGTGTAGACAATAAACACCCTCATCTGAGAGGAAGCAGCTTCTCCAAACTTACTGTACATAGACTTTGTGTCTCCAAACATAGTGTACTATTTAATTTTTGAGATTTTTTTGTTTATTCAACTGCATGTAAAGGCATGTATAGTTACATCGAGATGAACTGCACTACGGTTAGAGTAGACAATAGAATAGATAGTTATATGAAAGCAGCAAATACACCAGTATTTCACTAGTAGCAGTTTTATGAAATACCAGGGTAGAAGTAATTTTTTGACAAGTGTATATGTAATATAAAAAGTGTTTATGCATAATTGTAAGAAATATGTAGAATATGCCATCTTTTTTCAGAGTTCTTTTTTGCTAGTTGTATAATGGAAATATTTTTCAAGATAATATAAGTTTTTAACCTCATTTTTAATATTAGCAATAGATGGTTGTTTCTCTATTCTAAAATAATTCATAAAATTTCTGTGTCTCCACCCATAGTGTACTCACCTCATGAGGGTAGTCCTTGACCACATGTGCTGTATGGTAAATGCTATCAGCGAACATAGGTGGGTCGTCGGGGGACCTCTCTAAGTCTTCTCCCATAGTGTATAATGCTTTAGGTACATGGCGTCCCTCTTGAACATGGCACTGGAACAAGGATGCATATCAGTTATATTACTGACCTGAATGACTACAGTGTGAAGCAAGGAAACAAACCTCTCAGATTAACCCATTATATGAAAATTCATCCAGTTTTCTGCGCAATGCCTTATTTTTGGACCTGACAGTAAAATCTAGTTCAGACATGTGAAAATATCTTAAATAAGGTTCAATGTATACCAGACATTAAGATCAATTATTCGCTAATTCATCATTTTAGTGATCATGGTTACCTTGTTTCAAATTAAATGTTATAAACCTAGACCAAATCAAGCTAAGGCCTTAGAAACAATGGGTAGTAGAAGTACTGGCAAAAATAAAATGCAGCCCAATGCAATAAACCTATGAACCAATCTAGCTTAGGCCTTAACCCTTATGCTGCTGGTGGCAATTTGGCCAATACCGAATTATGCAAAAATCCTGAAAGATCACTGAAACCCTGGCACATGGGTACTCATCTGAGAATACTCAATGAGAACTATCTAATGAATACCAACATGCCAGGGTTTAGATGGTTTTCAAAAATCCTTGCATCCTTGTGCTTTGAGGGAAAGTAGCCTCAGCATTGGAAGGTTAAAAACTATTGGTAGTATAAGTGCTGTGACTTGGGCTTAGGCGGGTTTTTTTCGCTGGGTACTCCGGTTTCCTCTACCAGTTACAACTGACTAGTCACTACTTAGCTGAAATATGGCAGGAAAAGTGACAAAAATCAAAATTCCAAATCCCAATCACAGAGCTAGGCTATAACAAATGGCATACTTACATAACAATCACCGCCTAGGAAGTCTGGTATAAATTGGGCATCAACGAATTCTACCAAGCCTCCTGGGCCCTGATAATCATTGCCCCCATAAATCATGAATTTCTGGCGAGTATTCTCATCAATGAAGGGACTTATCAGAGTCCATAATACTGGAAATACGCGGGGAGCTCTCACAATCAGCAACCTGAAAATGAGACAGTAAGATTATGGGGTACAGTTTTTATTCAAAAAAATCCCTACCCTAAAGTTTTTTCCGCTCTCCCGACTCCCAATCAACGTAAAACATGCATAAAACACACATTTTTGATCAAAAAAAAAAATTAAAAAAAAGAAATTTACCAACCTACCTAGCCTAATTTTTTTCAGACCGTTACAGGAAACAAACAATTTCTTTTTTAGGCCTAATAGCACATTTCTAAAGTTATCTGAGAGAAGGAAAATTTGTTTTTACGACACTTGCAATGGCTAAGGTCCTATCGTGACAAGATAGAAACTGTGCACCATGAAGAAATTTCCTTAAAATTACAAATAGCCCTATGGGGTGTTTCAGTTGCCAATGCAAAAGTGCCTGGTACCTTTTAATATTTACTGGAGGTGATAGTTAAGATGAAAATGATATGTAGCTACAGCCAAACCAATTACCTAACAGTTGAAATATGAATACAACGTATTACTTAGAAGGGCATGAGGAAGGGATTAAATATGCTTGGTATAGAAAGGTGGTCACTACTGATAGATGGTCTATTATACCGGTTTGACTTATATCCAGCTAACAATGTAAGTCATGGCCACATTTTCCCTTAATTTCCTACATGTCAAATTCATTATATTTTTTAGCAAGAATCTCAATATCAAATTATTTCTCATTCATGTTTTATCACTTTTATCTATAAATTTGTGGATTTAATCTTCTAATTTTTTACTTTAATTTTTGTTTCTTTTCAATTTGTAGATCCTGAGCCTGCTATTGTAGTACTTACCTGCCCATTGTTTCGGGGTAGTTGGCCTCCACTATCTCTATGATGCGTAGCAGTGCCTTTATGCCCGGTCTCCACAGGTGCCGCATACTGAGTCCCTCCAAGTCCACTATACATGTACACGCACTGAAGGAGGCAAAAAACACTCTCTATCACTGTACAGGCTATCAACCAGGAGTTAGAAACTAGATGCCCAAAATTGGCTATTGTTATTTTGGGGGTGTACAATTTTTCAATGGAGATCACAATGTATTGAGATTTCAACCACAAACATGTATATACTTATTGAAATAAGGCATGCTACATTTATACAATGTCATGAGAATTATATTAAGGTGAAAAAAATTCAATGATATGCTTGAAAGTGACATTTAAAGAAATAACTTCCCCAAGATTTTGGGTGTCCTGAAATGCGATTTTAAAGGTTTGGGTGTGAGAATGACTTCCAGACGGCGTGCTGGCCAAGTCTATGACTAGGAACATAGTGTACTTACCTTACAGCGTGTCCAAAGGTTTTTGTGGCATCCTCTGCCCGCTGCAGCCCATGCTCATTCACAGCCAACACCTGCAATGCAGAGCAGTAATAAAGGGTATAAAGGGTATTCAGGCTTTGACAAGCTGATTTTCTGAATACTACACATTTGCAAATAGAAAACGGCACAGATACCAAGAAATGTGCAAACAATGCAACAAAATTAAAAAGAAAATTGTTTTCAAATAATTGAATCCATTATAAACAATACATGTCATTCTTACATTTGTTATGACTTATTTCTTGCAAGGAAAAATAATTAAATACTTGCCTGGCATGGTAATTTACTTCTGAAACTTATGATGGTCAAAAATGCTCAAATCTACCATTAACTATATGAATTGATTCAAACCAGATGTGCTTTTAATGCCCTTACAAACCAGGTACCAGTTGCATAAACAAGCTGAAGGCACTTAGATATATACTTGGTATATAAATTCATTTCCCTGGGGCCCTTGGGCTACTTGTAAACATGCCAGAGGGCCTCAGGGAAGATCCTTACCATTGGACTGAGTTACCGTCTTTAATTTAAGATTATTATCATTATTATTATCATTATCAACATTATTATTATTATTATTATTATTATTATTATTATTATTATTATTATTGTCTGCAACAATCGCAAAAATTGTCGTAGATAAACAAGATAAGCTTTAAGCCTAAGTCCTGTTAGTAAAACAGGGACCGGACCCTAGCCAGGATTTAGAAACTGGGTGTTCAAAATGGCCAATACAAAAAATTTGGGAGCCTTATTTAGAAATATATTGTCATATAGACCATAATATAGTTGGATAACAACCATGGACATGCTTAAGATTACATACTTATAAAATTCATCTCATCTCTATGTAACATACTAGCACTATAAAGCAAAATTACAAAAGCTGAACTTGGTTGCGAAACTTACATGCTTGAGAATTCCTTCCTCGCCAATACTTTTTATAAGTCCCTTGACATCCATACTGCCCAGCCGCAGAATGTATAGGGGCCTGCCATCTGAAAAGACAAACAAACATCACAATACACTACATACAACTGCATAACATTGGAACTCCATTATCTAATTATGTGTCTTCTTCAAAGTTTCATATGATTTTCAAGCAGTTTGAACATTTAATCTGTGAATGCAGTGGAAGGTTTATTTCCTGTGTTTCATTTAACCATGAATGTCGATCACTGGATATGCAACCAGCAGATCTCGCTCAACAGCCTCGGCATGACTCCTAGCCCAAGTGTTGACGAGAACCACTCAAAAGTTGCGTTCTGTGCATGTGCATGAGCAACGTCTGCTATAATGTAAACAAATGTGGGAGCCCTCATTCGTCTGTTCCCTAGTTATGTCACACTTAGGCGAGATTAGGTGTGTCCAGGGCTTCACAATTGGCCCTATGGTACTTGGTCCGTGGTCATAGTCCAATCCATGTTCCCTTCATCTAAGATTTAAAACATCTCAAGGTACTATTAAAGGGGAGTGGCCACAGAGTGTCAATCATCTGACATGTCCACCTGCGAGACCATATGCAACAATCCCCTTCCTGGTTTCATGCTTTATTAAATAGTAATTATCATAAGTAACACATTATGAATATTTTGTGACCCTGGGGGGCCCTCCGGCTACTTGTACACATCCCAGAGAAGCTGAGGGAAGATCCTTACCATTGGACTGAGTTACCCTCTTTAAATAAAGATTATAGAAGTAGTAGTAGTAGTAGTAGTAGTAGTAGTAGTAGTAGTAGTATTAGTAGTAGTAGTAATAGTAATAGTAGTAGTAGTAGTAGTAGTAGTAGTAGTAGTAGTAGTAGTAGTAGTAGTAGTAGTAGTAGTAGTAGTGGTAGTAATAGTAGAAGTAGAAGTAGTAGTAGTAGTAGTAGTAGTAGTAGTAGTAGTAGTAGTAGTAGCAGTAGTAGTAGAAGTAGAAGTAGTAGTAATAGTAGTAGTAGTAGTAGTAGTAGTATAAACCATATTTTTACAGAAAACTCGACCAATAAATTCATTCAGGCCTGAACAAGTATTTATAACCAACTTCGATAACACCTAGTTAATTGACTTTGAGATATATGAACTTGCAGGAAAAAGCTTGGGAAATACCTGAGGTTTTGTTATAGGAAATCTCTGCTACATTTGGCGAGGGAAGCTAATTACCAATAGGAGCAAATTAAATAATCAATTAGTGATGCCAGCAATTCATCAGAGAGCAGCGTAATTAGCAGTAAGTATATGAGGGGCAGCAGCCACTCAATCAGCGCACCTCCCCTGTCGCATGCTCAATCAAATCACAGCCAATTACACACAACACAATTAGGCCGCTGCTGCTGCTGGATAATCAACATAATGCCACATTACAACAGCCAAAGGAACAGATGTCTGATGAAGTGCTGAGGACTACTAATGCTAGGGTTTTGAGGGTTTTCAAAAATCTTTGCGCCCTTGTGCTTTGGACAAAAATAGCCTTAGAATTGGAAGGGTTTGTTGAAGCCATTATGACACTAAAGACGAGGGAAGACTTGAGCTGTACTTGAGAAACTAGGCTTTATTCCATCCAACTTGACCACTCTATACAGTTACACAGCATTGAATGACCACACCTGCTTGACCACACCTGGTCAGTCAAACCAGTTTCTGGTAGTGTTCAGAAACGGTAATGTTCACAAACATCCCAACACTTATGACTGTGTTCAGTCATGTAACGTTTATAAGTTTTCAACATGATATTACATTAAACTAAAGATTATGTTCAACAGGGTTAAGTGCTGCAAGCAACTTTTCACAACTTAGTGACCTAGTGGCGTACTAAGTTATCTTGGTTGCCCAATAAAGCTGTTAGCCACCCAGGAACAAAAACAATCAAATGATCAGTATTCATGATACTTTAAAGAAACAACTCTTGTCTTTTATGGATTTCAGGCATTGCATAGATAAAGTTGCCAGTGATTTGGGGTTAGGCGGTGGTTTTCCCCCGAATGCTCTGGTCTCCTCCACCAGTTACAACTGGCTAGTCACAACTTAGCCAATATATGGCAGAAAAAGTGACAAAAAATTGAAATTCCAAATCACTTAATATGAATTCAGATACATCTCCTGTATTTTCCAATACATGTAGTAGCAGAAGCAGGAACCAGGTCAATCCAGCATGACTAACCTTGTTTTTTAGGGCTAAGTAAACATGGACATCTGAGCTCCTTGATTGGCAGGTACTTATTGCGAGACAGAGGCACCAATCAATTCTAATGGCCTATGAAATGGATCAACATTATTCTGCTTTGACCTTGCCTGTGACCTCGCAAATAACAAGAGAGCAGCACTCTCTATGTAAATACCACTCAATGAATTCTCCTGCACACAGTGGGACCTTACAACACAATTAACCCTTCCAATGCCGAGGCTACTTTCGTCCAAAGCACAAGGATCATGGTCTTAGCCAGCAGGGCGTCTGGGTGCCTTTTTGGACACCCAAACCCTCAAAAAGAACCCATCAGGACACCCAATATTTTTTTGTGTGGAATTTCTAAAAATCTCAATCTCAAGCTTATAATTGAATTTTTTCATCTCCTTATAATTCCCATGACATTGTTAAATGATATCATGCCTTATTTTGATAAATTTATACATGTTTATGGTTGAAATATGAGTATATTGTGATCCCCTTTCAAAATTTGGACACCCCAAAATTTTACAACTGCCAATTTTAGGCACCCAGTTTCTAGATCCTGGCTAAGACACTGACAAGGATGCAAAGAATTTTGAAAACCGTCTTAAACCTGTCCTGTTGGAATTCATTGGCCATTTGCCAGGGTTCCAGTCATTCTTAATGCTTTTGCATAATTTTGAAATGGCAAAATAAGCCACCAGCATCATAAGGATTAAGTTATCATGCTCTGCATAAGTTTTCAACATTAGGTTATTGATAGGTAATCAACATTGAATGGAGAATGTTTTTCTTATACTATGTAATCATCGATAAATCAATATGAGAGTGTATGGAAATATTTTCTTTTAATTTCTCAAATTTACATGAAAGACTCTTGTTGTTGTGATAGAAGAAATAGAAGACAGAAACTCCCAAGTCATGGTATGGTGTATCAAGTACAGAATAAATCCCCCAGTTAGAGTTATGGCATGTCAAGTACAAAATAGTATTAAGCACGGGTAGCTGTTATTACCGTACTCCTTCGTTTAACCGCACAGACCCCAAATAAGCGCACCCCCCCCCCCTTTATCTGAAAAGAAATTTGCACTCTAAATGCAGGTGGGTTGTGATATGGCAATTTGGTATATGGCAACAAGAAGCAAATGAAAGAGAACTTAACCCAATCATGCCTGAAGACCTACTTGACAAATGTTGTCTGGACCTATGCTCATTTTGAAAATAGCTCTTTAATTAACCATAAATTAACAAAATATTTGAAGGAGAGTTGTAGATAGAGTTCTGATAAACAATTCTCCTTCAAAAATTTTGAAAATTTTGCCTTTGCTAGAAAGATATAACCAAAATAGTGAGTTTTACTGACCTCTGTCATGGTAGTGCCAGTCGCCGCAGTAGAAGTCGCGTATCACCTGGCTGGCAGAATAGCCGTCCAGCAGCCGATCTATTCCGTGTTGTTTCCGCCAGGCCAGGGAGTGACACAACATCTCACGCGACTTCTCAACATTGAAATCTCGTGCACGTAAAAACCGCAGAATGTGAGCATCTTTGGGGATCTGCGCAAAAAGAAATGAAAAGATACTTATGACAGGTGGGTGTGAGGTGATTCTGGACAATTAAAACCATCTACACTTTGATCAATGAATGATAGGGAATTAATGAATTTGTCGTTACAGTCAGAATAATTCATAAGTAATTAAGATCATTTCAGAATATGTTATTTTTGTCTGACATGGGATTTGGATGGTTTGGCATACAAAGTTGCATTGGGAAGGTATACGTTACCGTATTTGTTCAAATAATGGGACAGACCCCAAATTACCAAAGCCCTCGCACTCTTTTTTCTGAAAAAATGTTGGTAGGGGCAAGCCAGCAGACATAACATGCAGTACCGGTGTAACAGGAAATTTCCCCCCCTGAAAATCTCTCCCCCCCCCCCCCCCCCCCCCCCTGAAAATCTCTCCCCCCCCCCCCCCCCCCCCCCGGGGGGAAGATTTCCTATAGTACAGTAGCCAGCCACCCATTTTTGGGATTCAGGTTAACCCGAGAGCTAGAAAATTTCCGTTGGTATCATGTTTTAGGCCCACACTTGGGGCATACCGCCAGGGTGGATGTAGACTTCAGAAGTGGTGCACATCTTTTTTATGAGGTCATGTCTTAGACACCCCAGTATATGTAAAAAGACCCCAAAATGGTCAAAATAATAGGTATAGGGGTAGGAAAGCCACCCTAAAACAGTCATAACTCCGCTTTAACTAATCATAGGGATCAGTGTTTGGTATTAAAATGTTGGTATGAAAGAGAAGTATCTGTTGAAATAGTAAATACATAACCAACTCTATCCCATGATGTAATAAAGGTCATTCAAGGTCAAAATGGCTGCCAAATCAAGAATCTGGGATTTTCCGATATTCTATAGTTTCCGTTTATAAACTTCTCAGTTTTTTTGACAGTATGTATTTCTTTTTTGTAGCCACTTTTTCTGAAGGAATGTCTTTTAATGGAATTGTTGAACATTTTAGAAAGTTCATTGACTAGAGTTTTAAGTCCAATTTTGAGCTGTAAGGTACAAAGTAGGGTACTAAGCCCACCTGGAGACCCCAAAAAGTGCCTAAAATGGTAAAAATTTGAAAATCAAAATGACTTTATCGTAAGTTTTATAAGTAGGAAGGGAGCAGATGATGTACCAAAACATCAGGTTTAATTTTCTCCTCAATCTGGAAGATTATGGAAAAATAATATTGAAATTAAGGGGTTGTTGAAGGTCAAATAAAGGTCAAAATGCCATTTTTCCTCTAAAAATTTCATATTTTGATCAAGAAATTTTGATGAAGTAGTTGTGTTTTGTCATTATTAAATTCCCAAACCAAGTTACCACAATGATTGACGGATAGATAATCTCAAACATGGTCCAACAAATCATTTTTTACCATTTACCGGTGAAAATGAAGTAGTTTTAAGTCAATAAGGAGGTGTGGAAGGTGGCATTTGGCTATTCCATGCTTATAATAAGTGTTTACGAACGGGTTGTGGGAAGGTGCTAGTATGGGACCACTGTTTAGGTCATAAAAGTTGTGAGCACCAAACAATATAGGCATTGTTTGGTATCAATTTTTTTGTTGTAAGACAGTCTTTCCATTCCATGCAACCAACCAAGGGTAGGGTCTATTATTGTGATACTAGAGGTCATTCAAGGTCAAACTAACCCCAATTTCATAATTTGAGGCATTTTGTCTTTATATTTTCCATTAAGCAGCTTATCATATTCTCCTAGAATACATATTTTATCCTGGAAATATTTGTAGGTGAGATATGATTTTTAAAAAGGATTCTGAGACATTTTTAGGTCATTTCAAGAGAAAGTCTGGACCAATTTGGAATATTTAGGGGCCAAAATTACAAAATGCCTGGTTACGGGTGCACTCAAATATTTAAGTGAAGCAGCAGAAAGTTGACATAACAGATCTAGTCATATCTTATGGTATGTCAGTTTTCATTTTCAATAGGGAGAATAAGCCTTTAACTTGCGACATTACTTGCCTATTGTGTTTGTCATGTAAGATTATAAAGGCAGTGTAAAATATCTCTGAGATTTAAGGAAAAAATGAAGGTCAAATAAAGGTCAAAACATCATTTTTTCTCTAAAAAGTTCAAATTTTGATGAAGAAATTTTGATTGGGTAGCTTGTTTTTTGTTATTACATAATATCCTAAGCACATTACAACAATAATTGACAGACAAGATACCTTAAATATGTTTTAGCAAAACATTTCTACCCTTTACCTGTAAAAATGAAGTAGTTTAAAGTCAATATGGAGGTGTGGAAGGTGGCATTTGGCTATTCCATGCTTATAATAAGTGTTTACGAACAGGTTGTGAGAAGGTGCTAGTATGGGACCACTGTTTAGGTCATAAAAGTTGTGAGCACCAAACATTATAGGCATTGTCTGGTACCTAAATGTTTGTTGTAAGACAATCTTTCCATTCCATGCAACCAACCTAGGGTAGGGTCTATTGTTGTGATACTAGAGGTCATTCAAGGTCAAACTAACCCCAATTTCATGATTTAAGGCATTTTGTCGGTGTATTTTCCACTTAGCAGCTTATCAAATTCTCATAGTATACATATTTTATCCTGGAAATATTTTTAGGTGAGAAATATTTCTTAAAAAGGATTCTGAGACATTTTCAGGTCATTTCAAGAGAAAGTTTGAACCAATCTGGAATCTTCAGGGGCCAAAATGACAAAATGCCTGATTACGGGTGCTCTCAAATATTTAAGTGAAGCAGCAGAAAGTTGACATAACAGATAGAGACTCATATCTTATGGCATGTCAGCTTTCATTTTTAATGGGAAGAATAATTCTTTTAACTTGCCTATTGTGTTTTTTATGTAAGATTATAAAGGCAGTGTAAAATAACTTTGAGATTTAAGGACAAAATGAAGGTCAAATAAAGGTCAAAACGTCATTTTTTCTCTAAAAAGTTTAAATTTTGATGATGAAATTTTGATGAGGTACTTCTGTTTTGTCATTACATAATTTCCTAAGCCTGTCACCACAATAATTGACAGACAAGATACCTTAAATATGTTAAACAAAAAAAAAATACCCTTTACCTGTGAAAATGAAGTCCAGTTTCAAGGTAATATGCAAATGTGGAATGGGCTATTGGACAATTCATGCCTAATCGAGTTGTTAGCAAGTGCTAACATATGGGACCACTGTTTAGGTCATAAAAGTTGTGAGCACCAAACATTATAGGCATTGTTTGCTATCAAAATGCTTGTTGTTAGACAATCTTTCCATTTCATGCAACCAGGCTAGTGCAATGCAATGATATAAAAGGTTATTCAAGGTCAAACTATCCCCAATTTCATGACTTAAGGCATTTTGTCTTTGAATTGCCTGTGTAGTATAAAATTCTCCTAGAATACATATCTAATGATATCTTTTCCTGCAAATATTATTTTTAGGTGAGAAATGTCTTTTAAAAGAGAAACTCATGCCTTTTAAGGTTATTTCAAGACAAAGTCTGTGCTAATCGTGAATATTTAGGCATCAAAATGACAAAATGCCTGATTTTAGGTGCACCCAAATATCAATTTAGCAGCTGAAAGTTGACACAACAGCCTTATCATATGGTACGTCAGCTTTCATTTTCAATTGGGCATATATGCCTTTTAACTTGCCAATTTGTGCTTGCCACGTAAGGTTAAAGATAGCGTTAAATATTATTGAGATTTAAGGAAAAATGGAATGTCAAACCAAGGTCAAAAGGTCACATAGAGCATTTTCGACTTTGAATATTCACAAAATAGAACAGACTTTGTCTTGAAATAACCTTAAAAGGCATGAGTTTCTCTTTTAAAAGACATTTCTCACCTAAAAATAATATTTGCAGGACAAAAAATCATTAAATATGTATTCTAGGAGAACTTGATGAGATACTACACAGGCAATTCACTAATAAAATGCCTTAAGTCATGAAATTGGGGGTAGTTTGACCTTGAATGACCTTTTATATCATTGCATTGCATATCATATCACAGCAAAATGCCCTACACTAGCCTGGTTGCATGAAATGAAAAGATTGTCTTACAACAAGCATTTTGATAGCAAACGATGCCTATAATGTTTGGTGCTCACAACTTTTATCACCTAAACAGTGGTCCCATATGTTACTAGCACTTGCTAACAACTCGATTAGGCATGAATTGTCCAATAGCAAATTCCACATCTGCATATCACCTTGAAACTAGTACTTCATTTTCACGGGTAAAGGGTAAACTTTTTTTGTTAAAACATATTTAAGGTAACTTTTCTGTCAATTAAAGTGGTGACATGCTTAAGAAATTATGTATTGACAAAAAAGAAGAACCTTATCAAAATTTCATCATCAAAATTTGAACTTTTTAGAGAAAAAATGACGTTTTGACCTTCATTTTGTCCTTAAATCTCAAAGATATTTTACACTGCCTTTATAATCTTACATAAAAAACACAATAGGTAAGTTAAAAGACTTATTCTTCCCATTAAAAATGAAAGCTGACATGCCATAAGATATGAGTCTCTATCTGTTATGTCAACTTTCTGCTGCTTCACTTAAATATTTGAGTGCACCCGTAATCAGGCATTTTGTCATTTTGGCCCCTAAATATTCCAGATTGGTTCAAACTTTCTCTTGAATTGACCTGAAAATGTCTCAGAATCCTTTTTAAGAAATATTTCTCACCTAAAAATATTTCCAGGATAAAATATGTATACTATGAGAATTTGATAAGCTGTTAAGTGGAAAATACAAAGACAAAATGCCTTAAATCATGAAATTGAGGTTAGTTTGACCTTGAGTGACCTCTAGTATCACAACAATAGACCCTACCCTAGGTTGGTTGCATGGAATGGAAAGATTGTCTTACAACAAACATTTAGGTACCAAACAATGCCTATAATGTTTGGTGCTCACAACTTTTATAACCTAAACAGTGGTCCCATACTAGTACCTTCTCACAACCCGTTCGTAAACTCTTATTATATGCATGGAATAACCAAATGCCACCTTCCACACCTCCATATTGACTTTAAACTACTTCATTTTCACAGGTAAAGGATGGAAATGTTTTGCTAAAACATATTTAAGGTATCTTGTCTGTCAATTATTGTGGCAATGTGGTTAGGATATTATGTAATAACAAAACACAAACTACTCCATCAAAATTTCTTCGTCAAAATTTGAACTTTTTAGAGAAAAAATGATGTTTTGACCTTTATTTGACCTTCATTTTTTTCATAAATCTCAGAGATATTTCACACTGCCTTTATAATCTTACATGACAAGCACAATAGGCAAGTAATGTCGCAAGTTAAAAGGCTTATTCTCCCTACTGAAAATGAAAACTGACATACCATAAGATATGACTCGATCTGTTATGTCAACTTTCTGCTGCTTCACTTAAATATTTGAGTGCACCCGTAACCAGGCATTTGTAATTTTGGCCCCGAAATATTCCAAATTGGTCCAGACTTTCTCTTGAAATGACCTAAAAATGTCTCAGAATCCTTTTTAAAAATTATTTCTCACCTAAAAATATTTCCAGGATAAAATATGTATTCTAGGAGAATATGATAAGCTGCTTAATGGAAAATATAAAGACAAAATGCCTCAAATTATGAAATTGGGGTTAGTTTGACCTTGAATGACCTCTAGTATCGCAACAATAGACCCTACCCTTGGTTGGTTGCATGGAATGGAAAGACTGTCTCACAACAAAAGAATTGATACCAAACAATGCCTATATTGTTTGGTGCTCACAACTTTTATGACCTAAACAGTGGTCCCATACTAGCACCTTCCCACAACCCGTTCGTAAACACTTATTATAAGCATGGAATAGCCAAATGCCACCTTCCACACCTCCTTATTGACTTAAAACTACTTCATTTTCACCGGTAAATGGTAAAAAATGATTTGTTGGACCATGTTTGAGATTATCTATCCGTCAATCATTGTGGTAACTTGGTTTGGAAATTAAATAATGACAAAACACAACTACTTCATCAAAATTTCTTGATCAAAATATGAAATTTTTAGAGGAAAAATGGCATTTTGACCTTTATTTGACCTTCAACAACCCCTTAATTTCAATATTATTTTTCCATAATCTTCCAGATTGAGGAGAAAATTAAACCTGATGTTTTGGTACATCATCTGCTCCCTTCCTACTTATAAAACTTACGATAAAGTCATTTTGATTTTCAAATTTTTACCATTTTAGGCACTTTTTGGGGTCTCCAGGTGGGCTTAGTACCCTACTTTGTACCTTACAGCTCAAAATTGGACTTAAAACTCTAGTCAATGAACTTTCTAAAATGTTCAACAATTCCATTAAAAGACATTCCTTCAGAAAAAGTGGGTACAAAAAAGAAATACATACCGTCAAAAAAACTGAGAAGTTTATAAACGGAAACCATAGAATATCGGAAAATCCCAGATTCTTGATTTGGCAGCCATTTTGACCTTGAATGACCTTTATTACATCATGGGATAGAGTTGGTTATGTATTTACTATTTCAAAAGATACTTCTCTTTCATACCAACATTTTAATACCAAACACTGATCCCTATGATTGGTTTAAGCTGAGTTATGACTGTTTTAGGGTGGCTTTCCTACCCCTATACCTATTATTTTGACCATTTTGGGGTCTTTTTACATATACTGGGGTGTCTAAGACATGACCCCGTAAAAAAAATGTGCACCACTTCTGAAGTCTACATCCACCCTGGCGGTATGCCCCAAGTGTGGGCCTAAAACATGATACCAACGGAAATTTTCTAGCTCTCGGGTTAACCTAACTTCTAAAATAGAGCACTTTTCTTGATCTGGCTACTGGACTACTAGGAAATATTCCCCCCACCCTGAAAATTTACCACCCCCGGGGGGTAAATTTTCCTAGGAAATTTTGCCCCCCCGGGGATAAATTTTCCTAGGAAATATAACCCCGGGGGGAAGTATTTCCTTGGAAACCTAGAAAATTTTCACCCCGGGGGGAACATTCTCCAGGGGGGGGGGGGAAGATTTCGTGGTACACCAGGAAATTCCCCCCCCCCCCTGAAAATCTTCCCCCCCGGGGGGGAAGATTTCCTAGGAAATTTTCACCCCTACCCTGAAAATTTACCCCCCGAATCATAGGACTGTCCTTCGGGTGAAAACTGCAAATCTACCTCCTGACAGGGGAAGGGGTATTGGCATTTTCTTCGTACAAAGGGTACAAATTCCCCGGGGGGGACATTTTCCAGGGGGGGAAGATTTCGTGGTACACTGGTACAGACATTATGTTGTTTTTTCTTCTTTCAGTCACTGACATGGCATCGCTCAAGCGTCCAATTGGACATGGCATAATAAGAGACAAAAGAGCATGAAGCGTGTAAGCTCTAGGCGGCCATGGATTGTTGCCATGATCGTCACCGCATGTGTGGTGCGACTAAATGGAAGATAGCCAATACCCCTTGATAAAGTACAATGTATCATTGCCAAGTGCTAGGTAGTCTTTCGCATCTAGACAAGCAGGTACAGTGCTGGCATTTAATTCCCGCACTAAATGCGTGGGCAGCCTGTGCATAGTACACAACCGCACATCCGATTGCCACCCAGTTTCCTGGGCATGGTCGAGGGATGACCTTACAACTGGACCTCGCAAACTACGTGGGTCATTGATGTACTTGGCTTATTTTTTGCAATGTTATCTATGTGTCCACTGGTGCAGGATTTGAATGTTGGTACTGATCTAATGTCCATGTCTTTCACTCACCTTCCCTTTGTGCGTTTCCTGTAACCATTTCCGTAACTGTACCAGGCGACTCTCCTGTAGCGGGGTCAGCGCTCCAAGGTAACGCTCTATGTATTCTGCCTCCAACTTATGGCCCCCATCTGAAACAAACAACATTAATCCTATGAAAAAAAGAAATCCGCAAAAAAAGTTTGTTTTTGAAAAAGAGTTCAAACAGATAAAAGGTAGCAAGATCTAGAGTGCTGCCATTCGTTAGAAGTCCAGAAATAATAGTACTTTCATCCACATAAAGGGTCTGCCCCGATTGCCAAGTGGTCTAATGTAGGCATGTGAGAAAGTTGGCAGTGACCTGGGGTTAGGTGATAGTTTTCGCCTGGTACGATGGTTTCCTCAACCACTTACAACTGGCTTATCATGACTTATGGTAGAAAAAGTGATGAAAAAAATTGTAAATTCAAAAATTCTGACTGCATCCCAATAGCAGGAGAACACACACAGAAAATGGGGGGGGGGGGGGGGGGCTGGGGTTCTCCATGTGAAAATGATTCATTAATCTGGGCACTGGGCAGTACGTCAGAGGTGCAAGTGGAGTTATTATGGGCTGCCACTATGTAATCAAAGTCCCTGTTAAAGGCAATCATGGCAACTCAGAGGGAAAATCACTATTACACCATAGCGTGAGGTATGCCTAAAAGCCTGAGTGTGTGTGCTCTTTAAGTGTGGTCGAGAGGAAACATGAAAGTGAGCTGCCTTTAAAGAGGTGTGTGAGTGATGGATTCTTTCAGCATTGACTGTTAGCTACCTCTCTCTCTCTCTCTCCACAGGGAGAGGTGTTTCTTAGCACACTAATGCAAGGCTCTTTATTCTGAGGCAACAATTTTTTGTCTACAAAACTCTTTGTAGAATATTTTTCTGATATAGAATAGTTCCTATGAAAACCATTTGAAAGAAGGTTTTCCTACTTTTCAAGGAAGACCACAATGTACTCTCTCTCTCCACAGGGAGAGGTGTTTCTTAGCACACTAATGTAAGGCTCTTTATTCTGAGACAACAATTTTTTGTCTACAAAACTCTTTGCAGAATTTTTTCTGATATAGAAAACTTCATATAAAAAACATTTGAAAGGAGATTTTTCCTATTTTTCAAGACAGACCACAATGTACTCAGATTACAGCCATATACATGTACTGTAAAACTGGTAATGTTTGCGTGTAGTAAATATTGCGTTTTTTTCATTTTCTCTTTTATGCGTGTTTTAATTAATGCGAATCAGACCAGACGTCAGATATCTGAAACAGAAGGGACAGATGCATTCGCATTAAAACGCAATAATTAAAATCACGCAATCATTACCAGTTTTACAGTATTTACTTTGTGCCAGGGATCTCTGGCCTTTAGTGGGTTAAACCCATATATGCCAAGAGGTCTCCTATATAAGGGCCATCTGGATGCTCGAACTATTCCGAAAAAATACTGAAACATTAGACCAAGAATCTGTTATATAAGAGCTGTTGGTAGGGTTCTCATTAACATTTCTCAATCCAAGGCTTACCTTTAACCTGTATGCTGCTGGTGGCTAAATATGACTGAAACCCTGGCACATTGGTACTCATTTGGAGTACTAAGTGAGAGCTATCCACTGAATACCAACATAAAAGGGTTAAGGTTTTCAAAAATCTTCGCATCCTTTTGCTTTGGACAAAAGTAGCCTCAGCATTGGAAGGGTTAAGATGTATTTACATATGGTTAATGCCTTTAAAAAGGTTAGGCCTAAAAAAAAAGAAATTGTTTGTTTCCTGTAACGGTTTTTTTTGCATTATTCTTTTGGTCAAAAATGTGTGTTTTATGCATGTTTTACGTTGATTGGGAGTTGGGAGGGCGGAAAAAACTTTAGGGTAGGGATTTTTTTGAATAAAAACTTGTTAGGGTAGGGTTACAGAAAACAAACAACTTTTTTTAGGCCTTACAGCTAGACCAGGCTTGTTTGGCAACAGCTTGGCAGATATAGTTCTAAAGCAGCAATATTCTCAGGTTCTGACAATTAAAAAATATTTTGAAACAAAGCACTAGTTTGAGATGTTTTAAAGTAAAATGTCTTGCTCCAATTTTATTTCACAGCCCCTCTTAAAATACTTTTTAAATATGATTCTAATTGTGGAGTTCTGTTTGAGCAGGAAGTTTAGACTATTAAATTATAAAGTTCCTGGTTTGAGGTAGCTTAGACTTCTAGGCTGCCATAATTATTTTTCTGATATCAGGTATTATGTAGTCAAGGTGGCCAGGGTGGCCAAATTAGTTCACATTTATCTCACCAGGAGAATGGAGGACTCAGTTTGAGTATGACCTGCAACACCTAAAGACAGGAGGACAATATGGTGCCATCTATGTCATATCTGGTACTGCACCACACTGAGGTTAGTCAATGCAGAAGGGAATATACTTTCCTCTTTTCTGGTCTCTATCGATACATTTGCTTAATGTCTAGGTGTTAATTCCTGTGGCTGGTGGTAGATGACACCAAGGATGGTCACACTGGTCTCAGTGTGGGCCAACTGGTCAGCAATTTAAGAAGTAAATCAGGATAGACACAGTTTAGAGTTGGTTATGTTTTCATGTAAAACATATAGAGATAAAAAAAAACTTGGCCTAGAACTAGGCTAACGGGAATGGTAACTTTTCAGGGCCTAGGAGCCTCGTCTATGTTTGAAGTAGTCAGAGGATGTCTGCGGGCCAGATGTGCAGAGTAAGCATGTCTCAGAGGTATGTTGGGTGGGTAAATCACACCACAAGAACCCAGTGGAGGTGTAGAAATAACATCTCAAGGCAGGCAGCAGGGGAGAGCCTTATAGCCTGGTTCTCAGGTTGAGTTAGGCCTTAAAATATATATTGTATTTTTCCTATAAAATCCAAAAAAATTAGGGTAGGTAGGTTGGAAAATGTTTTTATTTTGAGAATTCTTTTAGTTGAGCTGTTCATGTTTTTACAGGAAACAAAATAAAAAAATTTTTAGGCCTTAGATTTAATGCCATGCCGCCACTACTACTGGGTAGGTGTGATGTCTCTCTCAACCTGTAGATGGCAGCACAGTTTTCAGAAGTTCCAGTTTGAAACTCAGAACTAGACCTGGAGTGAAATCAACTTAGTGAGACTGAGGAAAGAGCCATATAACACAGACTTGTAGCCAGTCTAGGGAGAGCCGAGCTGAGGGCCGAGTTGAGGGCCGAGTTGAGGGCCGGGCTGGTGTGCCAATACAAGTAGAGTGGCCAGCAGCAGCAGCAGCCTGGCTTGCACCACACAACAACTGTTACCCATAGTCTTAGCCAGCAGTGTAGTGTAATTTTGCTGGGTGAGGTAGGCCAAGGGTCCTAGTCAGGATTTGGAGATTGGGTGCCCAAATATGTCAATTGTAATATTTTGGGGTGTCCTTTTTTCTAAGGGTGACAACAATATACTGAGATAACAACCATAAACATGTATTTACTCATTAAAGCTAGGCATGATGCCATTGTGTAATGACATGGAAATGATATTGTAGTGGAAAAACTTCAATCACATATTTAAGATCAACATTTTAAGAAATTATTTAGGTGTCCTGAGGAGTGCTTTTGGGGGGTTTGGGTGTCTGAAAGACACTAAGACTGGATAGGACTATGCTGGCGTGACAAGTATAGTGGCCAGCAGCAGCAGCCTGGCTGGCACCACACAACAACTGTTACTGGAGAGTGAGTTATGAGGTAAGAGGCTGATGCCAGGGAATGAATGGTGTTGCAGCATGGTGAGATCAAACACAAGTAATCACACACTTGTGGTCTACCGCGCCAAACAAATAACAATTACTACCGTAAACTAAACGTAAAATATCTAGGAAATTTTCACTAACTAATGTGAGCTTGGTTTTGGCTGCTGACTGGGCCGGGCACTGTATGGCCACAATCATCTACCACCCATAATCGATTCCTACAATATAAGGTGTCCAAATGACACCCAGATGCCCTGCTGGCTAAGACTATGACCTGGCCTGAAAGGCAGGCTTAGATCACAGGAATGATCATGCTATCAGAGGAGGCTCTGACCCACTTCAGCTGACTGTCCACATGGAGAGCTCTTGAAGATTTCCCCAGAACGCTAAGCAGGATCTCTATACAGAAAGCCTGCAGCAAATACACTAAAATCAATGGCCCTATCTATTGAGTTCCATACATCTATCTCCCATTCTAGCCTATATTTCTAGGCTGTCATATGTATTTTTTCTGTCTTCAACTTTCTCTGTCACCAGGCACCAAATAATCAAGGTAGCGAGAGTGGCCAAATTAGTAAACATTTCTCTCACCAGGTGAAGAGAAAATGACTGCTACTTTTTGGCACTGCAAGCATTTATTGGTTAATCACATAAAGGTGTGAGGCTGTTTATCTCATTTATACAGTATTCATATTGAAAATATTACACATGGAAAATATTAGACAAATATACTCATACAAAAGGGACTTTTACACAAAGATACAACAACCAAGCCAATGGACTCAGCAAGCCTTCATTCTGATGGACAGGGATTGACCTAAACAATTTCATGCTAGGAAAGATATTGCGCCTAGGATTTGAAATTATGAAGCATATTAAATCTTGTGCGTGCAGTGCAATGGTAAACTGTCCAGGCTAGGGGGTTAGGGAGAATTTTGAAAAATATGTTCCCTATGATGGAATTTGGGGCACTATTAGGTAAAATAAAGGAAGAAAAAAATGAAAAGAAATTCTCGAAGTGCTCCAGTTGATACACATAGCTCCTATATTCTATCACATGGTCGCAACATCTCATGTTCCAGGGGAAAATTCCCCTAAACGACCACTGCGGTCAATCCCTGATAGGGGTGGGGACAAGTAATAGCTGTCTTACCATCGTCTTGCATAGTTTGTGCGGATGCGCCCAGTTCGAGTCCGCCTATACTGCTGCCGCCACTCGAGGAGCGATCTCGGGCGGACGCCTCTCCGGCGACGACCCCTTCCTTGCCGGGCGCGAGTGCCGGCTTCTCCACCTTAAGCTGGGGGTCCGTCCACGGCGGGATGTACGTCACGCCCGAACTGAGGATCTCCTTGATGTAGTGTTCGATGATCTCTTTGCCCTGTGCAGAAACAACAGCAAAAGTAGCACTTAGATCCCTTTAACCCTTCCAATGCTGAGGCTACTTTTGTCCAAGCACAAGGATGATGCAAACATTTTTGAAAACCATCCAAACCATGTCATGTTGGTACTCATAAGATAGCTCTCGTTGAGCACAGTCTCAGATGAGTACCCATATGCCAGGGTTTCAGTCAATTTTCAGGTTTTCTGCATCATTTTGTCCTGGTAAAATCAGACACCAGCAGCATAAGGGTTAGAACTCTCAGTAGGTGTTTCAAGGCCTATTTATATACAGTAATATCTCAAACTCTTGAATAACATATGCTATGGCGTCTATGCTCTCCTCTTCAAGTGGGAACTAATGAAACAGACCCTACCTATATGGAAAAAGCATCAACTGGTGAATTTGAAACCACCTTTTCTAAGGCTAAAAATAGTCTGAATGTAAACTGTGTTTTTGGTAACACAAGTCAGGTCTGTTTAGACCACCTGGTTCCTGACATCACATTTTTCTCCTCTTCGTTCTGGTGGCTTTAATACATCATGGCTGGGGTAATGAACATGGCAAGGCAGGGAGAGAGTGAGATATTTGACTCAGCCTGGGCTACAGCATTAACCCTTTTGATGCTGAGGCTATTTTTTTTCAAAAAGCACAAGAACGCAGAAAGTTTTGTAAACCTATTAAATTGGCCTTATTGGTATTCATTGGAAAGCTCTTGCAGAGTACTTTCAGATGAGTACCCATATACTAGGGTTTCAGTCATTTTCCAGCTTTTTTTGGCATTATTGTATTGACCAAATTAGCCACCAGCAGCATAAGGGTTAAGTAAATAACGATTAACCCTTCCAATACTAAGGCTACTTTTGTCCATAACAAGAAAGCAAAGATTTTTGAAAAACACCTAAATCCTGTCATGTTTGTATTCATTAGATAGCTCTCACTGAGTACTCTCAGATGAGTACCCATTTGCCATGGTTTCAGTCTTTCTTCAGTTTTTTTGTATCATTTAGTCTTGGCAAAATTAGCCACCAGCAGCATAATTGTTAACAGGTACTGAGTGGTCAAGGTGATCAGAGTAGCCAAATTAGTTTATATTTATCTCACCAGGCGGACAGAGGAGTGTTTGAGTATGACACCTGAAATCACTAGAAATAGGAGCAGCATATATAATGGTGCTATCTTTGGGCCATTGCTGGTACAATACATCACACTCATGGGTGTCCAAATATTTAAGTCCTGGAGCACAGACAATTCTGGTTTATTGCCACCAGGTGTCTATACTATATCTGCCTTTGTAGCAACAATAAAGATGTAGATCCAACAGTAGGTAGTATCGATAAATGGAGTTCACACATCTTCTAAATACAGTCTATTCGAAAGTGGAAGCAAAACATTTGATAGGCTCATTCGGTCATGCTTCGCCTAAATTTCCTGAGTTAAACAGTGATCAAAGGTTTGTCTTGACACACATTTTTAGGCCTATGTCGTACGCTGGTTCGACAATGCGACATTTGGACACTGCTGCCACTGCTTGGTCAACTCAGAAGAGAAAGTTAACTTTTCCGGAACAAGAAACCTAGTATAGGCTGCCAAAGCTTCAGGGATAACTCACCTTTTTGATGCTGTGGGTGTACTGTTTGATGGCAATCTTCTCCACTGTCGTCTCAAAGCCAAAGAAGGACTTGATCTCCAGAGTGGCGTCCTGCTCAAAGCATGTCCATTTAGGGTTCTCAGGGTGAACCTGTGGGGGAGAGAAAGAGAAATACTATAAAAATTACAGGTAGGATAACATATCTCAGGTATGCACAGGTAAGAAGGACCTGAGTGGATGGTTTGCTCAAAGCAGGTCCATTTAGGGTTCTCTGGGTGTACCTAGGGGGGGAGATAGAGAGAAAATATATGGCTCAGAGAAGATAAATACAGGTAGGATAACATATCTCAGGTATGCACAGGTAAGATAGCATATCATGGAATATGTTAAGGATATGCATGCTCAGGCGTATGAGTAGATTTAACCCATTGAGGACCACAAAGCGGTGAGAAGGAAAGTTAATTTTAAAATATGCTAAAACAGATCAGATTTTAGGAAGGATTGAGTTAGGTCAAACTATCATTTGGCAATAGCGGACATTATGTGGATCAAGGTTGAGCCCTGCTAACCAGATTTTAGTTCTGTCAATGACATATAGGTGGCAACATGGGCCTCCCTATCCAGAGCTAGAGGTGTCCAAGACGAAGTAAATAAATTCTGGAGCACAGATGGTCAGTCCTCGAGTACAACATCTTTACAACAAATGGTTGGCAAAACCTTTATCAGTTGGCACCATTATATCATCAAAAATGGAGACCTCGATTAATCACTAGAGAACACTGCATAAGGCCAAAAAAAAGTGTTTGGTTCCTATTACGTCCTAAAAAAATATAGGTAGGGTAGGAAGGGATTTTTTTTTTTTTTTTTTAATTGTATTCTTTAACTTGCACGATTCCCTGGAGTTGGATGGCTTCGAAAAAGGTTTGCCTTGTTGTAATTGTCTTTATATGCATTAATTGTAGGCCCCTGCTTCTGTTCATCCAGAAATTTATAATTTAATGGTTGGAGAATTGATATTTAGGACGGCGAGGCAAATTTATGGGTAGGAACAGTTCATTTTTCAGTAGGATTGGCAAAAAAAACTTTAGGGTAGGGGTCAAAAACTAGGTAGGGTAGGGTAATAGGAACCAAACATCTTTTTTTTAGGCCTAAACTGATACATCTGAGAATATATAAGAGGCTCTAGCCTGATAATTTGCTGACTTTAACAGCGCTTGATGGACCTGGCCTGTCGCTCATTTAGAGGGCTCTATTGCATGCTGGTGTAACAATGCAACCTTTGGACACCTGTCCTTATCTCTAGTGGTTTCAGTTCATACCCAGACAAAGCCAACTAACATTATCTGGTAGGATGAATGTAAACAAACTTGACCACCCTCAGTTAGTGATGTTACATTGATATGAAATTTTGTCGATTCGATTAATTGATATATTTTTCGATTCGATTCGATTCCATATGCCGTAACGTGCTCGTAGGGCACAATTATTCATAGGGATGTCATTGATATCCCTTTTTTTCGATTTGATTAATTGCTATACTCTTTCCGATATATCGATTCAATTCGATTCGGTTTGATACCCTGTGTCTTGACCATATGCCTGAGTAAAGTACACCATTCCTTCCAATTTCTCTTACAAAAGCCATAGAAAATACTTCAATATTTAGTCAGAGTTTCACTTTGTGTTAGTTTAACAGGAAAATGTCTGGGAAAAGTGTATTTTTTTATTAATAATCATACGCCTTTTTTGGGGTACAGAATATCGATTATTTCGATTCGATACCCAACCATTCGATTCGATTTAATTGACAAATTAAAAATGTCGATTTATCGATTTGTCGACTATCAATGACATCCCTACCCTAGTCCCCAACCCCCCACAACTCAAGGTGCCTGGCAATAGAAAACCTGAGCCTCATACTATTATGACAGCCTAAGATCTAGGCTAGCCAGTTGGGGGCAGTACAGTGAGCTTTTACATAGTATCTCATTCAGGCCATTTATTAGCCTAGCCCTAGGCAAAGCATTTTATATAAAATTTATATGATATCTAACCTGAAAAGTATGCCAACTCAAAATTTAGTCTAGCCTAACATATTTCTTAAATTGTTCAATGCTCACAAGGTGGCAACAGTGAAATATTTTCAATTTCTTATGAAGTGATCAAGCTGACAGTCCTAGGCGCCATCTATGATCGGCCACAGAAATTAACACCTAGATATTAGGAATAACCAAAAGATAAGAGACCAGAGGGGAGAAGAGAGTTATTCAAATAAACCATAAACTAGGAGCAAGTCTAGCCAGTTATTGTCTCACGGTCTGGCATGGGGTGGGTGCTATAAGTGTCAACTTTAAGTGTGTGTGTGTGTGTGTGTGTGTGTGTGTGTGTGTGTGTGAATGTGTGCGTGAATGAGAAAGTGTGTGTGTGGGCATGCCTATCTCGCTCTCTTTTTTTCTGTCTATCAGTGCAATGGCTGGGACCTGATTTATCGTCTGGCAAGGGATGGGTGCTATTTGTCAACTTAAAGTGTGTGAATGTGTGTGTGTGTGTGTGTGTGTGTGTGCGTGAATGAGAAAGTGCGTGTGTGGGCATGCCTATCTCGCTCTCTTTTTTTCTGTCTATCAGTGCAATGGCTGGGACCTGATTTATCGTCTGGCAAGGGATGGGTGCTATTTGTCAACTTAAAGTGTGTGAATGTGTGTGTGTGTGTGTGTGTGTGTGTGTGTGAATGAGAAAGTGCGTGTGTGGGCATGCCTATCTCGCTCTCTTTTTTTCTGTCTATCAGTGCAATGGCTGGGACCTGATTTATCGTCTGGCAAGGGATGGGTGCTATTTGTCAACTTAAAGTGTGTGAATGTGTGTGTGTGTGTGTGTGTGTGTGTGTGTGTATGTGTGTGTGTGGGCATGCCTATCTCGCTCTCTATTTCTGTCTATCAGTGCAATGGCTGGGACCTGATTTAGTCACTCTGTATGCATCTAAAAGGAGATGAGCGTGTCATCGCGTCTGTGAGTACACCAGGAATTACTACCACAACTTCCTGCTAGACTGAAATAGATACAAGGAAGTGTAGTTAGACCCATTCATGGCTGCAAAAGCACAAACATCAGACTATTCAGGTCACATCCTTCGAACCTTATAGTCTAAGCCAGCAGGGCGTCAGGGTGTCATTTGGTCACTCAAAACCCTCAAAAATCACCCTTCAGAACACCCAAAATATTTTGTGAGGAATTTCTTGAAATGTCAATTTCAAGCATATCATAGGATTTTTCACCTCAATATAATTCCCAAGGCATTGTATATACAGATATAATGCTTTATTTTTTTAAGTAAACACATAAATGCTTATGATCTGAGTATATTGTGGTCAGCCTTGTAAAGTAAGATGCCTCAAAATTTTTCAATTGCCAATTTTGGACACCCAGTGTCTAAATCCTGGCTAAGACCCTGCTTCTTACAAAACACACCTTCATTATTTTCGCAAGTATGACTATCATAGCTCTAGATGGCAGTGTTTTAGGAGAACTCTAAGCCCACTTGGGTTAAACATTCTAACCTCAGGCAAGCAATAGATCAAGTTTCTAATTCAGTAAGGTTGTTGGGGATGGGCGGGGATACCAGTTTAAACCTTTGAAAACGTTTTTGATTGTGGGATATATATATATATATATATATATATATATATATATATATATATATATATATATATATATATATATATATATATATATATATATATATATATATATATATGTGTGTGTGTGTGTGTGTGTGTGTGTGTGTGTGTGTGTGTGTGTGTGTGTGTGTGTGTGTGTGTGTGTGTGTGTATAGCAATAGGTATCACTGGTCCAGACACAGATGGCAATTCATTCAACACTAAAGACGACTACAGCCTTTTCTTTCAATACAGCCAGTAGTAGCAGCAGCAGCAGCAGCATGAACGACAGATGCGGCAGTAGTAGATCGAGGGAGGAAGTAGGCAG
The DNA here is from genome assembly GCA_963942565.1 of Maea johnstoni. Taxonomy (NCBI): domain Eukaryota; kingdom Metazoa; phylum Annelida; class Polychaeta; order Spionida; family Magelonidae; genus Maea; species Maea johnstoni. Next base: position 44,879,495 of record OZ012685.1, on the reverse strand, counting down.
ATCTTGCCAATATATTTGCCCGAGAAGAGGCCATTCCCAGAGGGGGGGAAATGAAAGGAGATCTCCATTGACTTTGTGGCTGGCGTGCGCGTCTTCCGCAATGTCACCTAGTAGCACTATTGATTATCCGCCACTACTACGTCTTTCCTGCTCCCTCCCCGCCCCACCGACTCCGACGCCGACGCCGCTGCGCCCACGCTCCTCCTGACTCCCAGCACCAAAATAGAACTATTATGACTTCGGCCCAGCATCTGAGCAAACGGAATTGATTGCTAAATGGGGCATTTATTGATAATCTATAACGCCAAAAGAATAGCTCCACTCGAGACAGTCAGCTAGACATGCAGTTATCAGGTGTGAACTAGGAATATGATTTTCGTTACTTTTTCTACCATAAGTTGCGGCTAGCCATTTTTAAGTTGTGGAAGATACCAGAATACCTGACAAATACCATCGCCTAACCCCGAGTCACTGACAAAGTGCTCACATGCCCCGACTTCCAGCACCAAAATAGAAATATAATCACTTCAGCCAAGCATCTGAGCAAATGAAATTGATTGTTATATGGGGCAGCTATTGATAATAAATCCACATCGAGACAGTCAGCTAGACATGCAGCGTTATCAGGTGTGAAATTTGGAATTTCCTTTTTCATCACTGTTTCTGCCATATTGCGGCACTATGACACTATATGTTACAAGCCAGTTGTAACTCTGAGGTGGAGGAAACGAAGATGGCCGGTGAAAACCACTGCCTAACCCCGAGTCACTGGCAACTTCATCACACGCCGTATGAGGTGTGGTTACAGAGACAGGTGAAGTAAGTGTTTAAGAAGACCATTTTTTAATTCAAAATCACAACGAAAATGCCAGTTTTCCCTGATTCTGACTAGAAATAATACCTCTTGAAAATAACTACATAATCAGAATCTGGTAAATGGCCCTCTATTAGCAGACTAAGACAACATTTCTCCACACTCTTCCTCTCCGTGTCAACATGCAAACAGTCCATTAGCGATGTGGCTTTTATACCCCTATTGCATTTCACACTTCATGAATATTCATGACTCTAATGAATTACCATCTTCTACAATCACAGATGAAATTCCACACTAACAGCCTGTTTACACCAGCAGGACACATCTAAG
>OZ012685.1:44818348-44875848 GCA_963942565.1 Maea johnstoni | reverse complement strand
GAGAGAGAGAGAGAGAGAGAGAGAGAGAGAGAGAGAGAGAGAGAGAGAGAACGAGAGGCAAACACATGAGCTCCTACATAAATAATCTAAGCTAACCTGCTTTGTGTTTATTGTCATGCGAAGGCAGGAGATATGCCTCTATCACACAAAGGTTGTTATGCGACTCAGCAAGTCAAGCTGTCAATACTTGTTATCATTGTGGTTTGACTAAGACCCAGTAAAAAAAGACTTGGCAACGGTACATATTTGGGGACAACAACCCCCTGTGACCTGACAAATCAATGTCTTGTATGACCTTCTAGGAGATAAAAGGAGTCCACAACACGAGCAGGAATGAGTGGAACGCTCACCTCTCAGCCTAGAGATCCAGAAACAGTGTAGCAAGCCTGGAGACAAGAGACACTTAATTAGCAGGTCATGATCGCTGTCAGCAGCAGGACTGTTTTTACTAAATTTAGTCCTGATTATTTTCTAGTGGCATGACCGCCTGTGGACGAACTCCTACTCTTTGGTTTAACCCTTCCAATGCTGAGGCTACGTTCGTCCAAAGTACAAGGACATAAAGATTTTTGAAAACCTCCTAACCCTGCCATGTTGGTATTCATTGGATAGCTCTCACTGAGTACTCTCAGATGAGTGCCCATGCATCAGGGTTTCAGTCATTTTTCAGCTTTTTTGCACAATTTTGTATTGGCAAAATTAGCCACCAGCAACATAAGGGTTAACCATTTAATGCTTACAGTGGCCAAAAGCAGCCTGATACTTTTGGTGAATGCTCTTAGGCGAAAGCATAGTTGGGAAAGTATATTTAAAGGGGAAACGTTTTTCAGAACACGACCAATAGTTCTCCTTCAGATATTTTGTAAGATCAATCTTAGTTTCCGACCTAGAAGACCAAACACAAATGGAATGGAAACCAGCCGGTCAACCTGAACATGCTAGCCTCAACCAGTGTCAACTAATAGTCGCTAATAGGTGCTCTGGGCACCCCCAGCAGGTGGTGGAGATAAGGTTTCTCTGTAATGTAATCGATGCAAGAGCCCTGATTGGTCCTTGTTCCCACGTGACCTCGCCCTGCTGCCTTATCTGGTAGTTCTGGCATGAGGCCAGCATGTAACTATAGGGCATATAGTAATTGGTCTCTCGTTACATATCCATTCTTTTCTTAATCCAAGGTTTCCGAGATTTTGTCAAAAGTACTATGTAGCCAGATGATAATCTCGAGAGTAACTGATAAGCATTAATGGGTTAATTAAATATTGCTTTTCTCTCTTCTAGTCTCTAGTATTGGGAATCATTGAAATTTTTAAGCCTGACAGCCCTCCCTAACCTTATAACAACCAAAACAAGGTCCCATATAGATTCCAGGTTCGGTAAAGTTAATTTGTATACACCAAGTCAGGTGCTGCAACATGTAATTGTATTGTTTCCTCAAGTACCCAAGTTATATATTTCAGGAGCAATAATATAAACTTAAATCATAATATCCCCCAGATATATAATATCCCTATAAAATGTCAGGTGCTTTAATGTTATCTTAGTTTCCTCAAGGTATATACATTTCATGTGCTATAATGTTAACTTTATTTAGTTTCCTTAAGGTATTTTCATACATTTCATGTGCTATAATGTTAACTTTATTTAGTTTCCTTATAAAGGTATTTTCATACATTTCAGGTGCTATAATGTTAACTTTATTAGTTTCCTCAAGGTATTTTCATACATTTCAGGTGCTATAATGTTAACTTTTTTAGTTTCCTCATGTTATTTTTATGCATTTCAGGTGCCGTAATGTCAACTTTTTTAGTTGTCTCAAGGTATTTATATACATTTCAGGTGCTGTAATGTCAACTTTTTTAGTATCAACATGGTATTTTTATGCATTTCAGGTGCCGTAATGTCAACTTTTTAAGTTTCCTCAAGGTATTTATATACATTTCAGGTGCCGTAATGTCAACTTTTTAGTTTCCTCAAGGTATTTATATACATTTCAGGTGCTGTAATGTTAACCTGCATTAGTGAATGTTTTCCATCAGTTCAAATATCCCCAAGGTATATTGATAAATTCCAGGAGCTGTATTCATAAATTCAATTAGTCGTGTTTACCTTACCCTAGTCTCCCATTAGCCTGCATATGGAAATCAGTGCATTAAATTAACCTGTTTTCAAATGGTGGATCCCTGTCTAGTCACGCTAGCACGCAGATTGCATGCCGATCGGCCAGCGGAGCTTGCCTGCTGGCATTTCTAGTCAATACCTTAGATGGATAAAAGAATGGATATGTAGCGAGAGACCAATTACTGTATGCGCTTGAGTGAAGACATGGTTATCCCAGGGGTCTCAAATCTGGTCTCAGTGTGATATCACTAGGAGACAAAGACAAACGAGGGCTCTCGTATCGTTGACATTACAGAGAAAGCTTCGCACCAACCTACGCAAAACGTAACTTTTGGGTTTTTCACTGCAGCCTGGTTGTTTAGGTTGTCCGGCTGGTTTCATATCCACTTGTTTTTATTAATCTAAGTCAATACCAGTCAGCCAGGGAGCTAAAAGAAACAAGTGGAGATGTTTGCAATGGAGACAGCATGCACTCAGCATACATTAGTGCTACACACGTACATTAGTGTGCCTTTTCATGATCAGGAGACTATGCACACAACGAAATTGAATGCGTACATTTCTTCAAGAAAAAATATCTCAGTATGAAACTCGACACAATGGTACTGACTTTTCTATTGTGTTGATGGGAGTACCAGTGGGAAGGCACTCGATCACAGACAAGGATTTCGATTTTGATATGGTTACTGGCTGAGAATAGCTTTCATTTCATGCTTATTCATCAAGGGATACCACATGCCCAAGAAATAAATAGTATCAGAAGTTTCATATGCACTTCATTTCCACACTCAATCTATCTCTATAATCCATGTCGATAGAAAAAGAGCACACTTCAAGCATGGTGAAGGCTGCAGGAGAGAAGATAAATGCACATACATATATATATATATATATATATATATATATATATATATATATATATATATATATATATATATATATATATATATATATATATATATATATATATATATTTATATAACACCCTTTATAATTCAATATGTTGATTTACTTAATTAAAGTTATCACCTTTTTTTAGTTTTACACCAGAAACCCTAAATAGTAAGCAAGCTAAGTATATGTGAATAAATGACAGATACTGGGTGCTATACATAGACCTGTAGCAATGTCATGATAAAACCACACCAGTCAGCAGAAAAGCCAGAACCCCCCCCCCCCCCCCCCAAAAAAAAAAAAAAAATAGATCAGCTGAGATATCTATTTTAGCCTGTAATAGGAAGAGGTTTCCCAAAATAGTTTCAAGGCTACAAGTGTAATTCTGTCAAGGATGTAACTATAGTAGGATGTAGGTTATTTTCCATTGATAGTTTAACAGGCATGTTCCGCAACAACTTACTTAAACTCAATAAATAGAATTTGCCAAGAATTATACTTGAATTGCCTGAAACTGAATTTGACAAAGCTAGCCAAGAATTTGATGATATCCTTTGTATATCTCTTGCCAATTTCTTACGTGTCCTGTATATAAAACGAACTTAATGCATTTTGCAGTTTAGGGGTATGACAGGTCATATCAAAATGATATAAATATATCTGATACCATCAATGTGAGCCCAGCTCAAAATCATTACATTTTTCATTTCCTATTAGAGAGAAACAAGCCCAATTGCATCTTCTAAAGCTACCTAAAGATGTTGTGTATAGAAACCAGTACATCTTTGGGCTCCCTGAAGAAATTTGAGGGAGCCACAGGAGAATTCAAGGGAGCCCTCGGCTCCCAGCACCCCCTAATTTCGAGCCCTGTTCACCTCAGGAACTGGCACCAGGTCACACAAGTGGCGCAAGAAACATTGTCACAATCCACATCATTGCTGGGTGTGTTCTTCTCCAGAGCAGTAATGGATTTCCCATGATATATGTAATGTGTGCACTCTAGTTTGCATGGTATAATTTAAAGTGTATATTCTAGTTGGATAAGGGTATTAAGTGTATTCTAGTTGGACATAATTAGTTCCATCCCGTTTGAAAGTGAGGTACAGGGTGGGGATCGAGAGGTAACTAATTTGATAAAGGTAGTATATGTGATAGTTTTCTAGTTTGATATAGGTGGCGCATTCATTCTTGTTAGATTAACCCTTCCAATACTAATGCTACTTTCGACCAAATCACAAGGATGCAAAGATTTTTGGTTACCATCTAAACCCTGCCATGTTGGTATTCATTGGATAGCTCTCACTGAGTACTCTCATATGAGTACCCATTTGGCAGGGTTTCAATCATTATTCAGCTTTTTTGCATTGTTTTGTATTGGCAAAATTAGCCACCAACAGCGTAAGGGCTAAATAGCTCTTAATTCCACCATATAAAAGGGTTGTATTAGTTGGAACAATTCAGAGCTTCATCGTTAGCCACCAGCAGCATAAGGGTTAATGTAGTATGCATATTCTAGTTTGCTATTATACATAAATGATAAACACACCTGCCACTCAGTATGTTTTACTGTTACAAATACAGTGAGTACAGGAATGCAAGTTAACACCTGTTATATAATCAGCAACATCGCAGGTAAGCAGCAGCAGCCCGTGGTGTTCGCAGGTGATGAGAATTGCGCTGATCAAAAGCTCTAAAGGCGGCCTGTTGTATACTGTAGGCAGCAGGCTTTAGTTGATGCAGGAAGTATGGGAGAACTGGTTCTGCGGTAACCCCTAGCAACCGCTTCCTGCTTCCAGCACAGCTGCTGTTAGTTAGGCCTGCTAAGGGGGAGTATGAGTAGCTAATGGTAAATAGTAAATACAGTGAAACCTTGAGCAGAGATGGGAACGCCCTAGGAAACAGGGGGAAAGCAATCAAATTATGGGGTTTTCATATCTCAAAAGTGTTTTCATAAATTGTAAGAGATACAAATGGGACTGGGAAATATTCCTCACAATGGTATACATGTGAAACCTTGGAGATGAGAACACCTAAAAACCTTCAGACTAGGGCAAAAGTGTTCACATTAGCGGGTGTTCACATTTCGTAGGTATTTTCATAGTGGTACAAATGGGACAGGGAAACTGTGTTCATATTAGGGGGTGTACACATGTCTGAGGTCTTTTCATATTGTAAACAGGGACTTAGCCAGGACACGTCATGCATGTCTTTGGGACAGGCCAGTTTCCTGAAAACCTTCTTTTTAGTCAAAATTTCTATAAAGAATTTTCAATTTTGACTTTATGGGGGTAATAACCTAATATTTTCCTAATAAACCATCTTTCAGGACATAGCAGACAAAAGTGTAAATTGGCTTTTTTACACAAAAGGTTATTAAATGTAGTTGGTATAAGTATTTGAAGTAGATAAGTGGCAAAATCTGGACGGGCAGATTATTTGTAATTGCTGTTTTGGACAGGCATTTTTGAAATCCTGGCTGAGACACTGCCTTGGAGATGTGAACACCCTAGGGACCAGGGAAAAAAGCGTTCACATTAGATGGGAGTTCACATTTCAGAGGTCTTTTCATATCGTAAATGGAACAAATGGAACAGGGAAATAGTGTTCACATTGGGGGGTGTACACATTTCAGAGGTCTTTTTATATTGTGAAATATACAAATGGGAAAGGGGAAATAGTGTTCACATAAGGTTTTCACATCTCCAGGGTGTTCACAGTGAGAGATTTCACTGTAATGCTTACATCATGTGTGACCCCCTTAGCCAAGCATTTGTTTTTACTTCCTTATTTGTTTAACATGAGAGTTATACAAACAGGAACTCAATGAACTCGTAACTGAGTCTACCCTGATTTATTTCAGAAATAGCTCTCCCGTGAGATCTTTATAGTTGATTCTGGCTTATCAGGATGATAAAACCTCAAAAATAACCCCTCAGGACAACCCAAAAATTTGGTGAGGAATTTCTAAAAATGTCAATTCTCACCTCAATATAATTTCCATGGCATATTATACGGTCATTATGGTTTATTTCATTAACCCTTCCAATGCTGAGGCTACATTTGTCGAAAGCACAAGGACGCAAAGATTTTTGAAAAGATTTCTAAAACCTGTCATGTTTGTATTCATTGAATAGCTCTCGTTGAGTTCTCTCAAATGAGTACCCATGTGCAAGGGTTTCAGTCATTTTTCAGATATTTTGCATCATTTTGTAATACCAAAATCAGCAACCAGCAGCATAAGGGTTAAGTAAATACATGTTTATGGTTGTAATCTGAGTATATTGTTGTCTCCCTTGAAAAATTGGACACCCAAAAGTTTTACAATTGCCAATTCCGGACACCCACTTTCTAAATCATAGCTTTTAAGTACATGCTTAGGTAGTAAGAATTATTCTGGTGTATGCCATACATATTTTATCAAAATGGGAAATCACTTTTATTCAACATAATCGCATCTCAATGAATCTCTCTATGAAATCCTAGTTATGGGGTAGTCTATTTGTGAGCTGGAGCACTATATATACAACAGTGTAGAAGGAGGCGCTTGCGTATACATCTGGCAGTGGCCCAGTGAACAGCACCAGCCCTGCCTGCAGCAGCGCACAGCACGGTAGTATACAGCCGAGTTCCAGGCACCCACACACAGCGTGTCGAGCCAGATGCACCAGTGTAAAATAAGAGCAATCAATAACGCCGCCGCACATGGATCAATTTCTCAGGTGTGACTTATTTAACAGCAGTTACTGTGATGAACCTCACCTACGTGACTCTGAGGCAGGTACAGGTGAACTTGGATATGACGGACTCAACGGGACCAGGAAAATTGGTCCGTCATATGCAAAATCCGTCATATACATATGACGAATACTTGATATGCATTGGACTGGGACCAAGCATATCGTCCGTCATATGCAAAAATCTGTCATACAGTGGTCCGTCATATCCAAGTTCACCTGTACTAGCCAAAACTGCAATTGCTGTGAGCACCCAATAAGGTGCAAATGTATTTGTTATTGAAAGGAGAGATGTAGGTGGAACTCTGATAAATAGTTCAGAAAAAAAAATTCATTCAAAAGGGTGATTTGATCATGGGTAGGCATAAGTGTTTGGTATCAGTTCAATTTTTTTGGGATCTGTCATCAGCCAAACTGAGTGAGCGATGATGGAGCAAAAATTGCAGTTGTAGATGAGCAGTTTTCCTTTGGTAGTCTTGGCTTAATGTTCAAGGGATCTTGGCTCCATCAAACTGCCTGAGGGCTACCTAGAATCCTCATTTGGGGCACTTGTGGCTCCATTTTTGTATAGGAGCTAGTACGGCCCTCTTAAAATATCACTTGAAGCCCTTATTTTTACTTGTTATAATACTGCTTAATTTTAATTTAGATGTTGCGCCCCTCAATCGATCAATAGGCTAATTCAAGACACAATTTTTATTTTGAAAAATGAAAAAGATAATTGATCTTATGAAATTGCAATCGTTCATCAACATCAGAGGTTGAATGAACCATTAATCGGCATGTCCGATTAACCCATTGACACTCAGACCAGCCAAAACAGGCCTGACAAAGTTGGAAATATATTACTTACAAAAGCATTTTCTGGAAAACATATGAAGGAGAAATGTTTATCAGAAGCCAAACTACAACTCTCCTTCAAATATTTTGTGAACTTTCGCTTTGTTCTCAAGTTATTTTCAAAAGTATGAAAGTAGCAGACGTTAGGTTCTGGTTGAGCTCTAAGTGTGAATGGGTTAATTGGACAATCCCTACTAGGCATCATCAGAACACCCAAATGCCAAAACATCACACACCAGGAGACCCAACATTACCTTTCAAGAATCTCTAAAAATGTCAATTTCTAGCAAATAAATGAAATATTTCGCCTCAACATTATGGTATGACATTATACAAGAAAATAATAGTATGCCTTTTCTCAGTAAGTTTAGTTAATACATGTTTGTGCTGGTTATGAAAATCTGAATATAAATTGTCTCCCTTGAAATATTGGATATCCAAAAATTTCATCATTGCCAATTTTGGGCACCCAGTCTCTAAATCCTGGCTAAAACCCAGAATTGTGAGGTAAAACATGATGCAGGATTGTGAGACAGTTCTTGGCTACCATTCATAATTATCCTTAAGGTGAAATAACTTCATTCAAACATACTTGTTTTAAGCTCTCCATGTTAAAATTTATCTAAATCCCAGCCAGAGTCTAATGCCAATGTTAATACCACTTAAGCTCTATGTTGAGCCCCGTTCACAATACACAAACAATTGAATTTGTTGTAAGTAAGCAATAACTCGGCATTACTGGTCATAAACTGATATAACTCATTTTCTAATCTTAAATGCAGGATGCAACTGGTATTGTGCCTACTGAATGTATAATCGTTTAAGTTGGTAGTATTAAGTAGATTATGATGGCTAATATGTACGAGGGTAACAGTGAATGTCCAGGTCCTAAAGGATTATACATAATATGCATAGTTGGTTTGGTGCATGGTCCGTGGACATAACCATTGAGCCAGGGTCCTAACCAGCTGAATATCTCAGCATATTGTGACCATACTTACACATCGATTACGCATAAGAACATCTTAATATTTCAGTCAGCAATTTCTAAAAATGTCAATTTTGAAACTTATCGTCAAAGTACTAACTTCATGATTTATGGATGGTGTGCATTTTCTCAATGTCTTAATATATATGTGTTAAGGGTTGTTCTCTGAAAAGAATACGGTCTCCTTGGAAAATCGGACTCCTAATATGTTAATCATTTTCCATTTTGGACTTCCTGTTTCAAAGCCCTGGCAATACAAAGGCCCTACACTGAGCCTACTGAATAGCTAATCTTTTAAATTCAACTAATGCTTCCATTGAGCATGAAACCCCATTTTGGTAATCTTCCTATATCATTAGATACCATCGGAATTGCTTCTAATACCTATCAATTGGTCTATCCAGTTACATAGCCTAAATGCAAAATCCCCTTTAAAATACCATCCAGGCCAGAAAACTTGGGATAAAACTTGTGAATAAAGCAAAAATTTGCATAGCATTTAAAGCAAGGTTGTACGCTAAGTTTTGATCGGTATATTTCCCACAACTAACTCAACCATGCATTAGTCTGAAAGGAACCCCTAAAAAACATGTTTAGTGTGACGTGATTGAACTTCCTCTGTACCTGAAGCTCTTCCATTTATTTGTGTGTTCTGAAGGAACAGGTGAGAGAGTTCCCATCTTACCTCTCAGGAACCTGCTCAGGCACTCTGTTGAAAGGAAGGAAGAAGACCTGCTTACTACGAGCAGGGCTCGACGCTAAGGGGGAACCTATGGCCCCAGGCCAGTAAAAATTACCGAAAACAGTTTCGGGCCAGATAAAAAAGGACCTCAACTGGTCCTACAGGCCCAGTAAACATTTGGAGACATTCTCGTTAAAAAATGTTTCCCCCCCCCCCCCCCCCCCCCCGAGAATGTCCCCAAATGTTTTTGAAATAAATGAAGTTAAAATTCATAAAGTGGTGAATTTTATCCAACATTCTTTCTTGTTCTGTAAAAGAAAACATGTGGGACTAGTAAAAAGAATTCAGGACCAGTAGATGCTAGGTGTTACTGGTCCTACAGGGCCAGTATCATTTTGAGTTAGCGTTGAGGCCTGACGAGTATCACTATCTCTACTTTTCTATGATTAACCCATTGATGCCTGAAGGTCCAATTGGCAAGTGTCGTCTGGACCAATCATACTTTTGAAAATAACTTTTGAATGAAGCATAAATTTGCAAAATATTTTGAAGGAAACTTATAGATAGAGTTCTGATGAACAATTCTCCTTCAAATATTTTCTTAATAGTGCTTTTGCTAGAGAGATATCACAAAAACCTTAATGAGGTTTTGGCTGCTACTAGCATAACAGGTTAAGGTGGTAGCTAATGGCAGAGGAAGACATGGTACCAGCGGGAAACCACCAACTTTATCGTAAGTCACCAACAACCATCTCACTTGACTCAGGTAGGGACCCTAAATGAAAGTGTTTGACCACTCACTCACGGAGACATCCCTATTATTGTCTTATCCGAACAAAACAAGGTTGATAGCCTCCACCGCAAAACTGAACTTGGCCCCCTTAGTGCTCTGCCTCCTAATAACCCAGCTAAAATCACTTGTATCTATAGTCTTCTGAAATGTTGGATGGTCAATGAAATTTTAGGGCCTTTTAAAATGTATCTCTACTGACCCCAATTGACTGATGCATTTCTTAAGGATTCCTTAGCCCATATGTGTGAATCAGAGAAATATATCCCCTTGATCCGCAACCCCATAGGCACAGCATGCTAGTACCTAGGGTATGTGCGCCTCGGGTTACGCGGTGTAGCCTGGGGAAGTATTGGTCACGTGATTTTTTTTCAGAAAGAGGCTGGCTGACTGACTGACTGGCTGGCTGGGTACACAGAATGTCATCCTATCTAGGTCAGATAGGTTGCCAAGGAGATGGGGTCAGCAGGCAGGGTACATAGGTTATCTATGACTTATATAGTGGGAGGCAGCGAAATTTGATGATGCATTCTCAGTGCCCACTCCCTGTCTACTACTGCCAGGTGTGAATAGCTCTGATTATCAATCATCTCAGTAGACTAGATCCACTGTCTCTGATGGGATCAACAAAAGATGCATCCACCTTTATACCCAGGTCCGCAATATACAGCGTCCTGAACATGGGCCACAAATAGGCATCAGTTATGTGAGCCAAGAGGTCACATAGGGGGTAAATCGGTTAAGCTGCGTGCAACATAACCATGCACTTTCTCCGTTGCAAGTGAATTCAGCAAAAAAACGGCAATGGGGCAAGCTGAACAAGACCCAGACTTGCCCCGCTCGGCAAGTAATGTTTTGGGTAAAGTCCAATTTCACCTTTGTTTAACACAGTGGCGGGGAAAGTGGAATTGCCAGCGGGGCAAGTCAACTTTAGGGGCAGCTTGTCCCACTCAGAAAATAATGTTTTGCAACCTATGTTGCACCCTGTTAAGGTTTCTCTTCCAAGCTGTAGCCTAGCCCAGGGATTGGCTATAATATCTTCAGACTGAAGCAGATTTGGCTACTAGGATTTAAAATTTAAAAGCAAACAAATCATTGTACAATGTATGAGCAGCACTGCAATTTAACCCTTACGCTGCTGAGGGCTTAAATTTGACTAATAAAATGATACAAAGAACTTGATAAATGACTGAAACCATGGCACGTGGGTATTCATATGAGAGTACTCAGCGAGAGCTTTCCAATGAATACCAACAAGACAGGGTTAAAATAGTTATGTTTGCGTTCTTGTGCTTTGGACGAAAGTAGTCTCAGCATTGGAAGGATTAAATAACAACATGCCTCTTTCACACTGTCCAGGATAGGGGTCTCTGGGAGCATGCCTGTGCTACCACCAGATAAGGTTTATATAATGTTAACTTCATCTTGGAAATTTCAGTCAAATATCTACTGTTTTAGACCTACCACTTCACATACCAGTTTTTATTTTTGTAGGCAAGCACGGCATGACTTCCCTAGAAAAACCATCTGGTTGCCACTCCGAATGTACTGAAGAGAAACATCTGCAAAGTACATTGGTTTTTGTTGTTACAGCGTCAACCAAAACACACATCCAGGTTCTCTGGTGCATATCTTATACTAGGTCTATGGTTTTGCCCTAGTCTAAAATCAATGGTTAACCCCTTCATTACCAGAGCTACTTCAAGAAATATCATCTGTACGCTATAATTCTCACTTAAATTGGTGCCCGAGTCTAAAGTCAATGTTTAACCCATTTATTGCCAGAGCTACTTCATATAATATCATCTGTATGCTATAATTCTCAACCAAAAGTGGTGCAAAAACTGCACATTATGGGGTTATATACCTTTTTATGACAGAACGAAATCCCAACAATATGCATCTTATCAGTAATAAGCCTCAAATGCACTACATTTTGATGCTACAGTGTCTATGTCCTAGAGGGGGGGGGGGGGGTGCTGATTGAGCTAGGGGTGGGACATGACACACTCCCCTTTTGAATACAATTATGTACATATTCTCCTCTCAGTCATAAAGACTAATTTTTATTATTACTAGCCCACTGGGCTAGTGAATTTTTGAACTTACTAGTCCAGGTCAGGCGAAGCCTGTTGCAAAGGGTGGGGATGTAAACAAGACGACGACATGTGAGCATTTGTTCTTAGTTTTTCCTTTTTAATTTTCAAAACAAAGGGTTTGGGGTGGGAATCTTTATATTGAAGGGTGGGGAATTGTTCACTCGCCCAATGGGCAAACATATTTCGACTCTAACTCGCCCAATTTGAAAGAAACTCGCATTGGCTAGTGGGCTAGTGTTAGTTTTGAGGACCTCTGAAAAATAATGCTCTTCTCTAACTTTCTGCCCCTGGGGGCCTGGACCTCTTGTAATTACAGAGACTGAGAGACAGAAGGAGCAACGCAGTTATGGATAGAGGGCTGCAACACTTGGCATTTAAGTTAGACCAGATGAAGGTCTGTTAGAATCCCTACATTCATGAGAACCAGGACTAAATTGAATCTCCCTTTTAAACAAATTATCTCAATTCAGCTAACAAACCACCCCCAAATACAGCATGGTTGGCAAGGAACTAGTTCACAAATATAGCAGTAGGCGTTTGTCTCTTTTCCTCATTTGAAATCTTAGCAGTAAGGCAGAAATGCAGGCATGTGTTTAGGGGTCCATAACATGCAAATTATATGGTACAGTCCAGTGCCGGTATAATTTATATAGTGCCAATACTTTTATGGTGCCAATACCAGCTACTTTCGCAGTCAGACCCTAGCATCTAAAAAGGAAATCTGAACAAATATTCATTCACATGGCGGTACATATGAAAACAATAATAATGCACAAACATACACAAAAAAAAGATTTTAGGAAAGCATGTCACTTACCGTATATTGACAATGCTCATTGACGACAATTCTGGATGAAAAGCTTTCATTGTGTGCATCAATCTTCAGTGTTCTTGCTCGTCGATCTAAAGAGTTTTTCTGGATGAAGTACAGAACCTCAACTCCACAAATCTAGGAGAGAAAGATAATATTTATGAGCTTATTTCTAACTCTCAAAAATCCAAATAATTCAAGCACAACATTTATAAAAGTCATACAAATCTTGAACAGAAAGATAATAAGAGCCTATTTAAAACTCTCAAAGTTCAAGTAAAATTATGTACAGATTATACAAATTCATTAGAAGTCATACCTGCCCATACTAAAAATAGAATTCAATGAGCTTGAAATACTGATCTTTACCCAAATTCCCAGGGGAGGGTAATCCAACTCAAAATTATGCCGTGCACAACCATGGTAACTTTTAACACGTGCTGAGAAGAAAATTGGTTGGCCAAGAAAGCACTGTGCACGGTACCCTTACCAAGTATAGCCAAGACTTCCTGCCAGTTTCTTAGCCAGGATTTAGAAACTGGGTGCCTAAAATTGGCAGTTGTAAAATTTTGGGGCGTCCAAATTTTCAAGGGGAATCACAATATATACTCATATTACAACCATAAACATGCATAAATTCATCAAAATAAGGCATGATATCATTAAACAATGTCATGGGAATTATAAGAAGATGAAAACATTCAATTATGAGCTTGAGATTGAGATTTTTAGAAATTCCACACTTAAGAATTTGGGTGTCTTGAGGGGTTCTTTTTAAGGGTTTGGGTGTCCAAAAAGGCACCCACACGCCATGCTGGCTAAGACCATGCTTCCTGGGAATTCTTGGTATTTTCCTAGCATTATCCTAGGAATTCCTGAGTATTGCCAGTTTCCCTTGTTTAGGGTAAGTATGTAACTATGTTGAGTGATCATACTCCAGAGCATAAAATACTGAAGTTACAATGAACAGGATTTCTGGTGAATGAACTTAATGCTTATAGTGTACATGTGTAACTTTATGAGATACTGCAATAACTGTCGCTTCCTTTATGTTAATTTTGGAGATATCATTTAATGATGACACTGAGCCACCAACTGTGCCCATGATGCAATGCAGGATGCAAGTAATAAATTATAACACATGATCCTTTAACTGCTGTTACAGCAAATAAATATATTACTACTAAGTAGAGCTGCACTCACGGAGGGAGATCAACTCATGAGCTCACCACCCGTTTGACTTGTGAGCTCACGAGCTCACGGACGTTCTGATTTTCGTAAAAAAAAATTCATTTTCCGGCCCAGCTATTAAGAATAAATATTTATAGGGAAACATTTATTAACAATGCCATGTTTATTTAATTTCAAAACGTGCTTACGAGGTACAAAGGTCAGTTTAACACTCAACACCGCTTGAATGTATACATTGGAGATTGTAAAGAAGACATGACAGCAATAAGCAGTTATGAATGTTGACAATGTGTGTTTTATGCCCTGTGTTACGTTTGTGTTCCCAACATCGACGAGCTCACGATTTGGACATTTCAGCTCGAGCTCAGCGAGTTTGCTCCAGGGCTCGAGCCACTCGAGTTCGTGAGTGGTGAGTGCAGCTCTACTACTAAGTACTCTGGCATGACCTGGTTTGATATTTTTGGGAATCACAAACTTGTATCTAAATAGGCTTCATGTTGGGGGTTCTTGCTTGAGCAAGCAGACTTTGACCTGAGCCAGGGTCTTAGCCAGAATTTTTAACAAAATGCTGGTCTAAAACAGCTTTTCCAGAATTTCTCCGGCCGACCAGATTTTGAGCTCTACTCATCTACTTCAAACCCTACCAACTACATTTAATAGCATACTGTGTTAAAAAGGACTATTTACACTTCAGCCATGTCACAGAAGATGGTTTGTTAGGAAAATATTTGGTTATCACCCCAAAAAGTGAAATTGAAAATTCTTCATGGAAGTTTTTGCCTGTCAAAAAAGGAGGTGTTTAGGAGACTGCCTGTCCAACAGACAGGCTGGACGGGTCATGGCTAATTAAAGTCCCAGCACTGAGCTTAGACATCAACATTCTGATGCACACAAGTCAGAGACAGTGAGTGACAGATAACTCAGTCCCAGGATATATTCCAGTCAGTCTTAGTCAGCATCATGGACTTAGCCAGCACCCCTACGGCTATAATAGGTTCCTAGTCCCTAAAAAGTTGACATTCCCTTCTGTGCTGACCAAGCAGTGTGGTGGGTAGTACCACGTATGGTAGATAGATGGCACCACCTGATCCTCAGATCTCTATAGGTTTTAGGATCAAACTGAATCCTGGTGATATAAGTGTAAACTAAATGGACCACTATAGCCACCTAGAATATTTGGTGCTAACAGAAAATACATATAACAGCCTAGAAATCTAGGCTACCCTCCGGCCTGTCCTTTGGATGGACAGCAAGTTTCCTGAAAAGCTCCTTTTTGGGCAGGCAAACATACCTATGAAGAATTTTCTATTTTGACTTTTTGGGGGTAATAAAAAAATATTTTCCCAACAAACCACCTTCTTGAACATGACTGAAGCGTGAATTGCCCTTTTTGACACAATAGCCTAATAAATATAGTTGGTATAAGGATTTGAAGTCGCTGAGTAGCTAAATCTGGATGGGCAGAATTTTTTGAGCTGCTGTTTTGGACAAGCATTTTTTTAAATCCTGGCTAAGACCCTGGTCCTATGTTATATCTTCCAGCTACTCCTAGGATGTAAATACTAAAACACTTACTGATGTAAAGTTTCAAGTAAAAATGATTGAATATTGAATGCCCTTTATTTTACTAATCATACTAACTCGATGCTCTACGAATGCAAATATGACAAAACCTAAGATTTGGACAAGCCTCTTATGCATTAAAATGATAAACCCTCAATGGCACTTATATCATTAGACCTTCAAAAAGGCACCCCTCTTATCTTTACCTTTTGAGGTTGGTAATATTTACATAAATCAAACTGATTCGATACCTCAATCATTTGGTTACCAACAAGATGAGATATTAAGTAACACACTTCGTTGAAAAGCCCTTACCCATTCTGGCAAAACCTGTTGAGAATATCAGTTAGATAAGACAGAAATTTGATTCAATTAAATTCTGTAAGCATTTGAATAAATATATAACATGTTGAGAAAATGGGATGAAGTGAAGTGCAACAGATGTGCAGGGATTGACCTTAATGGTAGTTCAGGGGCATTTTTCCCCTGGAGCACAGGATTTTGCTACCATATGGTAAATTATAGGAGCCAAGTTTGTAAATGGACATACCATTAGGGGTCCATACCGTTAAAATTATACGGTATGGTACGGTTCCGGTATTTTTTATACGGTTCCGGTATGTTAACGGTATCGATACTGGTTACTTTCTTTACTTTGTCGATGTTTTCGAAATTCTGTCGCGCGCGTTAGTGCTTGGAAAAGTGTGGATGGCCTGGACTAGCACCATGTAAAATACATAGCGTGGCCCTCTCCACACTTTTCCAAGTACTACTGCGCGCGTTAGTGTCTTTCGTAGAGCAGTTTCAATGGCGGCCGGCACTGGATGACGCGATCGCGATGTATTTTCCCGCTGATCCGCGTCTCTGCACTCTTTTCCGCCTTGCCTGCTATACCAGCAGCGAGGCGTTTTATTCATAGTACCGGTAAAAAAGTACCGGCTACTATTTATACGGTTTATCACCGGTATTTTCGGGCGTGGTATTTGTACCCTCACGGTACGGGTATACCGGTGTGGACCCCTACATACCAATTATCAAATGGAGCACTTTGAGATTTTTTTCCTTTTTTATCTCCCCTCATTTTACCTAACAGTGCCCAAAAATGTTTTGCATCATTTTGCAATGGCCAAGTTAGCAACCAGCAGCATGCTGCACACCACGACAATTGTTGTGGTTAGCAGAATAAGGGTTAAGGTCAATCCCTGACATTGTGTAAAACTAGATGAAAGGGCATGCATGTAGAAAGGAATACTGTATAGAGGGTAATGTTAACGTGTGCTTAATCTTCCCGAATTTACCGAATGGGTTTGAGACGGGAACAATAAAAACATTATCTTTAATCATTTTTGTTGGTATGGTGGGGCAGGCGATGCACGTATTCAGATTAAGTAGTATTAAAAAGCCATATATTTAAGTTATTCCCTTTCCCAGCAGATGGCGCCCTTTGTAATCTGAATAGTGGCGTTTAATGCTCAAAAGTCAACAAACAACGATAGAAATTAAAACATATTTATTTGGCCAAAACAGTTATGACAGTAAGTGAGAAGTAACTCACGATAGTATCAAATAGACATTTTAATGCTGTCCAGTATAAGGCGCCCCACGTGTAAATGGACAAAATTCAGGCGGACTCATATGCATTGTATTCTAGTACTGGGCAGTATTAAGACTTCTCAAATAATGATAAAACCAATACATAAATAAAATACTAGTACTGTATTCAGCACATGACAATATATTTAGCACATGACAATACTCTGGCAGTACATGTTTGCAGTACTCACAAAGTTTCTCAACCTGCCCACAAACTGGTCCGACTTGGTGTAATGCTGTTCTAAGTGCTATTAATGCGCATAACAATAGAGTCAGCCATGTCAGCTCAATTGAGCTGGTATGGCTTTTTTTCTGCACGTACACCACGGCACATTCAGTGCACAAAACATTCGTCTGCACTGACAGATTCAAAACCGAAAACACGCGGTAGCACTTTCGGGAAATTTAATATTAGTGCAGCTATGTGCAGGACGGGAAATTTAAAAACGGGAAAAAGTCATAAGCATATTTGCTTATATCATAGAGTAAAACTTGGAACAATTTCCTAATGGCTGTGCGATATAATTAAATTTAATTTTTTTCAATGAATGATTTAATTTACATATTACAAAGGCTTATTGCAAAAAATTCTATTGACATCAATGCATCAATTGCCAGAAGAATTTCAATGGAGCAATTTGGGGGTAAAATTATTAGCATTTTGATATTAAGATCTGTTTTTTAGCATTTCGGGATAAGCGAGCAAAATCTGTGCAAATGAGGAAGTGTTCCGTTCTATGAGGCTTCTCGGGAGGTTGTGAGCCAGGGTTTAGAAGCTGGGTGCCCAAAATTGGCAATTGTAGAATGTTTGGGCATCCTATTTTTCAAAGGATACCACACAATACTCAGATTACAAACTTGTGATACTTAAGGCAAAACAGGATTCTATTATGTCATGGGAATTATACTGAGATGGAAAAAAACTTCAATTATATGCTTGAAACTGACGTTTTAAAAACTCACTCACAAAAGAATTTGGGTGTTCTGATTGAGGGGTGATTTTTGGGGGTTTGGGTGTCCAAATGAGGCCCAGATGCCCTGCTTACTTAAGACTACACCCTGTGAGCCCTTAAACCTTACGCTGCGGGTGGCTAATTTGGCCAATACAAAATAATGCGAGAAAAGCCGAAAATAACTGAAACCCTGGCACATGGTACACATTTGTTAGTAATCAGTGAGAGCTTTCCAATGAATACCAACATGACAGGGTTTAGATGGTTTGCATATTGTTTAGTAGCATTTCTGTGAAAGTAGCCTCGGTATCAGATGGGTTAACCCATTTGCCAGGGTTTCAGACATTTTTCAGGTTTTTTACATTGGCCAAATTAGCCACCAGCATCAAAGGGGTTAACACAGACTTGGTTTGTGCGACACTACAAGTATGACATGGTTCGACTTGCCATTTTGCTGTGGGCCCCTAGATTTTACAGACTAGGGGCACGAATTAGTATATATTATAATACAGAAATCCTGTTTTTGATCACTTAACTTATCAATAGACCTTTTCGGCCCCTAGCCTAAAATCTAAAAGTCAGACCCTGGTATGATAAGACTTACCTTCTTCAGCAGGTATGGAACATCCCCAAGGGCGATGTGACAGCGCCTCTCGGCAACGTGGATGGCACCGTCATCACTCTTGTGCTCAAACAGCATGTCACTGCCCAGGAAATTAGGGATCATGTCACACGTGGGAAATCGCTTCTCATACGCCTGGAACGAAACAAGGAGGTCAGGTAAATGAATGGATTTTTCATAATAATAATAACACTTATTGTTATAAAATATAACAGGTCTGAGAATCCATTTCCAAATGACATTATCACAAATAGATATTTGCCTGCAGTAAATAAACACAGACTGGGGAATAGAGTTGGGGTGTGATTTTAAAATATGAATTGATAGGGATCTAAAGTTTTTAAGGGCCAAAAAGCTTACTGAAACTCCATTTCCAAAAGTTTACTGACCTCTTGACTTTGCAGGAAGACATCAATAACTTTTGAATACAATTATTGCTACTTAATTTCTTTTTTATAATTTGGTGATAATTAAGCATATCACAGTGGTGCCAAAAATAAAGAATAAAATGTTCTATCCTTGTTTGTTGCCCTTGCGAGCTGCCATGTAGGAATAGTATGTAATGCCAATATGTCATAAATCAAAAACATTATTCTCAATACAAAACCAAAAGAGTAAGTTTCGTTAAAATACAATATAGCCATTGTTTTGAAAAATCAAAGCCTCTGGTTTGCAGACTTTGGTTCAGGGACTTAGCCAGGACCCGTCCTGCCTGTCTTTTGTACAGGCAGATTTCTGAAAAGCTCCTTATTAGACAGGCAAAAATTTCTATGAAGAATTTTCAATTTTGAGTTTTTGGGGGTAATAACCAAATATCTTACTAACAAACCATCTTCTAGGACATAGCAGAAGTGTAAATTGCCCTTTTTGACACAATAATCTATTCAATGTAGTTAGTATGAGGAACTGAAGTAAACTAGTATCTAAATCTGGACCGGCAGAAATTTTGTAATTGATGTTTTGGACAGGCATTTTTGAAATCGTGGCTAAGACCCTGATTCGGTTGAGAGATATATCCAAAATACCTCGCAATGTTTACCTTGCTACATAGTCTTAGCCAGCAGGGCGTCTAAGTGTCTTTTTGGACACCCAAACCCTTAAAAAGCACCCCTCAGGACACCCAATTTTTTTATGAGGAATTTTTTTTAAATGTCAGTCTGAAGCATATCACTGGTTTTTTTCATCTCCATATAGTTCCCATGGCATCATTAGGATATTATGACTTATTTTGATGAATTTATACATGTTTGCACTTTGCGGTTGAAATCTGAGTATATTGTGGTCCCCCTTAAAAATTTGGACAGCCCAAAATTTTTACAAAGTTCTGCCAATTTTGGGCACCCAGTTTCTAAATTCTGGCTAAGACCCTGCCTTGCTACCTGCTTAAATCCTAATCCTTTATATTGAGGTCTAAGCCTTCTTTTGAACCTAGAGTCTTAGCCGGGATTTTAAAAATGGTTGTCTGAAACAAAATTTCTGCCCTTTCAGATTTAGCTAGTCAGCTACTTCAAATCCTTATAAATACAAACTATATATGTAGCAGCAGGGTGCAACAAAGGTTGCAAAACACTTTTCTGAGCAGGGAAAGCTGCCTCTAAAATTGACTTCCCCCGCCTGCACTTCCTTTGGCCCCACCACTTCATTAAACAAAGGTCAGATTGGACTTTGCCCAAAACACTACTTGCCAAGCGGGGCAGGTCAGGGTCTTGTTCAGCTTGCCCCATTGCCGTTTTTTTGCCAAAATCACTTTGCAACTTGCAACGGGCCATTGGTTATGTTGCACGCTGAGCAGTCTAGTGTGTCAATAAGAGCTATTTGCACTTGTACCATGTCTTAGAAGATGGTTTGTTCTAGGGAAATGTTTGGTAATTACCAAAAAAAGACTTAAATGAAAATTCTGCAATATTTTCCTGTCTAAAAAATACGTTTTTCTAGAAACTAACTGTCAAAAAGGCAGGCTAGCGGCTGCTGCTGGCTCAGACCCTGCTCTAGGCCTATTTCACAAAAATATGGTAGTGTAAATTCTCAGTAATTTAGGACACTTTTTGATAATAAAGATTTCTATGGTTTGAGGATGGCCTATTTTTCTGAAAATGCTGATAAAGCAGAGTAATATAGCCCAGATTTCCCAGGAGTTCAACAGCAGTGATTGAGTGACCATTGAGGTCTGGCTGGTGAAATTGTGGCAATTCTACTATGTACATGATTGTGATTGTCCCAGAACAATACCATGCATCATTAGCAAAGCCAGTTCGGCAGCTCATCACAGTGTCTCCAGGAATGAATAGCCATTTAAATCACATTGATGAATATCAACACAATTTGGGTAATCAATTAAATCCCGGGTAAGTCTCTTTTTTAAATATCTTTTTTACTAGGCCTAAAAAAATAAATTGTTTGTTTCCTGTAACACCCTAGGAAAAATTAGGGTAGGTAGGTAGGAAAATGTTTTTATTTCAAGAAATCTTTTTAGCGATAAATGGTAGCCTCACAGTTGAGCTGTTCATGTTTTTCATTTGGAATACCATGTTTTTGATTCAAAATGTCATAAAAAGATTTCGGGTAGGGCCAAAAATATAGGGTAGGTAGGGTTACAGGAAACAAACAATTTTATTTTTTAGGCCCTATCTCTAGTTATTGTCACTTAATATGCATACTAGAATGTCTTAGGGGGAAGTTATGGTTAGGTCTTGTTGCATCAGTGATGATTACAGTGTGGTCCATACTTTGTGAAATGATGACCAGTGATAAGCAAACATATAATTGGACTTTTCAAAACTTTGTTGCTGTCTATTGATAAATTCCCATATCTATCATTGCTAATAGGGAGCTGATATGGTGGCGCCAACTGATGATAATTTTTAACCCATTGTCGTTAACAGCTGCCACCTAAATTGCAGGCTCCAGGACCAACTCTCTATGCAGTGAGTGTGCACCATGACGGGTATATACATGGGGTCAGGCTTCGGTTAAAAAGCCTGGGAGACTGCAGTTCTTCAGCTTGTTCAATTACCATAGCCATAGCTAAATGCTAAATCCTGCTGTCTCATTGTAGCCCTTTGCCAAAAACAATCTCAATGTGTGTGTGACTGGTGTGAAAGACATGTCAGAGATAGCTAAGTTCATACAGAAAGGCGTTACTCAGTACTTTCCCCTATTCTTACAAATTCTGAAACACAAACATGTACTATGATTATTAAATCATATCTACATGTACCCTCTGATGAACTCTTGTTGGTCATGCTCTACCTGACCTCACCTCAAATGCACCACACCCCCAAAGGCAATGCAGGGGGTTCTTTAGAAAAGTATAACTGTTTAAAGACTGCACTGATGCCTAGTTAACCAACGATAGTAGGGGATAACACTTAAAGAGAGTGGAAACTAGTTATATCGAAAGCAGATGAATGACATATACGTCAATGAATGATGCTGTTGTCGTGTTGACCTTTTGCGGAGAAACCACATCATGATCATAATAATACTCCTTGTCTACTACCTAAATATTGTCAAGTAGTGAAACGCCTGAAACTCACCGCCATGACCAATTCAAAGGGGTACTTGTACACCCTGACGGGTGACGAGTACTTCTGCACCATGGTGTAATTCCTTCGGTGTAAAATGGATAGGTCAAAACATGATAAACAAGAAATGATTTCCCATTAAAGTCTCCAAACGTCAACTGCCCATCAGGGGTTTCATTGGGAATATCTCTGACGTCACGAAATGTGGGCTAACTTCCGCCGCATCACTGATGTAGCAAATAGATTCGGAGTTAGTTTGCCTACAAGCCAAACTTAAGCAAAGCATGATTAACACTTGCATACCATTCATTTATATTTACATTTTAAAATTATTTTGCAATGGAAAACCCATCTTTGATATCGATAAGTAATATTTAAGGTTTTTGTCATTTTACTGTTTCGTCTTAATACGCGTGACGACACATTCATTCATTCCGTTGCTGCGGTTAGTCTCACCAGATGGCAGCACAAGTCTACCTTGTTTCACCCGACTGCACTCATGCGGTTGATGACAAGGTCAATTTCCTTCCAAAGTGTATGTTCAGGGATGGGGTTGGAAGCTCTTGAATGAGTCAGTTTAGCTGGCCGTCTGCAAAGAATCTCCCTTTCTTTTTCACTGTAACTAGCTTGAATTTACTCAACATACATTTTGTTTCTCATTTTTCTCTTTTCAGGAGTGTTTTAATATTAACTTGTATATCAATTGTATAAGAAGACATTCTATTCTAATACATTGATCACACCAGAGAGGTCTATTTAATCAACGTCTCTGATCGCACTTAGTTCTCAGGGCTATTCCATAAATCATTTATGGAATTCCATAAAAAAAACATTTATTTATGGAATTCCATAAATCATTTATGGAATTCCATAAAAAACATTTATTTATGGAATTCCATAAATGATTTATGGAATTCCATAACTGATTTATGGAATTCCATAAATACATTTTTAATTATATAATTCCATAATGATTTATGGAATTCCATGATTTATGGAATTTCATAAATCATTTATGGAATTCCATAAGGGCACTCTGGCTTGCCATAAATCTCCGTTTTTCGCAACAAGGCCTACATCACCAATGATTATTCATTTGGGTCAAAACATGCCTTTTTTCCTGCAAGAGCCCTCCTAATGTCTTCCTCTAAATCAATTGTAATTCATTCAGTTAATGAAAAAACGCCTTCTCCAACAAAATTCCATCTCCTAAAGGGGCACTAAAACCAGAATATCATACCAGCTTTTATGAAAGAAAAAAACTCTTTTAAAGTCATTAATCAGAAAGACCCAATCCAATTAGAGCCCCTAAATATTTCAATTAAACATTGCAATTATGGTACATACTTTGATAACCCGTGTCGGTGACCAGAGAAATACATCCCCTACTTCTCTCAGCCGTGACACAAACGAAATAACGAAAGTCTCAAATCCAAATTTGCCCCAGATGTTTTAGAAACGGTTAATACATAGTTTGACTTAAAAAAATGTCTGAAAACTGCCCGAAAGAACGGCGAATAATCAAACGTGCAGTTGAGTCCTCCACGCTCAATCAGCCAACGTGAAGGATGCGACTCTTGCAAGGAAAATGTGCCAGACAACCAGCCATTGCTTGAAATTTATGTTCTTTCCATCAGTGCGGTCGCGTGAACAAATTGTATTTACCCTCCCTCCGTGGAGTGTACGATGGTGTAATTTAAAAATAAATCTGTCGTTTTCCAGAAAACAGCGGATTTTTTTTAAATTTCTGCCGTTCACACCTGTGACGTCGTAGGAATGGGCGGGTAAAACAGTTTTATTTACCCTACCTCTGTCTCATCAAGTTTGCTGGCGGCTTAAAAGTTATCTATTTTGAATTTCCCTCCCCAAAAAGACGGTCATCATGATGTCAAAACAAGTTTTTTCTCTGTACCATTGTAGTGAAGATTCCGTGGAAACAAAAGCATATGCATGACTGGAGTAAGAGTTTATGAGATTAATGCATGAGTGTGGCTTGTACAACCAATCTAACAAATTAAACGACGTCGTTCTTGAAGGAAATCTAAGATAACCAAACTCCTCCAAGAAGGAAATAGAGCCACTGTGACAAGGGTAATAATTACTGCAGCAGCAAAACACGTATCCTAATTCTGATAGTGTTGCCCCTTTCAAATTATATAATGATTGCCTTCTAATTTTTGTTTAGAATGGTGAAAAGCTGCTTTTTTCAACGCCTCGGTCTTCCAAATTTAAAGAAAATCCATGGACATTAAATAACCATGTCCAAGGTGGCGATTTAATGTCGAAATTCAACACAAAGTGACAAGAATGATTCATGCATGAGCAAATCCCCTTATAAACGTTGTGATATATAGGTTGCTGTTCTGCTGGGTTAAGGCCTAGACAGTTCGAGGATTTTGCATATGACGGACCAATTTTCTCGGTCCCATTGAGTCCGTCATATCCAAGATCACCCGTATGACCTTTTTGTCGCTATTACGGCTATTAAGGTTATAACATCACCATTCCCATATCCCAGATTTTTCCGTATCTCAAATTACTGGCATGTGTTTTGATAGAAAGCCACTTTTCTAATTGTTTCCTTACTACTCTTATTTGGGGGCATTCTATAGAACTACGGATAATACATGTAGTCTTAGGGTTAATCGTGCAGTATTTACATTTAGAAGATTCCGATAAGCTCAATCGTGGACCTCATCTTCATTTATTCATCCCTGCCAACTTGAATGCATTCCTATCTCTAGTAACACACACGTTCACCACACTTCCTTCAAATTGTGACGTATGGTGCTGCCTCGGCGCGGCAAGTAATAAAACTAGAAAGAAGAGGACAATGCCTGTGTAAGTGCGACTCCTGTCGAGGAAATGCATAACTTTAGAATCTTTATGCATGCCCTTGGAGGTCGGATGGTGCAAGTGAAAACGACAAAATAATAAGAAAAAACTTTTTTATTACGACCGCCTACAGAGGGGGTATAAAAACTTCTACACGACAACTAACAACGAGGCGAGAAAAAAAAATAAAAAAAATAACGCTACCGTCAAGGCGAGAAAAAACACTTCTGACGCAACCATCAATAGCGACATGAGTGTTACATATTCCTCTTTTCATCAATATCATACAAATATGGCACTTTGGTTCGTGCAATATCATTTTCAGAGTGACAGGGAAGTGACAACATTTTTGGGCTTCAGTTTTTTTTAAAATTCACATCTCCATAATTCTTCTCCTTCCGATATTTTCAGAATGTCGTGTGTGCCCTTTCATTGGCCTTCTTGGTGTTTATTGCGTCCTTTGGCAACAAAAGATTGGTTGCATTATCATCACCCATCTCACTGAGACCTGCGCCCTCCACGCTCATGGCGCTCTCCACGACCATGCGCCGATTTGAAGGTCGGCGTGAGATCGCCGTGTAGTCATGCCAAATCGCCGTTGTCCACGCTTTTGAAGTTTTGGCTTCCTGCCTGCGTCTGCGCAGAGCTGCTTTTTACTTTTTCATGCTCGGATAAATGTACTAAGAGCGCAGCGCAAACGTGATAAACGTAATGCCAACGTGATAAAGGCGTTCTACGATCGTAGTAAAATCGTATGGAATGCAGTCAGAGCGTGTGGAGAGCGCAGTACAAGCTCAACACAAGCGTAGGCAGCGTAGCGCAATCGTGGTACCATCGTAGTACCATCGCGGGTACATAAGCTGAGGAAGCGTGATTCTTTAGTAGTTGGCTCCATTCTGGCATCCTGATAAATTCCTTGGAGCAGACGTACTAAGAAATATGGAAGGAAGACTGGGTTTATTGTCAAACATGTAGAAGGAATTTGGGCTGATCACAACTTGTTTATTCATCCAAAATAGGGTAAATTTAAAAAGTAGAAGCCCAATTCTTGCTGAAATAATTGATTAAGCTACATATGGTCAATTGAATACTAGTAATTCAAAGAATCATGAAAATGTACGTATTATTTATATATTTTTTATTTCCAGGTTTTAGCACAAACTAATGGGATTATTATACATTTCTAAGCTGGAATATATATTTTGTGCTAATTCAGTAATATAGCAATCAAAGTATCATACATACATGAACAATTCACATGCATTAGTTTCAGAAATTTAATGATTTATTTATTTAATTCAAAATGTTTTTTCTTCTTCTTCAATAAAGATAATATAGTAGCTCAGTTGGCTAGGTGTCGGACTAGTAATCAGTAGATTGCTGGTTCAATTCCCGGCCGGTGCACTTTGGTCGGTCCTTGGGCAAGACAGTTTATTCCATACTGCCTCTCAGTCTACCCAGATGCAAAATGGCTACCTAGCATTAATCATTCTCCACCCATAGATCCAGCTACGCATAGTATCCCTGCCACTACACCGGTTCTATTTCGCAGAATATTTTGATGAGTGACGTCATTAAATGTATCCCTTTGGACAAAAGGTGTGATGCACGTGGTCATATTTACAATCAACATTATCATACCTCACGTGAAAATCGTTAGCCGTGATTGGCTTACCAAGGTTGGCCATTCCATCATGTCCACCGGCGAAATGTCCACAGGCAAAACCATCCTCCCTCTGGGAGACATTCCATCAGGATACCCACACTGGCATGGCATATTTGTATAATGACGTACCACTGACCTCTTTCTGTCAGTGCACGAGTACTGGACGGCCGACTGACTGATTGGCCAATTCAGGACTTTTCACCGCATTTTCTCATGAGCTATCGCAAATAGTACTAAGGCATTACACCCGAAATGTCATCAATATCATAGTTTGCGCAATTACAAATAAGTGAATGGCGAACAATGCACGGAAGCTTCATATTTGGTATAATTTTTGAAATCGTACAATGAAACAGAACGGAACTTCAAAAACATGTAGAGTGATCGTGTGATCAGTAGCAGAGATACTAGTCGTGTAGCAATCCACCGGAAGACGGTATTGCCGCCTTGGCAGAGTGAGCATTAATAAGGCAATGCTTAGAGCTTGTGCGCTATATGCTGCCAACTGCTCTGGAATATCCCTCGGGGGTTTGAAATGGTTTCCGTGTGTACAGGCCTGGTAGGGGAGGAAGGTTGTGTGAGCACTTCGGCGGATGCAAGACTATAAACCGAATACCTTTTATTGGCGGGGCCCTCAGGCCGCGCCTATCTGGGAAGCCGATTTGAAATGTTCATGGGCCAGACGTCCGTGCTCAAAATCCTGAGGCCGGATTCTGATTGGTTATAATATAAATGTTGCCTTTGCCGCGGAAAATCGTGCCTTCCTTATTTTAATTTAGCATGAAGTTTTCAAATATATAAAATATTTTAAGCGGACATAAAGTATATTTTTCAGTATAGGAAGGAAAATTACTAAGAAAAAAATACTATGTGTATAGACTAGCGCCAGTCTCACAATCACGTCACGGATTAGAGACTGGTATCGCCCACCATCTATTGTTGGCGTGAAGCGGCTCATAGGACTGGCACTAGTCTACTATGTGTATATGATGAAATCAGGAGACTTCGTAACCAAACTGGTTCGTAACCAAACTGATGCGTACCCAAGTAGCTTCGCACCCAAGAGATTTCGAAGTCTCCAGCTTGCGCCTAGAATTCCGATATTTGTTTCATTTCTACAAAAATGATACAAATCTAGTCATTATAAATTATTTTCCTCTATAATGTTAATGTTCTTTATACATCCGGTACCCTCACAAGTTCATAAATAACTTGGCCCCGCCATTTGACTATTGATGCTTTGCATCTACAACCGTACTTGTATAGTTAGTATTTTTGCAAGAATCCATTCCTAATCAGGATTTTACTAGAAGTCCAAATTCTTCTGATTTCATTGTCTCAGTTTACTTCTGTTGGGTTCCCTGTCAAGAGTTCAAGTTGAGAATTGAGCACATGGACCTGACAGCTCTGAGTCTGAAGCTTGTTAAGCAATATTGCACCCCAATATCAATTTTTAAATGGGTGAAGTGACCATGATTTGACCAATCTCAGCAGAGAATGAGCAGTAGGCAAATGAAAGTATCCTCCTAGTAGGGTGCAGTATGTGAAAACTAAAAGAAAACTTACATAGTGATATTAAGCGATTACAGATCAGGTACCATCATTTTCACAGATTTAGGCTAAATACGTTCACTTTTTATTAGCTCGTCCTTATGATTGTACGTTGTAAAAAGTTCTTTTAAACGTTTACATTTTCAAAGTTTGACAGAAAATTCGATAGTTCGGCCGAAATTGCAATCAGGGTTAAATGGAGAATCATCGTTGCCCAGTTAATTGTACATTTTTGGTGTTATCTATTTCGATGTAAAGAGTGAACTTTACCAAGAACATTTAGGCGACGGTTACTTGATTTATTGGTTCCCGTATCCTTCCCAGACCAATTTTACAAGGTCGGGAGTGAGGTGATTAAAATAAAGTTGATTTATCTCTTTTTTAACACATGGAAATCTAAGTAGGCAAACAGTCGGGAGGGAGATAAAAAATAAAATGTTTTTCTTTTTTTGGCTGGTATTAAAATACATATTTAAACCATATTTTTTAATATTAAAAGAATAATTTTCTAATAAGATGATGCATTTCAACAACACTGTATTGCATTGCTATTGTATTGCTCCAGATGGTATTAATAATCTTGTAGTTTTGTAGTTTAATTACCATCCATGGTAAATTTATTGTAGCTACGGCTCGGCGGCAGAGCACAAACTAAAGGGGGGGGGGGGGGTTGATTACATTTATTTTATCCTCGGTGCTATTCCACTTAGATCGGCGGATCCGGGAACCAATAAATCAAGTAACCGTCGCCTTACTCTGTAAATGCACTCTTTCATTACAAAAAATGATCAAGGGCCCTCTCATATAGAATTGGCATTACCCAATAAGTTTTTATATAAATTTTGAAAATATGGTATGTCAGAAGTGTGTGCGAATCATTTTCCAAATACGATGAAACAAACAATTTCGGCAATTTATAGTGTTCAAGTAAAAAAACTTTTTTTTTTTTATAAAATCACGCAGCATTTGAGGTCTGTCTTTACATGACTGGTCACACCAATTACTTTTGTCAGAGACGGGTTGAACATTGTGTTGCAAGGGCTTTTCCCTCTTTAAGCATTGAATCCATGAATTCGATTCTTATTCTTAAGGTGATGGGTACCATTGCAAGCTAGTCAAATGCCCCGTCCCAAAACACACCTTACAGCGACGTAACCATATAGCCAGTTGTATCTCCAGATTCCTGAGTGTTATCAGGTAGAGAATATTATAGCCAACAATCCTTAGTCAACCCATATTTTATATAATTTCAATATTTACAACTTTTCACTCAAATGACATATTCTCACTACTTACACAGGTGGTGAGCACTGCAGGTTCAGAATTACCTTAGGGATATCATTGTCTATGCCCAATAAAAAGTATTTTTTAGATTTTTTACTGCTGACGACTTTTACAGGCCATACCATCGAAAATTTTAGTGAGAAATCTCGTGTGTGGAGGCATGGGAACCCCATTGATAGTAATGGACATACTTCGCTGATCACTTCTGAGACATGGCGTTAACTGGCTTGCAATGGTACCCATCACCTTAAAAGACTATTTTTAAAAGTGGAAAAAGTCACATTCCTTTCTATTTTGGTTATCACAAAAGAGATAGTAAACCCATAGATTATTACCTGCCCTAATGAAGGAGCTTGTTTCAAGGTTAAAAATGAACCATTATTTGCAATGAAGTGCTTTACGGTTATTAGTAATGGGGCATGTAAATAATATGTAGTTCCGAATTTGAATAAAAGAGGGGGCAGCTTCTCCATCAGGCCGAAACTTACCGGGCTCCTGTTCTAGTGACCACAGCAAGCTTGCTTGCTTGAGGTTAAGGTGATGGGTACCATTGCAAGCTAGATAAAAGGCCCGTCCAAAAACACACCTCATTGTAGTATAATCATAGAACAAGCAGTATCTCCAGGTTCCTGAGTGTTGTCAGGTAGATAATATCATAGCCAACCGTCCTTAGTCAACTCATATTCTATTTCATTTCAATATCTACAACTTTTCACTCAAATGACATAATCTCATTACTTACGCCAGTGATGGTCACTACAGGTTCACAGATACCTTACGGATGTCATCGACTATGCCCAATGAAAAGTAGTTTTTTGATTCTTTACCGCTAAAGATTTTTACGGGCCATAACATTTGAAAATTTTAGTGAGATATCGTGTGTGCGGAGCCCATAACCCAGTGGTGGTTCAGCAAGGACAGGCCTCGTTGATCCCATTTGGGCTAGGAACAAAAGACTGTTGTACAAAGACACACCTCAGTGGTCGCGCGTCACAGTCAAAACAAGGGCGAGGGTCCGGTTTGCTATAAATAGTTGAACATTTTTCTAGCTGTAAGAGCCTAATGCACTTCGGGTCAAGATTTTTCACTAACATTTTCAATGTTATGGCCTGTAAAAATCTTCAGCATTAAAAAAATGAAAAAAAAAACTTCTTATTGGGCATAGTCAATGATATCCCTAAAATAACTCTGAACCTGCAGTAACCATCACCTGCGTAGGTAATGAGATTATGTCATTTGAAAGAAAAGTTGTAAATTTTGAAATAAAACAGAATATGGATTGAATAAAGACAGTTGGCGGTGATAATCTCTACCTTATAACACTCAAGAACCCGGGGATACACCTAGTTATATGGTAATGCTGCCCTGAGGTATGTTTTGGGATGGGGCTTTTATCTGGCTTGCAAAGGTACTCATCACCTTAAGCCTTTTACAGATACTGTGATGTGTAAGTCAGTTTGGAATCGATCTCTTTTATTCAGTTAGCATGATACATTTAATTAAAATGCCATGTAATGTTTGATAGAATAAAACAATCCCTATTATATCTGACTAGGAATTTCTATCTCTATATGCCTCATTTCTTATCTTAAAGTACAGCTTATCAATGCTTGCTGAATTCCCCAATAGAGCTATTTCAGGTTCAATATCCCTGAAAATTGCTGTGGGCTTCTATACATATATATATATATATATATATATATATATATATATATATATATATATATATATATATATATATATATATATATATATATATACTGTATATATATATATATATATATATATATATATATATATATATATATATATATATATATATATATATATATATATATATATATATATATATATTTATATATATATATATATATATATATATATATATATATATATATATATATATATATATATATATATATATATATATATATATATATATATACATACATACATACATACATACATACATACATACATACATACATACATACATACGTGTTGTGGCAAATTTCTTAGACAAAAATACCAGTGATATATTGGGATGAAAGTATTCATTTCATTATAGGAAAAGTACGAAATATCATAATCATTCTACCCGCAGTCCACTCCACTCCACTACTCGTAGTTCTTGCATTATCATTACTTGCCCGCAGAAGCTGTAATTGGCCGGCCCCTCAGGCCACGCCTATATAGGAAGGTGTTTTGAAATGTTCATAGTCCGGACGGCCATGTTGGAAATCCTGAGGCCGGACTGAATATAATTCTCTATTCTGATTGGTTATAATATAAATGTTGGCACGGTGAAGCTTTCAACAGAACAGCTATTCGTATTACCTTTGCCGCGGAAAAATGTGCCTTCCTTATTTTAATTTAGCATGACGTTTCAAATATATGAAATATTTAAGTATATTTTTTAGTATAGGAAGGAAAATTACTAAAGAAAAAAATACTACGTGTATAGAATTCCGATATTTGTTTCATTTCTACAAAAATGATACAAATCTAGACATTATAAATTATTTTCCTCTATAATGTTAATGTTCTTTATACATCCGGTTGCCTCACAAGTTCATAAATAACTGAGCCCCGCCTTTTGACTATTGATGCTTTGCATCAACAACCGTACTTGTTCATATGTTAGTAGTGCTTTTGTCAGCCTCCACCTTGATATGATGCCTGTCATAGCTGACTGTTGGCGGTTGGAACACGCTGCCACCTTTTGGCGAAAAACGGTACTTTTTTCTGCATGGCCCGTTGCCATTCAAACACACTGTAAAGAGCGTCTGTTTCTTTTTGTGATTTCACAACTGAAGTAAGGTCCCATGTAAAGTTCAAAAGAAGGAAGGACTATCAGCTGTGAAGATGGTACATGACAATCATGACTCCATCCTTATCTGATCTGAGAAACTAAAGTGCTGCACATATGTGATATCACAGGAAGTAACCATTAGCTTAGTATTTGGTCATTCAGCCTGAGAAGGACTCAATTCTAGAAGGGAAAGTGTGCATTGAGCATGTAATATTTTGATGGAAAACACGAGGTTGTGCGGAGAAAAGGCGCCCGTGACCGCATGTCAATGGCTGTTATAGTTCTATCTCACTATACTTTGGAACAATTGAGATAACTGGAACAATTGAGCTGTTGTTGTAGTTAGATATGATCCCATGATATGTTGTGTGCTTCATGCACGAGTCCACCCAGCTCAAAGAACTGGCACTACTCTATCCAATGCAAAATCATGCGCACAACAACTCAAAGGACGTCACTGTATATTCCTCCACACGGCGATCGCGAACCGGTCGCCGAACAACGCGAGATGTAACCTTCCATTCGGTATATACAAATAGTTCTCCATTAAACACGGCCAGTAGCAACATAAAAGCACGCAACGACACTAGCGACGCCAAATATACAGCATTTTATTGACAGACAATCATAATAAAATCATTCTAAGCGTGATAAAAATGCACTGTTCATTTAGAAAAAAAGTACCAGACGATGACGTCACTTTATATTACAGCGCATAACCACGCAAAGCGGTCACCTAACAACGCAGATGTATCCTTCCATTTTATCAAGAAAAATTTCCTAAATAACACGGCTATGCCCAACATATAGGGTGCCTAAACCCTAACGAAGCCAAGGATTCAACATTTTACTAACAGACGATCATAATAGAATGCTTAGAAGTGTGTAAAAACGCACTGTCGGGTTATTTGTGTGGTCACGTGATCACTGCCTGTCCCCATGGTACTCTAAGTATCTAAACAGGAAATGAGTAAGTGCAGAAAAAATAGCTGGTATAGCAGTCAATACCGCCACAATCAAAGAATTGGCGCACGAACGTCTAGGCCATTAGCATCCAACATAGTGCCATTATAGACCTCAAGCAGAATCCCAGATTGTCTCTATTAAGCGACCACTCAAGGGAAATGTCAAAAGTGGTCTCTTAAAGAGGTGGTCTCTTAAAAGGGGGTTGGGGGTATGAGTGGGGATATGAAAAAACAAAAGATTTTCTAGGAATGACCAGGTATTATTGAGGTTGTTTACGTTTAGCTGCGTTTGTTGAAATTTCTTCATCAATATTTTAAGATTTAGAAAAATTAAAGTTGAACTCCAATATTAATTGAGCACCCTCAGAAATTGTATTTTCTTTCAATTTTACAGATTATTTCATTATTCAATCGCGCCCTTTCCAATAGACAAAGCGTCTAGGCATTCAAGAGGCCGTTGAATGGAGGGCCATTGACTGTTAGGGATAAGATTTCATGGTCGTTGGTCTCATCAAGTAAGTGGTCGTTTAATCAAGGTAAAATATAAAGGGATTCAGTCTTGGGGTGATCTGAAACTATTGTTCACAGCAAGTGGTCGTTTAAGAGATGTGGTCGTTTGCACAAGTTTGACTATATACACACACACATAAATATATATATATATATATATATATATATATATATATATATATATATATATATATATATATATATATATATATATATATATATATACATGCAAAACCAAAACACCCTTATAAGATATCACACAGATGGTAATGAAGTATTTGAAATAATCGCCCCAATTTCGCCCATTTAGTTAAAGTTATGTAATCAAGCAAATGTAGGTGAGTATGTTATTTCGATTGCCACAAGTTTCTGACACTCACTAGTGCTATGATTAACCTAACACACTGTACTGGCAATACAGGTGTTTATTCTCGCTGCCAAGCTATTGATTGAAATAATTTCTTCTCTCTTGAGAGAGTCACGGTCATGGCATGCGAGTGACAGGTCAAATTTGCCACCAGAATCCCGCCGTGTGGGGCTGCCTACACCCTCGAAGGATAGCTTAAATACATATCGCATGTGGGATCTGAAGATGGAAATGTGGTCATTTTCATGCAGTTCAGTACTAGAAGTGTATTCATTGACTACCATCACATAGCTGCCTTATTATTTACGTTTTTCAACATTCAAGTGGGATACTGACGTTTAAAATGTTTAACTCTGCACTGTGCATCCAATGGGTATTATTCCTGTACAAAAAGTTTCATGTATGAAAATTACAATTTTAACCCAACATTTTCGTAGATGAGAATTCAATGCATAGAAGAGTGTACAGAGCAATTTCCCATGACTTTTTCTGGGGCGAAAAAATCATCCCAAGGGCGAAATTTTCATTTTCATGCATTGAAATATCATTTTCATGCATGAAAATATTGCTATGCATGAACCTTTTTTATGCATGAAACGTTCATGCCACGACTTTTTCATGCATGAAACTTTCCGTTCGGGTTAACACCATCTACCTTTGTGTTTCCAGAGGACCCCTTTTCTCCAGACGCCATCTTCAACAGTGTCTCCTTTTAGATGTAAAGGTAAAGGTAAAGGTATAGATTTTCGGTTTATAGTCTTGTATCCACAGAAATGTTCACAAGACCTCCTCTCCTAACAAGCCTGTACACAGCGAGACCATTTCAATCCCCCGAGGGATATTCCAGAGCAGCTGGCAGCATTAGCGCAAACTCTAAGCACTGCCTTAAGACAGACCAAAGTGCCCCGGTTGGAAATTGAATCAGCGACCTACTGGTTACAAGTCCAACAACCTAACCAACTGAGCTACTTTGTCTGAAGTAGAGCAGGGGAACAGTCTAACCCTTATGCTGGTGGTGGCTAATTCAGCCAACACAAAATGATGCAAACAACCTGAAAACTGATTAAACCCCTGGCACATGGGTACTCATCTGAGAGTACACAGTGAGATATATTCAATGAATGAATACCAACATGACAGGGTTTAGCTGGCTTTCAAAAATCTTTGCGTCCTTGTGCTTTGGACGAAAGTAGCCTTGGTATTGGAAGGGTTAATACTAGGAAGTAAAACAAATATAATAGATGATAAACAAAATACATATGATCATGAATAACGGCCAGTTATCAGAGTTAGAGTTGCTGGAACTACGCTGCAATTCTAGTTTGTAGCAACTGCCTTGTATTGAAGGGGCAGTTGGTGAAGAATTAACACGTCATTATGTCAGAATATACATCCACTTATCAAATATTTTTATACTTTGACAGAAAATTCGGGAGTTTGTCAGAAGTGCAATGAGAATGGGGTGGAAAGTTGTTGTTTCCCATTCCTACATTTTTGGTGTGAACTTTACCTTCAAAACTTTAATGCCAATACAGATTTACAGATCCAGGATTTTTGGCCTGCAGTTTCTCCCTCAGACGTTTTTTTTCTGGACAAGTAGACCGATTGGAAAGATATTGTAAAAGTGGTTTGGCCATTTTGGACCTCGAGTTGACAATTTTTTTTAACCATTTGGCTGCTGGTGGCTAATTTGGTTCATACAAAATAAGGGGAAAAAGCTGAAAAATGACTGAAACCCTGGCACATGGGTACTTATCTGCTAGAACTCAGACAAAACTTGCCAATAAATACCAACATGACAGGGTTTAGGTGTTTTATTTTTTTTCTAACATTTATGTGCATTGGAAGAAAGTAGCCTCAGCATCAAAAGGGTTAATTAGAAACCGAGATCAATCAAATATCAATGTGGAGTAGAGGTCAGTACGGATGAATGGAAATTTTATTTTGCACGAATGCAATACGAAGAAATATATTTTTTTTTTTTCAAAATCAATGCATAAAAAGTTATTATTAATGGAGACATTGAAAATACAACAACAATGTACAGCACAATTATAATAATGATAATGCTACATTTTAGATCCAGAAATGTGATTCATTTTTAAAACCTACTTTGTCAGTTTTAGAAGAATGACCTATGTGGTCTTTTAAGCTGTACTAGTTGGTTTAGTCTTTCTTATTTCATACACACACACACACTAATGCGGTACTTAAAACATCTG
Organism: Maea johnstoni; assembly: GCA_963942565.1. Classification (NCBI taxonomy): domain Eukaryota; kingdom Metazoa; phylum Annelida; class Polychaeta; order Spionida; family Magelonidae; genus Maea; species Maea johnstoni. Next base: position 44,839,234 of record OZ012685.1, on the reverse strand, counting down.
CGTCATCACTCAGTGTACAATGAATGCCAACACTTTTAACCGTTATGCTGGTGGTGGCTAATTTGTCCAATGAAAAATGATCCAAAAACAAACCTGAAAATTGGCTGAAACAGTGACACATGGTACTTATCTGAGAGTACTCGGCGAGAGCTTTTCAATGAATAGCAACATGAGAGGGTTTCAATGGTTTTCAAAAGTTCTTGCGCTTTGGAAAAAAGTAGTTTTAGCATGAGAAGGCTTACGATACTTAATAGATCAACGCATGCTACCCTGTTCAATAATGTACAAGCATGTGGATTATTTAATATCGCTGTTAAAGGCATGCAGGTACACAGCATATTGGAAGGTGTCCGCCGTGGCCTAGTGGTTATGGCACCTGACCCACAATAACACATGTATCATAGAGATAGTAAGTCGCAGGGAGGGGTGCAATGGGTCATGGAGAAGAATGCTGGCAAACCAGAGATCAGCTATTGATTATTTCCTGATAGAAAGAGACAGAAGAGGAGAAGTGAAAGGAATGGAGATTGACGATACAGAAGAGGCGGATATAGACCACAGAGTGACCACAACTGGACGTGGCTGGGAATCAAAGGCATAGAAACTATGAAAGAAACGATTAAACCAAGTTGGAAGTGGAAATTATCAGAGGAGACAGACTGGATGAAATGTTGAAGTGAACTAGAGAAGGAGATAGCAAGACTCGAAGAGTTGAATCCAGACCAAAGGAATAGGGATATCGAATATACGTGGGGGCCATGGCTAAAACTATCAAAGAGGTAGCCTCACGGATAGTAGGAAAGATGTATGGTAATTGGTAAAGCATGTCAGAGAATCTAGAAAACGCAATATAAAGAAGAGAAGAGTGGCCTTAAAGAGAGTGAGAATTGGTGGCAGAAACCAAGATAAGTACCAGATAGCTAGGGAATAAGTGAAGGCTTTAGAGATAGAGGAGAGGAACAGAAAAGAACCTCATATCTTGCGGGGAATGAATAGAGGAGATTGAAAAGAGGTACGACTTTTTCTGGAAGGTGTTCAGTGAAAACAAACAGTAAGTTTTCACCTCGAAAATAGTGAAGGGAATATAGATGTCACACAGAATAAACAGCTAGAATTTGTCCAAAGACAATAATGCCATAAAGACTGAAGACAAAACATAGGGAAAATATTAAAACGATTGTGTGAACATATATGGGAGTATGAGAGAATGTGTTGATGTAAGTACATGTAGAGTTGTGTGTAGATGTATCTATACCTATATTTATCTATATCTATCTATCTATACATATTATATATATATATATATATATATATATATATATATATATATATATATATATATATATATATATTTATATATATATATATATATATATATATATATATATATATATATATATATATATATATATATATACTAGTATATATATATATATATATATATATATATATATTATATATATATATATATATATATATATATATATAGATAGATAGATAGATAGATAGATAGATAGATAGATAGATAGATAGATAGAGATAGATAGATAGATAGATATGTACATACACTTAACGGTTGTCTTTCAGGTGTTCCGTTATTGTTATTGTTCCATTGTTGATTTTCAATGTTAATACCTAACAATATATGTGTATAGCAGGAAAGCAATATATTATCACTAACATTATGTGTGAACGAAATCACAGTACTGTGACTGAGTACCGGTAACTGCTTTGGGGACGAGTATAAATGGGGAGGGGTGAGAGAAGGCTTAACGTAATCACTAAATGGTGGAGGTGGGAGTGGGGTGCCACCCCTAGATCAGGGGACATCTTAACCTAGATATGTGGGAACGGGTACCACTATGTAGCTCCCCCTGTAATGGGTTGAGCTCGCGAGCCAAAACTTTCCAACCTTCCTACCATCAATTCTAATAAGTGCACTGGTCAGTGTATCTGTCCTGCTTCCAGGACAGAATATCTGTGCAGCGTGTACTAGTTGTAGGAACTTCCAATTGCGTAAGCGCTCAAGACTTGCTGCTTCCAAGACTTACAAGTAAAGAGGCGCTCCAGATATGGTCTTCTTGTATTTCACTACCTCATACCAATTCAGTATTGTCCAGAGAATGTTTCATTTCTGGTACGTACCAGAATTGTTCCCTACAAACAATTCTAGAACGTAACAGAGTTGTTGGAACTAATTTGTAATTTTGAGTGTACCAGAATTGTTCATTGACGTAATAATTGTTCAAGAAGATTGCAAGATTTACCTGCTTGCTTAAATCAGTTGGAAGGCCGATTCCAATTAATTTGCAACTCTGGTACACTTATCTTACCAGAATTGTTCCAACAATTCTGGTTGTAGAATTGTCTTTAGGGAACAATTCTGGCACATGCAAGAATTTAGGTCGTCAAAGTACAAGATGATCCGTATGGCTGTGCCCTTGTCTTCTCAATGTTTAAACATTTCGTTCCTTGATTGGACAGTAAAAAAGACTGGTTTACTACTTTGAGAATAAAGAAACATATTGGGGAGGGGATCTTAAAGTTAAATAATCAAAATAAAAGAATATGGAGGGGGAGGTGTAAAAACTAAATTAAAAAATTATTGGTGTGGCGTTTTTACATGAGAGAATATAATATATGTGCACATATATATATATATATATATATATATATATATATATATATATATATATATATATATATATATATATATATATATATATATATGTATATATATATATATATATGTATATATATATATATATATATATATATGTATATATATATATATATATGTGTGTGTGTGTGTGTGTGTGTGTGTGTGTGTAAATCAGTGAAACTTCACTGATAGAGGAATACCTCTTAGGTAGTTATTGCAGTGCCGCGGGACTATACTCGAACGACATTCATTAAAGCGTTGCAATTGAAAGAGCTGAAGAAAATTGTATGAATGTTAAGCAAGACGACGTTAAATCGGTCGCCTTCTGTTCAGCTAGACAGTATTGCTATGAGCGAACTTGCAGATCTGAATATGTATGGAGAGGTTAAGCGGAAGTGTCTAAATCGCGCGGACGCTGCATCGAGTCATCTTTAATTGCTTTTGAAGCGATTCTCGCCAATTCTTCACAGGAATGAGGATTTGGCGACACAAGTCTTATTGTCACCGTGTATTAGTTACTTTTCCACCGACTACAGGCCTTCCCTGATGGCCGTGTGGTCTAAGGCGTAGCCACCGACTCTTTGTTATCTCTCACCACTGCCTGGGTTCGTATACCGGCCAGGGCAAGTGATAAGGTTGCCAGTGACATGGGGTTATGCGGTGGTTTTCGACGGGTCCTCCTGTTTCCTCCACCATTTACATCTTGCTTATCACGACCTAGGCGCAATATGGCAGAAAAAGTGACAAAAGAATCGAAGGTCCAAAATTCCAAAATCCACCTACTAAATTCTCTTCATTACATCGATTGTGCGTAAAAAGCGAGTAAAATTATCAAAGTTAGGGATAATGAGTATTAATGGCGAACGTCACAACGAAGAGGCAACACTAGCGTATTGGCGGTGTCATTACGAATGAAATATATGCATGTACATGTATGTCATTGCATGCGATTTTCGCAAAGTCCCTGCATGTGCTTTGTGTATACAGCAGGCGAACTTGAATATGACGGACCACTGTAAGACGGACTTTTGTCTATGACGGACAATATGCTTGGTCCCAGTCCCAGTCCCATGCATATCAACTATGTGTCATATGTACATGACGGATTTTGCATATGACGGACCAATTTTCCTGGTCCCATTGAGTCCGTCATATCCAAGTTCACCTGTATTAAAATGCCATATGGCACCACAAACGCCTAATAGCATCCGAAGCTGCGCTTGTTTTTAAAATGACCAAGCAGACAATTTATTAAGCATGGAGAGTAGGGCGTGGGCGTACTAACCCAGTGTCAGGAAGAAATAGCAGGGCCACTAGCATATATCAACATCCCATTAAGACCGTAACTGTACATTTATTTAATTCGTGCACCAGTCGACCGGACGTCTGTCAATGTCTGCTTGTGCAAACACCCGTGGATAACAGTTAGATAAAAGCCAAGCGCATCAATGACCCAGGAATCTTGCGATTCAAAGCTATGTTCAGTTATTCTTGCATCCATGCCCAGGAAACTGGGTGGCGATCGGGCTTACGGTCGTTAATTATTGCGCTCAGGCTGCCCAGGCATTTAGTGCAGGAATTGAATGTCGGCACCGCAACTGTCCATACACAGCAACAACACCTAGTACATTTAGTAATTACTAGAAGCAAGTAAGTCGAGATCGAAGTATCTGGCATATGCATTCAGGCACAGGTATTGGGTGTCTATATGACTATGCATGGGTTGTACGATTAAGTGCATATATTCGTCTTCATTCTATTTCCACGAAAATTACTCCTTCGCCATTGAGATTAGTTGGAAGAGAATTTCGATTGTTGGCACTTTTCCTGCCAACTAAGGCCCAATCGTGCCAATCGAATATGTGGTGGTCGATGCAAAAGTAGATTAAGGGAAATACATTCTAACGCCGGGTTAATTTCAACAAGATGCGAGAGTTGAACTCGTGGCGGAGAGATCTGGTGCGCACGACGCGATCGGCCAAGGGGGTATTCCAAATGACCTGTGTTTTCACGTAAGTTAAGAATTGAAATTATGAACGTCTATTTCAAACTGGACGTTTTTCGTTTTTGCGCCAATTCTTTGTTAATATTGCGAGCTTGCTCGATCTCCAATCCCTGTTTACAGCAGGAATAGGTGATAAGCTTTTGTCTCTAGAGTTAAGAGAGATTGACCTATTTCTTCTCCACCTAACGCGCGGTCGCGGGCGCCATGAGCCCGCACAGCTTCGTGTGTCCTACCAAAATATTACACCCTCAATCCAAAATTTTACCTCTTGAATTGAGTCTTTCTGGATCTTCACAGCATCACGCATAGCTAGTTCATTATAAGGGGCATAAGAGGATAGTGTCGGGATTAAGATATATAACCGCGCTATTATTAGTGTAACAGCCTTAGGCGTTACAGACATGTTCCTACGAAAATAGATTAGGTTTGGTAATACTGATAGCTTACGCAGGGATTACACTGGGTCAGTATTCGTTTCGCCATAACAACAGTCTATATTTGGCAACTCTCCCTTTGTTATTCGCATTCCTAATTTCCTTGACGTGGGTGAAATGGAAAAAAAGCAAGTTACATGTACGTGCAGCACGCATACATTTCGTGGTCCATGACACGTATGACTACCATGTGTTACGCCAGGATATGTGACAAACTCCTGTTTTATATTAGTACCTCAGCAGCTAATCGACCACTTTGTAATACACACGGTGCTAGTGATACCCTTATCCACTGAATAGCTGCAATGAAGCTCCACATATTAGATTAAATCTGATCCAAATAACCTCCCTAAATCATTCTTTATATTGTTACATTACTGAGACAGAATGTATCATTTTACTGATTTTAAATGAATCAACTTTTTTGTAACACAATGTTATGTGTGTTTTTCATGTTATGCACTATTCATAGAATCCATGTACTATCTGTTTTTGTTATGAAATGAGATTTTTTTTAGAAAAACGGGGGGGGGGGGGGGGGGGGGTTGACCATACAGGTCAACCCTTTCTGTTCTAATTGGTCTCAGACCAGATCAAAGAGAAAAGTGTACACAATGATGTAGGACACTGATTAATCAGGTAAACAATAGTATAGGTGCACGCCAAATGAACACGAACTTTAGGCCAATTTACTACGATGAAAATGTTACTAAGCTCCACTCCCATTTAAAGCAAAACATGATACAAAGTAATTTTGCTGAGAACACCGGATCAAACAGAAAGGTGTTCACTATAGGATAGGACACTGATTAATCAGGTAAACAATAGTATAGATGATGGACAAATGAACACGAACTCTGGGCCAATTTACTACGATGAAATTATCATCAACCCTTCCAATGCTAAAGCTACTTTCGTCACAAGAACGCAACGATTTTTGCAAAACATCTAAACCCTCTTATGGTGGATTTCGATGACTCTCAGATGAATACCCATGTGCCAGAGTTTCAATCATTTTTCAGTTTTTTTTGCATCATTTTGTATTGGCCCAATTAGCCACCAGCAGCATAAGGATTAAATTGTGAATACACCCAGCGAAAGTGAGAAAAGAAACCGTCCAGGGTGCTTTTAAACATTGGTTTCAGTGGTTTGCGGTAGCAAGCATAAAAAAGCATTATAGCATGCATGTAATAGACTGAATATATATATATATATATATATATATATATATATATATATATATATATATATATATATATATATATATATATATATATATATATATATATGAATGTATGAATTTTGTTTTTCGTCACATTTATGCCAATTGTGGCTAATTCGTGACTAGCCAGTTGTAAGTAGTGGAGGAAACCGGAGTACCCGGCGAAAACCACCGCCTAGCCCCAAGTCACTGGCAACTGTAATAGACTGAAGAGTTGTCATAGTCATTGAGATGATTAAAATAGCTTTTAAAAAGAATCAATTGGCTGGATTTCTTGGGCGATTAAATTCTTTGAACTCCTCTAGAAAGCTTTGAAAAGTGTACCAGGCAAAAGTACGAGTGGATACTCATACCAGACGGGTATGTTTCAGCCTGATGAGGGCAGGTTATGGTTAGGTATGGTACTAAAAGTTGAGAACAGAATTTCAGATTCAGAAAAATTATTTGATATTGCCTATACGAACTCCATAATTGGTACCGTGATTTTATTGACTAAGAAGAAACTATACAGAAACAGACAGAAAGGTAAGGTGACTTATATCGCAGAAATCAAATATGTACTATCAATGCAGTAAGGGGAAACTTCCAATACTAGTATTTGATAAAAAATGATCAGATCTAGGACAGGAGGGCTATCAAGAGAACCCTGCCTGAGCAGTATTCTCCTAATAAGATGCCAGTATTCTAGTCCAGACAAGACTCCATTCAGGTATACTCTGGCCTAATATGAAAGAATGAAAAATTGAAAATCAAAGTGTGATCTCCTCCTATCTATTAATTATTTTATATGCATAATATATTAACCCTGAAAATAAGTCCCTCACAATTCATTTTTTAATGACGAATATTGATTTTGCCTCATTAGATGACCAAATCATTCAAATATATTTGTCATAATCTACCACCTGTAAATGTATATCCTAAATATAATAGAGGATTGTATTCATTTGTTAGATAGACATAACTATCAGCTATGGCAAAATAGTGACCAGGTGCCCTACTTGGGGTATGTACTGCATAACTGGTCAATTTGGCGTGGTTTTTAATTTGGCGTTTTTTGGCGAATGCCCATCAACGCCAAATTAAAGATCGCATAAAAATATGTCTACATAAAGATGGCGTTGTTCTGACTGCTCCAGACGCCAAAATAAATACAGAGAAAATATTTTTTTGAAAAAAAACGCCAACTTAAGTACACGCTAAATTAACCAGTTATACAGTATCAATGTGCTGAGCTGAAGTACATCTGCTAATGGCCTTTATTGCATCATTCAAATATCAAATAATAAGAGTGCAGGCAGTGCATGCAATGGAACTGGAAGTGATACGGAAGACTGAGGTTACAGAGTGTATACCTATTCAAGGCAATACTCAATTTTGCCTCTGCAGTCTCGATCATTTTATTGGCACGAGGTCAAGTGCATCTGCTAATGACCTTTATTGTATCATTCGACTATCAATTGATAAGAGTGCAGGCAGTACAAGCAATCGAACTGCATATTAATAAGGCTGACTGAGGTTACAGGGTGTATACCTATCCAAGGTAATACTCACTTTTTGCTTCAGCAGTCCCTATCATTTTATTGGCAATGTTGATATCATTACAACATAACATTAATCCAATTCAACAATATTTTTTATCAAAGAGAGCATGCTATTGCTTTCTCATAGTTCCATATAGGAAGAATAGAGCAGTTTGCTTCAAGATTTAGTTGCCCCAGATAACTAGTCCCCCAGTAAACATCCTTTCCAAGTTGTATTATCAAAGTCTGACTATACTTAGCATTTACACGTGATACTATGATATTTTACTTACTTTGGCTTGTTAAGCTTTTTAAAGATTCCTATAAGATTATATCGAGGTTCACAAGACCTTAACCCCACACCTACACACAAACACACATCCAGACATGCAATTGGTGTTTCAAGCAAAATCAATCCTCTTTTTAATTCTGAAAACATTTCAATGTTTCATGTGCCATTTTGCTTTTGAAGATTTTTATTTCCACCTGACTCCACATCTTTCATAATTTTCTGGGAAAAGGCTAGGTTTTTAAAAGAATTTATTTGCCTGCAACTGTGCTTTTTCAGCTAAACTAGTGGCCTATTTAATACCTCTGACATAGTTTTAATTCTTTATGTACTGTTATGGTTGTACATGAAAAATATCAGTATGTATTCATGCTTGTTACACCTACTAGTATAAATCATGATTCTATAAACAATGGTTCGGTTAGATTAGGGCTTTAGTTGCCGCAGACAGGCAGTCAACTTACTTTACGAACAATATTTTCCTTTTTCATTTCAGTAAGGATTTTTCAGTTTCTGTCATTGGCTTTCATAATTTGTTACACTTTTCATAACTTTGATGTAACTGAATATGTTCACATGATCGAAAGCGATTTCAAAATGAATTTAAAAGGATTTTTGATCATTTTCTATTTTAGAAACTAAAGGGTAGGGATAATGATTTTTAAACGTAATAGAGCACCCACAGTATTGGTTTTGGTTTCAAAATGACGAAGAGGATGCATAATTTATTGGTACATCCTGATATGCACTTTACCTTTATTTCTCTCTGTACCGCTGAAAGGTTGAAGGCCAATCAAACCTTTTGATCCAAAGTCAGTTTTTGCCATGATGATAATATGCAATTCACACAAATTGACAACTCTTATTAATCCTCAAGTCGATGGGACGTATACGTCAACTATGGGGAAGAAAGATATCTTGTTGATGCTTCTAGAAAAATATTCATTATATAGTGATTTTTGTGGAAAATGTCTGCTCTGGTACACTCGTCTGCCAACAGTTTTTGATACAACTATTTCTCCCACACTAGAATAATAAATCCTTCAAATGATACAGGTTGTACTTTATTCTACCACCTTGAGGGGTGAATTCCTAATAGAAGCCCTTTTTGAGACTTGGCTGATAGCCTAGCTGGTTGTGGTGGCCGAATTGATATGCACAACCATTGCTGATGTTTGCGGAGTGCCACACCCACTCCCATAGTGTAATTCTGGCAACCATAGAGCAGTGGTAATGCCATCACTATGGACCACTCCTAGGTCAGTTTTCGTGCCACTCCCAACTGTTGCCACACAGTAATATGAACACCCATCACCAAACCCCCCCTTAATAAAAAAAAGCTGTTCTTAGGGGTAAACTATGGTAGCCGAACATGGATACAGGTGTAATGAATTGGTAAATATTGCTAAATTGGTGCATTATGCAATACATATTCAATATCAGCTTTATTACTACTGTAGAGATATTAGTATTGTATTGCAGAGAGCAGGTATTAAGTCATTGTTGCTTTGGATCAAATCTTCTTATTTCATATCACGGTGGAAACGGTGCACAACAGTCTGGGGGGGGGGGGGGGGGGGGGCTGTCAGGTACAAAAGGGGGGCCGCACCCGTGTTACGTATTTCGCGAAAGAAGGGGTCCTTTCTAAGACCTCCGCATGTCCGCGATTTGTAAAAGAGGGGTACTTTTTTGTACCCAGGTACGAAGTATGGGCGTGAAAATCCCCTTACAATCCACGAAACAGACGCCGAGTGACTCCCGAAGTAACTGGGGTTCCTTGTCTGCTGCCGTTACTGCAGCCGCTAAACAGGCAGAGGATTATAAAAACGAAAGTCAAAATACGTGTTCCAATTTATCCAATGTCAGTGTTTTGAAAAAAGAAGGGGTGTTTCTTTTTACTGGAAAAGGGTGTTTTTTGGCAGAAATCGATTCAAAGATAGAAGAGAAGGGAGAAAGGGAGGCAGAGAGAGACGGATTAATTTCGAATTTCGTTTTTCGTCACTTTTTCTGCCAAATTGCGGCCAATCGTGACTAGCCAGTTCTAACTTATGGAGGAACCCGGAGTAATCGGAGAAAACCACCGCCTAATCACAAGTCACTGGCAACTTTCTCGCATACCCCGCGTGGGATTCGAACCCAGACAGTGGTGAGAGACAGCTATCAGTCAGTGGCAACGCCTAAGACCACACGGCAATCAGGGCAGGTTGGTGATGGTTTAATAGATGAGAGAGAGAGAGAGAGAGAGAGAGAGAGAGAGAGAGAGAGAGAGGGGCGGCTGCTAATATAGATATTGGCAGAACTGGCTTAATCACGTCCCACGGTGTGAAGGTTGGTCTCCTATATGCATAATTACATGCCAGAAAGTGGAATTTGACCAAAATCCAATTAGCTATCTTCACGCCATTGAAAGACCTTTCGTGCACACTAATTACGTATTCATTCTGATATCAGTGGTAGGATGTATTGATTAATGCATATTGATCGAGGAATTGGCAACATATATTTAAGCAGCGCAAACTCTCGAAATTGGCCACTACTACGCATGGTGACACCAACGGCATCGTATCAAATACGGTTCTAATCAGATCTACATGTTTACATGCACGTGAGTTTCATTTATATCATTCGAACTTTGATATCAAGATGTCCAGTGATGTGAGAGGATCAAACGCTTCACCACTTTGCATTTCTTGTAGTGTGTTGATGAGAAAATGTTTATTCTGAGGACTTGGTTTGCTCTTAAGTATCACAGGCATGGGTTATCTAATGTACCATAATATGTACTCAAGGCGATAGTCTGTGTGTAACTGCCCTAAACACCTATTGGCATAAGGTGTTGCCAATGACTGCTTGCTAAGTCTCTCACCACTGCCCCCGCTCGAGCCCCGACTGAAACATGTGAGAAAGTTGTCAGTAACTTTTGGTTAGGCGGTGGTTTTCGTCGGCAACTTCGGCTTCCTCCACCAGGTACAACTGATTAGTCACACATTAGCCTTATTATCGCAGAAAAAGTGAAGATGATCGAAATAACAATTCCCTCTATCGTGTGAATGGCTGTAGGAATTAATATAGTACTTGTTTCATGTCCAGGTGTCTGCAAGCCAAGTGACGATAATCGAAATTCTAATCCCTACTGTCGAGGGCTGTGTATGGTGCTTCTGCAACTTAAAGTACTAGTAACTGGTAAATAAGATACATTTTTCTTTTCGAAAGTGTGGTCTTCATTACTTATAAAATATAAGTAAGTGGATTAAAGAACAACAAAGTTATGTTTAGTATTTTTTCTTTTGATTTCAAAGTGTCAATTTTGAGAAAAAAATCTCCCGCCGTAAAACGACTGAAAATGAGGCTATGCAGCATTTGACGTCAAGGGTGGCCGTCAAAGATTTAGGTCATCTCTTTTTACGCTGAGCGGAATAGTCGCTCGTAAACATAGCTGTACTTTCCTCGAATTCCCTTTTGAATTGTATTGTATTGTATGTTTATTGACTGTTGTTGCAAGATTACAAAATCATAACAAAGCATTCGAAAAATACACAAACTTATTAGAGAGCACAAAAAGATAATTAAATATCAACGCATACATCCAATCGGACAAGTTTTACAAACATGACAAGGTAACTCAAACTTATTCTGGTGCGCACAGGACCATGCTCAGAGGTAGAGACAAAAAAATTATGAATAAAATGTGCGACCCAAAACGCCAGCAAGAGTATCTATTTACTTGTTTTGCCTAAAAGCTGCATCGAAGCACCTTAAGAAATGGTTTTGAAAAGGCTATTTGAATTTTAACAAAATAGAAATTCACGGCTGCACCTCTTTCTTAGTTTACGGGTACAACAAGTTCAAATGCATGGGGCGAATCATAAGCTGTAAGTTGTTTTTCACGATTTTTATGCTTCCTCATACGTCTCCTGTACATTCTTGCAAGGCATCTACAGCTTATTTTCCATTTTTTTTTTTATCAAGGATACAAAATGAACTACATCCGGGTGTTCCCCATTAAGAGATCATATAAGATCTTGTTTGTGAAATAGATACTCGTGCTGGCGTTTTGGGTCGCACATTTTATTCATATTTTTTTGTCTCTAGCTACCTCTGAGCATGGTCCTGTGCGCACCAGAATAAGTTTGAGTTACCTTGTCATGTTTGTAAAACTTGTCGGATTGGATGTATGCGTTAATATTTAATTATCCTTTTGTGCTCTGTAATAAGTTTGTATCTAGTGGTTCTTCTAGTGGTTCAGCTGCCACATTGTTATCTTCAATATCACTAGTAAAGCTCTTAGGACATCATTCTTCTATTACTACTAGTATTATTGAGGAAAAGGGAATTTCATCCCAATGCCAGGCTTCTTTCTCATCGCGATATGACCTTTGCTGTAGAAAGCGACGTAAAAAACAATTCCTTCTTTCCTTCCACGGATGGCTATCATACATAATATTTAGGAATGCAACGTCATAACCCACCACCAATGCAAAATGTACATTTTTGCATGACATCCATTTACACAAATAGAATAAATAATGGAAGGCATACGAGCATGTTCATATTTTAAGAATATGACAATCAGTCATGAAATCCACAATACGGTTCTTTTGCCCTTTTGAGATATAAAGAGTGAAACGTTCGGTGTAGTGGAAAAACTATACTGGACTAATTCATCTGAGAAATAATGTAAGCAGAGTTATATGGCACTGAGGACATTGCAGGACATGGCTATTGGAACTCTATACATTGGGCAAGATGTAGGTGCTTGGGAGTGTCTATTAGGAGGACAACCTGTGGTCTTTTGCTGAGGTCTCAAAAAAGAGCGGGGCTTGTCCTCATGGCCGAGTGGTCTAAGGTGTTGCCCCTGACTGCTCGCTGTCTCTCACCACTGACTGTGTTCTAATTCAGTGTGGGGTACGTGAGAATGTTGCAAGTGACTTGGGATTAGGTGTTTTCTTTTTCGCCGGGTGCTCCTTTTACTGCACTACTGACAACTGGCTAGTCACGAAAAAGTCAAGATTTGTAAGAATACAGAGAATATCTCTGATACTTGTGTGATATATCCCCAAGTGTGTGTTTGTATGCATGCATCATTATTGACTTGTATTTCTCATTACACAAATCTGCATTATACATATCATAAGACACTAAAGAATAATTCATAAGATATATAAAGATAAATAGAGGAAATATAAACGAAACTAGTTAGGTATGTTTACAGTAACACCCAAAAAATGAGAAAAACTGAAAATCTACATAGAGTCCTCAGTCATATTATTCACTTCTGAGAGAGGCCAAAAGCCACAGAATAGACATTAGAGGTAGTTTCCGTCTAAGCTACCTATGGTTTGTCTCAGCTGTACATGTATACTCCTACGGTACATCAAGTTTATGTTTCTAGCAGCGGTGACCCGTAGCGAACATGTCCAGGTTTATACGTGAGTGGCTTAATGAACATAGCAAAGACGGGAGTGACATCAATTGGTTTTCCAAGAAGATGCGGCCAGAACCATTTTAACCCTCTATACCAAATATGCTAAAAGTATGTGAAAATAGTGTAAAGATCAAATCAGGTGATCTTATGTTAAAAGATAAAAGTGCAAATCAAAAAGATATGCATGTATGTATCAACTGTGATCTTGGCATTAAAGAGGATATCAAACTAAGTTTGCTTCAATGTCCTTTTACATGTACTAATGCTATTCAAAATAGGATTTTTTATATACGTAGGTTACCCGATGGATCATATGTTATTGAAGATGTGCAACAAATCCTAGTTAACCTGTTAGACGGTAGCTGCAATGGTTTAGATAGAGATGTTTGATTTCTGTACGGTATCTGGAATATGGAATTTCGTGTTTTCGTAACTTTTTCTACCATATTGCGGCTAAGTCGTGAATAGCCAGTTGTAAGTGGTGGAGGAGACCGTATTACCCGGCGAAAACTTTCCCACTTGCGCTGGCCGGCATTGGGAGGGTATCAGGAAAAATGTCAACACAATGTATCTTCCTGTGATCCGTTGCTGCACAGAAGGCATAGGGCAGAATCGTCTGTTTTAGACACTAAGCTAGACATATTGGTACTGACTTTTAAAAATTTCAAATTGCACACATATGCAACACGATTTTTATTCTCCATAGGCATTCATTCAAAAAATATTGGCATATAGGACACATCAGTGTATAAAAACACTGATACAGCATACTAATATTGTCAAAGATTTACATCAAGAAACACAAAAGCATAAAGAAAACATATGCAATCTCATTCTTGTTACATGTTTGTTTTCAAATGGTAGATTGTATATTTACAAACACAAGTCTCAACAGTATGGATTGATTTCCTTTGTTAACAAAGTATGGTAACAAATTTGTAACTCTATATTAGGTACCAGCTGTTTTTGGTAGCAGGATCATTTCTAGAGCATTCTATAAGTTTTTCCAATCCTCATCAGAGTTAGATAGCGTATTTCTTAGGGATTCTTGGGTTTTTAGAATATGTAAGTTTTTTAAGATTAATCTTTTGACATCTTGTAAATACATTTTATCACCTTTCTTTCTTTTTTGATATATCACATCTTTGATACTGATAATAATAATGTGTTTGAAATGGTTATTGTATTTTTCACCGAATATTTTCTCAGTGTCAGAGATGTTAAAATGTTGATAATGTAAGCTTTTAACCCGATTTTCTGTTTCTTGCCATACATGTATGGCATTTGGACACTTCATATACACATGCTCAATAGTTTCCAACTCATTGCAAAAAAGACAGTTTGGTGTTGTTGAAATACCCATTTTGTGCGATAATTTGTTATATACTATTCTCCTATGTAACAATTTGTACTAAATAAAATGTTGATATACCGACGGAGAGTATCTCTTTGCGTTTTTAAAAGAATTTGATAAAGTGTCCAATCTTATTTCATTATTTAATTTTTCTGACCATTTGTCTTGTAATTCTGTTAAAATATTCAAACCCTTATTTTGTGAGTTAAAATAGGTATTTTTGTTAACCTTACCACCAGCCTCAATAATATATAATATAAATGGAAGTCTTGGTCTAATATTATCATCTTGTGAAATCTGGTTATTGCCCAAGATAAGTTGTATTCTTATTTTTAGTCTATTGTACATTAAGAAGTCACAATTCATTTCTAAATTGTTTTTTATATATTCAATTGGGTTAATATGACCTTCTGCATCTATCATATCTCCAATAGTCAAAATACCTTTGTCCACCCAACTTTGTATTTTCTAAGAAATGATTTTTGTATTATACCACAGTGGCATTGCAAGTAAATGCTCCAAACTTCTAACAGTGGCATTCGTATACACAGAATAAATAGATTGTACAACGTCATTCCAAAACTTATTACCGATTGCGTGTATTTTCTGTAAGAAAATGTCAACATAGTTATAGATCATATTCAACCCATAAAATAATGGAGTTGCTGCCCATCCATTTTCTTTTTATCCATGAGGCTTTCATAATCTTGTCAATCTTCCTGATATCAGGAAATTGCAGACCTCCATTCACAGTTAAACCTTCTAGGGTAGAAATTTTGGGGGTTTACCATTTCATAGAAAATGTATAAAGACATTTTCAATTTTCTTAAAAAGATTCTTCACTTGGTCTAGGTAGGGACAGAAGGATGTGAACAATTTTGGAGATCATTAAGGTTTTGATAATTGTAATTTTTCCGATTAAAGTAAGATTTCTACTTCTCCAAACAGAACTTAGTTTCTCCATTTCTAGAATTTGTGACTCTAGATTAAGATCTGTTATTCTATTCAATTCATTTATGCTATAATTAATTCCATAAGAGGTAAATTCCTGTGTCCAAATTAATTCCAAATCTTCACATATAGTCATCCTACTGTCCCCTATGACTCTATTGCCTTTGTTTTTTCAACATTAATCTTAAGTCCTGAGGCTAAATAAAAATCATTCAAATACTCATACATACCCTAAGGTTGCTCTCGTTATACTTCATAAATAAAGTAGTATCATCTGCGAACTGGGATATGTTATGCTCTTTGCCACGAATTGAAATTACACATATTTCCTTATGTGCCCTGAAAGTTTCACCCAGAAGTTCTACAGCTAGAACAAAGAGATAAGGGGATATGGGATCCCCTTGTCTACACCCCTTCCCAAAAAGATTGAATCTGACAAGTGGCCATCTTGTAAAATTTTGGATTTTGAATTTTTTTGTACACTTTTAATTACAGAAATAGTTTCTTTGTTGAAATTAAATGTTTTCAGAATTTTAGAAATATAATCCTATGATATACAATCGAAAGCCTTTTCAAAATTTACCAAAATCATTAACCCATTGTCACCACTTAGTTTAGTTTCATTTAAAATGTCTACGGTTAAAACGGTATTTTCCCCTATAAACCTATCTTGGACAAACCCTTTTTGACTTTCCCTTATCAATTTTTGAAGATGAAATTTAATTCTACTGGCCCATATTCCTGAATGAAATTTATATAAAGAATTTAATAAAGTAATGGGTCTCCAATTTTTCAAATTATTTCTTGCCTTATTTCCTTTTTGGGATGCAGGTGATTATTTCTAATAAAAAACCTTCTGGTATATGTTCGGTTTCAAAGAAACTATTCATTAATTCTAACAGCAAAAGTTTTAATTCATCCCAAAAAGTTTTAAAAAATTCATTGGTGAAACCATCAGGGCCTGGACTCTTATTGTTTTGGTGCTGAAGATTTGTTTATGTAATTCATTTAAGTATATATGTGAATCTAGTTCGGAACTTTCCTTGTCAGTTAAATTAGGCAATTTTTTTTATATTTGTGAAAAATTGATTCATTGATGTCAGTTATTTCCTTATGGGAGTATAAGTCTTCATTGAATACTCTCATTTCCTATAGTATTTTACTTGGATCCGTTATTTTTTTATTGTCTGAATTAATAAGTTCTTTAATATTTTTAGAAATATAGTTATTATTCTCTAAGTTTAATAATAGTTTATTTGGTTTTTCTTCCTGAGAGAACATTTGACTTATAGATCTAATAAAAGATCCTTTGAGTTTAATGTCTCTCAGTTCTTCCTATTCTATGTTTGTTTTTTATCTATTTCTTGTTCTAAAGTTTTGTCTTTCATATTTAGTAGGAACAAGTGATCTAAATCGTCAAGTTCCCTGATTAGTTTATTCTCTTTTTGAGTTCTTTTTATTTTTATTTTTGCTGCATATGCAATTATTGTCCCTCTAAGTTTAGTTAACAGCATTTCCCAAAAGAGTTCAATTCTAATCATTAAGTCCAGAAGTTCATTTTTATAATTTTTAATAAATCAGGATTATATGGGGTACAGAATTCAAAATTGGATCATTTAGTAAATTTGAGTTTAACTTCCATAACCCTTTACCTCTTTCTGATTTTTCTTGAAATAAATTTAGGCCTATTTTACAGTGATCTGATCTATATTTAACTTTAATATATGGTTCTGAGAGTATGTTTAATATCGAGGGAGAAAAAAAAATCTAGTCTAGCCGCTTTATTTGGATTTTTCCTAAACCATGTGTAATTCCTATCTGTTAGGTGTGTTTCTCTCTAAATATCTAATAAATCAAATCTTTTTATATTTTGTTTAACATTATTAATTAGGATTATTTACTGATTTATAGTTCCATGTGTCCATGTTTTGATCCAGAACCAAATTCCAATCTCCCGTTATATGATCCAATTTCTAATTCTATCTTTATCCAGAAGTGAAAAAAGTTTATTATAAGATGTAGGATTGTCTTTATTTGGACCATAAATATTTATCATTAGAAATCTAGCTACTCCTATTATTTCTAAGTCTAATATTATAAACCTCCCCTCATTATCTCTATTTACATTATGGATTTTATATTCAAAATTATTATTTAGTATTGTCATAACACCTAAAGCTTGTTTTATTTTCGCCAGCTATCAAGAATATACAGTTCCAGTTCTTTTTCAGCATTATTAGGTCTTTGGGTATTAAATGAGTTTCTTGTAAATTAATTATATTTATCCCTCTATTTTTGAAATTTTCAAAAAAGTCTAACCTTTTTTTAAGATCTCTAAGACCCCTACAGTTTAGTGATTCAATCTTAATTAGGTTTAGGTTATTAGTTCCTTTCATGTAGTTTTAATTCAGTATTGCTATTCTAAAAGCACCACATCCCAGCTCGCAGTCGTCAATATAAAAGTACTGCAACCTCAGTGATAATGATGTGCATTTGTTCAGTCTGACATCTGAATAACCTGTGGAGTTTTTATGAGAAAAGTAGAAAAGAAGAAAGAACATATATAACCACAGTAATGACGCAGACAGTGTATATGTTAATATACACAAAAGGAATAAACAAACATAACATACAAAAATATACTTAGCATCAATGAAATCATTATGTTTGGAGAATAGTCTTGTGCCAATGTACTGACAATGCAGAGCACATTGGGCTATAAACCAGCGTAGTAGATGCGTAAGAAATTGGTTAGTGTACATAATGTTTCCGTCTATATGATTTATAAATTCGTGGATATTATATCATGAACTAATCTTCTATATTGCAGAAACCGGGTAGCCTTTTTGTATAAGCATATCACAGTTAGTATTAACAAATAGAACAAAAGTAATAACTAATGAATTACACATAACCGAAACAAACTGTAAACCACATGTAGGATACTAGGACGCTTTCCGTGCATGTCGGCTAGCATAAGCTAACAGCTGTGTTTACAGTATACTTGGACAATGACACAACAGTTATGCAGTCATATCCGTTATTAAATTTATACCCTAATTCGCCATGCATACAGCGTATATATGCCAGGTGCATATGTGCTACTGGGCAAATAATAGACAGTAGTTTCATGCTTACCATCAAAGAATATACGTATACAAGCTTACCATCAAAGAATATACGTATACAAAAGTAAATAAACAGAACAATCAGTAAAAAAAATGAATAAATACAAGTAAAATAGTAGGGAAAGAAAATGTCAGAATTGTAAGAAATAGATACGACTAAGGGCTACAAGATTACTAAGGTTTAGAGTGTGTCTACATATCATGTATTACCTCATGTACTATGCGGTAGTTCTGTAGCCCGCACTGGTGACGGACGGAGAAGTTGCACTCTTAAAGCCACTTGACTAGAAAGGACGGCTAAGTCAATTTGTGACCTTAATGTACGCAAAACATGAATAACCTTAGATCATCTTTTCTAATTATCAATTGCAACTGCTACTCTATTCTTGAATCGTGCACCACTTAGGGAGGGTCCGCTCCCACCGGAGCAAACGGCAGTGGCTCCGGATTTCAATGTGTGGATTCGAAGCGAACGGCTGTCAAGATCTTGAAGGATGGTTTACTGAGGTCAGGGCATCTACGTTGGACAGGGCAAACGGCAGGGGTCCTGTCTTCTACGGTCGAAAGCCTCTATACGGAGGGCGCACTCCAATGTATATGTTTGCACGAGTCGTCACTAACTGGAACATGGCTGATCAATAGAATATCACGTCAAGTAGTGGTTATATAGAATCAAAAATAAGTAGTCTAGTTGTTTTATTTCATAAGTACGTGCACAACGTGCCATATATTATAGAATAAGATGTGGTTGAGTAAATTCATTGTATAGCTGAGTCACCGATGCACTGGAAATTCATTGATTCAGTTGTTTGATACGTTTGCAGGTGACACCCTCTAGAGGGAGGGGAAATTTACATATGTAATGTATGAAATCCTCATGTGGTACTGACTTGATACTCTGAAAACTCTCTCCCCAGCATCGTCTCACAACCCACCCTTTTGCGGGTTGACATCGTAGTTTGAATTAACGTTATATTTTTTCTTCTATTTATGATGTTCATTTTTGGTGCCTGTTCACTAAAAACTCTCTTTATGAATTTGCTACCCTTTCTTTACCTAAGTCTAAGTTTGTTTTCTCTATAATCTATATGTGCTTGTCATTGTCTGTTTTTATTCCTAGTAGGTTATTTTTTGTATGTACTTGGTATCCTGTGCGATTTAACTAATGAACTTATACATATACAGTGTGCATCCCATAGTTCAAGGTAAAAGTGAGCTTATCAGTAACGCAACACGTAGTGCAACTATACGCATCGATAATAGATTTCCTCGAAAGCGGCTAAAAGACTATATAGTATAGTATAGTATATATAGTATAGTATATATATATATATATAGTATATAGTATATATATATATATATATATATATACATATATATATATATATATATATATATATATATATATATATATATATATAAATGGATGTATATATATATATATATATATATATACATATATATATATATATATATATATATATATATATATATATATATATATATATATATATATATGTATATATATATATATATATATAATATATATATATATATATATATTATATATATATATATATATATATATATATATAATATATATATATATATATTACATAACTATACCTACATACGATTTACGTATCAGTATAGGTGCTTGTGGACCCAATCACCTGTAGCTGTATGTTATATAAGAAGAGTTCAGAGGCTTCAACTATTTGGAGAATAGCTCACTCGTGCTCTGAATATATAAACATCTTCTTGCAAGCACCTATTGCTATAATTGTCTCTTACTGCATCTCTGCGGATTGCGACATTGTCACCTCTGATTCTGTTAAAATGGACCACTTCTAAGGCAGTGGCGGATGTCCCTAACCAATCAATTGAAATAAG
>OZ012685.1:44791298-44816298 GCA_963942565.1 Maea johnstoni | reverse complement strand
GAGTTACAAATACACGGTTCTTAAACCATGTCAATATGTTTGCATCTGTCACATATTAGATTTAACATTGGAAAAAATAATTGTGCATACATTAGTAAGTATGACAATCTACCAGAATGTAAATCTTTCTACCCTCACCCTCACAACAGTTTCAATTATTCACTTTTGCTATAGCTAGTCTTTTTATAATTTGTTTCACTGAACAAAAATATCTCTTTTTTCATATCTGTTTGCGAAAGATGTGTTCATCTTATACATCGTACTATAGGAAGCAGGTGTTATCACCTGCGAGATGTTTTAGATACCATCTCCTTATGGTTTATAATGTACTTAAAAACCAAAATCCTTGTCAATGTGGCTTGTGGGACTAATTTATGAATACTGGGTCATTTTGAAATTTTTACATGTGCTAAAGGATACATATTTTTCCCTATAACCAAATCAATTGTGAATGTCTACTCTTTCACCGAACAGAGTGAGGATCCATCTATTAATTACAGAAGCTCTCATGGGCTTGCAAACAATGCTCACATGGGCTTGTTTTTCTCCAAAACATGGTTGCTTCAAACATTCATTTGGGGTACCAAATGTTAACGGATTAACTTTGAATTTGGCTGAGTTAGAGCTAAGGCGTTTCAAAGGAAAAGGTGTTTTTTTCAATTTTGAGTTATTTTCAAAAGGTATGGAATCTTAAATTTGAAAAATTCACTTTTTTCTCATTTCCAACGAAATTATGAAATAAGTTATAAAATTTGAAGTGATTGATCTGTCCTTCACATTTGTGAAATCTGAAGGCCATCCGTCATAATTGTTAATAGCTCTCTTTGAAAACACTCAGCATATTTTTTTTCAGTTTTTTTTACCCAAAAAATCTTACACCCTGCTGTGAGGGTAGTTTTGTGATGTTTGATATATTTCTCTTCAGAAAACCTTTCAATCAATATATACTTTGTTTAGACTAAATTTTCAAATACATTAACCACACAAGCTACCTTAAGGGACCTCGGAAAATAGGGAGGTCTCCATCACTCAAGCGAAGACACCCTTTTCCCCAGTCAGCACAGATTAATTATTAAATTGTTTTGGCTGTACTCTGTTGCCAGCCATCAATGTTAGCCATTTCAAATTCTACCCTTCAAATGACATGCAAAC
The DNA here is from genome assembly GCA_963942565.1 of Maea johnstoni. Taxonomy (NCBI): domain Eukaryota; kingdom Metazoa; phylum Annelida; class Polychaeta; order Spionida; family Magelonidae; genus Maea; species Maea johnstoni. The sequence continues at coordinate 44,815,146 of OZ012685.1, read as the reverse complement.
TACTTAGCCTACAATGTACATGACAGCAAGCCCATGGAGATAAGCCTTTTAGGGGAATTAAAATGTCACTACAGGAATAGAGACAAATAGCAATCACAATCACTAACCTCACTTGCAAATTTGGCATCAGCAAAACTGGCATTAATATCCCCAACGATAACCTAACTAATGTGCTCTCCGGCGTGTTTTTGGAAAACCACTCAGCAAATGAAATTAGGCTAGTGGACAAATCCTGTAGGGTCTTTAAATAACGAGTTTGTTGCACCCACCTGTTAGTGAAAGTTTGACACTGTGGGATGACAGGCATATCTATTTTTTTCATGAAAAAGTTTTGTCACGGTCCTGTGTCATGATCAGTAAGGAGATACCGGACATCAAACTGACCACTCTCTGGCTAAATGCTTAGCTATTATAATGAGCAGGCCCGCGACAAAGTAATTTAATAAAGTACATATGTGTACCTATCAGCCTACAGTGTCAAACTTTTACTTAAAGGGAAGTGCAACAGAATTAAATTTGGGGGGTTTGGCCGCTAGCCTAATTATCCATCATCTTGGCATGCGCCTGAAAGTATGTCTGTATGATGTGTTATAACACTGAATACTATTGATGGAATATGATAGTATGATAGACATTCTGATATTTGATGAAGGACTTTATACACATATCAGTATGATGATCTATCCTGATGTGTCTATATAATTGTAACAATGCCGTGCCTTGAATTAATTCAATCTCGTTTCTTTTTTCGTCTCCCTGATTTCTTGTTGGTCATAATACCCTCTGTGAATTAGTTTATGTATCATGTATGTACAATGGTGTGACTATTTGTAAACACAAGTTTATAGCGAATAAATATACTACTACTACTACTACTACTACTACTACTACTACTACTACTACTACTACTACTACTATTACTGATGTGACAACTACTACTACTACTACTACTACTACTACTACTACTACTACTACTACTACTACTACTACTACTACTACTGAATATTGTAGAATAGGAAATTAATCCGAGTGGTGTAATCTGCCGAACTTCGGGTCAGTTTGGTATAATGAAAGTCGGATGTATCATTCCTGTCATCAGAATATTAATCTTAAAATAGTGGCTTTTCGGGAATAAAACATCTCGGAAAAATCCAAAATCTCAAATTCGGATAATTTGCACCTCGGATTATTCTCTCTCTCCCACTGTCTAGTACTGTTTATGCTTGTGTATCCAAAACATGTGTAAGTTTCGTGTTTCTCAGTCGTGAGTGATTGCCATGCAATCGTTATTTTTGAAGAAAGGAAGCGATTCTTATTTCGCCTTTGGGTTCCTTCGAGGTGAAAGATAGACATTCTTTAATCCGTGTGTATAGCACAGGGGTAAGGAATCAGGAACTCCAGAAATATTCTAATTTTGTGAATGAGCCAGGATGTTATGTGTGTTTTACCTTAACTAGGGATGTAATGAGGTCTTGCTGAGATTTATTGTAGGAGGTGAACCATTCAGACTCTGGCTACTGAACAGTACATCAGAGGTCAGGCTTCGGTTAAATCTCTGGGTGACTGCAGGACTTTGAATTCTCAAATCGCTATAGCCCCATCTAAGTTCTTAGAACCCTAGCTACCTGTATGCCAAATTCCACAGTCACAAAATTTCAAAATTGAAAGCTATCTTTGCACTGTTATATTTCATTAAAGAACTGTACTTAAGGACACATGATGTGTCAAATGGTATTCTTCAACTGATCATACTCTTGATATTCCTCTGAGCGTGATCTTAGAATGTCACTTTTCTTGTAGCTAGCAGGGCTACAAAGACAAGTTTTATTTTAGCCTCACGCAATTTTCTGTAGCCTAGGGGCCTATGGGGCTAGTGGTTAAGCTGGACTCCTTGTAAAAGTGTTGAATAGTAGTAGTATGTTTATTTGCTGTGATATCACATCACAAAATCATACATTTACAAAAAATCAATATAAATAATCATGTAATACATAATAACGGTATCTATATATACCAGGATCAGAAAATGTAACCTTACAGCTTATGCATTGAGGCACTTATAGAGTATGTGCACCGAAACTGTGGTTAAGAAACAAAATAAATAATACATACTAGTGGTATCTCCGTATAGAATCGGAAATGGTCAATATGAGACAGGAACTCAGTTAATGCACAGGAAAGGTTAATTTAATGTGTCGCCGTATCTAATACAGCAGGAAATAATTACACTTTCACAATGGGAAGTAGTTCCAGGAGGAAAAGAAACGTTTCTTTAATGAAATACTGAATCTGAGGTATCATAAGATAAGGAAAGATTACATATTGAAAAGTGTTCACAGTGTCGGTTTTACAAAAGCATGTGTAATGAAAGAATTGAGTTATCTTAGATCTCACCGTGGACTACCATATCGTGTTCTTTTCGTAAATCAATACACCTATGACACAAAGCTGTGTTTTGAAGGTATGAAGTTCGCCATCTAAAGCGAAAGTTGAACTCTGTTTCAAGGTTTAGGTTTTTCCTGCTATGCTCGTTTATCAGTGACGTTTCTTATTACAAGAACCGGGGATCAAAGTATTGAAAACATATGTTTGTGGTACATATAATTGGCCGCAACAACGTGCGTTGAAATAAGGTCACACGTTTTTCCTTTTATTTCAGTTCTTTAACAAATCTTTCCTCTGGCTTTTGAAAGTCATTTTTGGGTAATGCGTAGGGTGTAGTATAGCAAGAACACAAAACTGATAACGAATATATTCATATCCATATTTTTATTCATACATGTCTGTACAACAACGTTATACTCACAGGCACTGTTCAAGGCATATTCGCATAATCGGGAGCTGTTTCTGGATAGTTATTTTCTTCCATCTTTTGTTGAAATTTTAGAATATAGTAGTAGCTGCAGTTGTTTTTCATTCCATCTTTTGTATTTTATAAATTTATAGATTTGTATACATTTGTTGTACTTACATTATATCATGATATCATAGTTGTCAAGCGATTGAATAAAAAAGAAGAATATCTTTAGAATATAAAGTAAAAACCGATTGGTGTGTTTACTTACATCCAAAAAGACTGCGTGTGTGTGTTGGGGGGGGGGGGGGGGGGGGGCGGGGGGGATCGCAACTGCAAAGTACGAATTACGTCAAAAGCAGGCAGCTGCACTCAAAGATATAGTTATCTAAGAAATAAGAGTTTGCACAATTGTGTAAGACCTGTATCTCCTAAGTGTACACCACTTGGGCGCAAATAGCTATTGAAGGACTAGGCCGCCCCTCGGAGACATAAGCCCCCGGCATAAGCCATGACAAGTCTAAGTGGCATATGATAGACTTGTGGCAAACTTTAATACCATTACAGTCTTTCACAACGCAGGTGCATCGGATAATTAAATACGTAGGTTGTATAGTTTGAGTCAACGACAATCTTTGCTCAGATCGGTACTAAAAGGTTAATATGGAAATGGGAATGAAAATATTCAATGTTATATACACTTGTTTATCTATTTGTTCAATTTCAAGAGTGATCTTTACCAGAAAATACCCTGTACATGGTTCTGTTTGATTCAATGTAGAGAGTGAACTTTGATAGCCCTTCAGATGGTCCATTTTTACTTTATATTGAACAAGGGACGCTTTCCTTTTAAACTTATTTCTAGAACGGGCATAATGCAAAGCACCTTTATGTAACATTTAACAAAATGGCCATGTTATAAGTGTGTGTTAACTATTGCGAAATAATGGCGGGGCGAACGTCTGTGGTAATCTCGGCTAAAAACAGCTAAAAAGAAATTTTCAAATGAAAAATAGAATCGGCTCGAGATTCCGTAATTACCTTAATTTTTGTTGAAATCAAACAGCAAAATACGTCTCTTTTGTCATTCAGGTTAAAACCGATTGCGGCTGCATGCACACGTTTTTGCCATAATTGTTCTTCAATGCAATTTTATTTTTTTAGATGACCCAAAGCAGAGATTTTGATTCTTTAAAGGTTTTTTAAAAGTAAAAAGGGAAGTGAATTACTCATTCGTTCCTTAACAATTTGAATTCGAAACAATAAGTATCCAAAGATAGAATATCCGGATGGTGACCTTCCTTTTCTTTCAATCAAATCCTAAGAAATTAATTTCCAAAAATTCTCTGTATTTTTTAACTTTTAACAGAGTATGCGCACCGCGCATAGGGCGGAAAGTTGATAATGACGTCAAACAGCTAGTATTTGATTAGCATTGCCCTGCTACATGTATGTTTCTCTTCGATGTGGGATCGAATCAAAAGCAAAGCGTCTTTGAATATTCTACATGTAGGTGGAAAAAACGCTCTTTCAAATCATATATACTAGCAATGATCAATTGATGAATCAACGGGCGTTGCCCATTACTACCTTTTATTTTCTTTTTCAAGAGTACCTTCAAGCGAAAATGGAATGGCATAAAAAGAATGCAAAAAAATATCACAAGAGACCAAAAGTACTTTTGGGGTGAGTTGCAGTTTTAATCAGAGATTAGAAAATGACTGCTGTTAGGATCGTGGACTACGTGCATTTTTGAAGTATCCTACTGCGTTTTTATCATGTACTAGTGATCGAACCGTTATGTAAGTAGGAGAGGTTCTGAAAAGGACACGACAAATTACATGTAATTTAATTTGCCGATGTCTTCTCAGAACTTGGAAATTTTTAAATCCGTCGGCTAGAGCTACGTGTACATGTGCACACAATTGATGCCTGATCGGACATTGGTATATGATCAAAGCACATGACAGAAGAAGCATATACACCGGTATCACGTGCACGTATTGTATCCGTTGTGCATGTGTTGTATCCGGTATGCACGCATTGTATCCGATGTGCACATATTGTATCCGGTGTGAACATACTGTATCCGGTGTGCACGAATTGTATCCAGTGTGCATGTATTATATCCGGTGTGGACATACTGTATCCGGTGTGCACATGTCCGCTGTGCACGATGACTAAACCTTTGCATTGGCACAAAAAATGTAATTCCTTTTATACCTTTTAAGGGGGCTCGGGACCTTCGCACCTTTAAATATGTTTTTTTTTGTTTTTTTGATATGTGATAGCTGAAAAGGTTTGCTACTTATTCCTTTGAACTAGAACTCTCAACTAGAACTACAAATGACAAAAAGAAGGCGTTTTTAAAAAGCTTTCTACTAGAGGCCAGATATCCTGAGTCACCAGCTGTGAGGCTTATCTAAACCCATAAGGGCCTTTCCTTATCTGATCTCTCCTGGGAGGTGTGCTATACTGGCTGATTGATGCGAACTGGGGGATAGTTCCTGCCAAGGTCCAGAATGTGTATTCAAATGGAAGTATCCTGTTTACCCAGGAAACAGGCACCAAGCAGTTATGAGCGACCAACTCATTGCAATTAGGGTATTGAATAGAAGGTGTGATTTTTGTGCATCAGCTGTCTGGCTTTACAGTTGCAGGTCAGACAGGTGGGGTAAAACCAATCAAATGCTCCAAAAATATTCTGGTGTGTGTCAGGTAGGGGCAGGATGTTTAGGATGCATGTTACCTAGGTGAAAAGGGTTTCCTGTAAAGATTTAGGGTTAGGAGAGAACATTCAGATGCTGAGCTCAGGACAGTGCAGAGTCTGAATGTTTCCTTACAATGGGAAGTAGCCGCAGAAGGAAGAGAAAGAGGAAGGGGTCATTTGAATGGGCAAAAACATCTTCTGTACCAGAAGATACAATAGAGGAAGAGGAATCACCAACCATTCATAGTGCCAGTTATAGAAAGCTTAGACTACTGAGTACTGGTTCAGATGACAGTGGCATAGCAATGGGAGATGCAGATTTTGAGGAAAGAGACACTGATCATGACTCAGAAGATGAGACAGATTCCTGTGAAGAAAGTGAAACAGGAAGACATATCCTGCATTCACAAGAACTTGAAAACAGCCTTCAGGAAGCTGCAGTGTGTGCATACTGCCTTGATGGAAAGTTAGAACTATGGCAAGACAGTAGAAGGCGACAAGGACTTCGATCTGCCCTTTTTTGGAGATGCTCAAATGAGGATTGTGATGGAAAGAGAACAGACTTTCCTAGTAGTGACAAAAATGGATGATTTTATGCTATAAACAGACAATCAGTTCTAGCAGGACGCCTATGTGGAAATGGACATAATGCGCTTCAAAAGTTCAGTGCAGCTATGTATCTACCTCCTCCAGTTACCCCCAAAAGTTTCAAGAGGCATGAGGTATCTCTTCCATATATCTTTTTGTCAGATAAACCAATGCAGAGAAAACCTAATTAAACCCTGCATGCCTGTGTCTTCCCAAATCACCTTCCCTATTTTGGTTTTATCTCAGTGATCGGAGCTAATTTTCATATTCATTCATTTATATGGTTAGAGCTATATCTAGAAAACTATTTGAAGAAGAAATGTAGATAAGTACCTAGTGAACAACTCTCCTTGAATTTTTTTGTCAATTTACCCTTATTCCCAAAGTTATTTTATAATTACTCTAGTTTAGTCTTATTCAATTATTCATATGATTAGAGCTATATTTAGAAAAATATTTGAAGAGGAAATGTAGATGAGTACTTAGCCAACAACTCGTCTCCAATTAGTAAATTTATCCTTATTTCTGAAGTTATTTACATAGTATATCATGATTTTCATATTCTTTTATTTATATGGTTAGAGCTATATCTAGAAAAATATTTGAAGAAGAAATGTAGATAAGTACCTAGTGATAAACTCTCCTTGAATTTTTTTGTCAAATAACCACTCATTCCAAAAGTTATTTCATAATTACTCTGTTTTGGTCTTATTAAATTATTCATATAATTAGAGCTATATCTAGAAAAATATTTGAAGAAGAAATGTAGATCAGTACCTAGCCACCTAACTCACAATGGATTCACCTCCAGACAGCCAATTAGCAATTAGTAGTCACTAATAGCTTGTTATCTTTCCTTATCAGCTGGGGGAGGAGCACTCACCAGGGGGTGCCAGCCTCCTTTCAGAAAGCTCAGAATCTTCTCTAAAAATCCCTTTTTATTCCAGTAATTGAAGTACCCAGTAAATTTATTAAATATTCAAACCATTCTACCAATGCAAACGAATAGTATTCTTATTCCAAATTAACTCCTTACGTTTTATAATGGAGCATAAAGTCATTTTAGAATGTATAAATGTATGGTTCATTTTAACTTGAGCTTTAGACAGCTTTCTGAAATCACCATACTTCTCATTTTTGAAACAACCTAATTCATTCAATATTGATCCCAGAGAGCTGAAATTTTGTAACACGATTAAAAACATCCTTGGGCACAGATAAATTTTTCATTTCTTTTATATCTGGTCTAGTTATTTCTTAATCGGACTTCAAAAATGGAGAAAAGTGAAATTTTAGAAAAAAATATTGATCATAACTTTAAGTTGCTCTAAATTCCGTGCGGAACAAAAATTTTAAAAAATGAAAAAATTATCCATGCCTTAATATGTTTTCTATGAAACGTATAAATACCAACTGTCTTTCACTTTTTATGAAGCCAGGAGGCTGTTTGCAATAACATATGTACTAGAAATCCACCTGTATGTCTTTCGGCCCCACCCTGGGAAAATTGTGAGGATGTCACAAGATAAGTTTAGAATATTTGACCTCTCCAGAATCTCAGCTTTCATAAAATATATAGTTTATTGGGGTTTTCTTGTACATAGACCAAGATATTGGTCAATCTTTACATGAAAGTCACACTTAAAGAACGAAGGTCCCGAGCCCCCTTAACCAAAACATCGCTTTGAAATTATATTGTATATTATGATAATATTGCAATTATTTATAACTTATAGGTAAGAAGATAAGCATCTATTCCATAACGTCAAATTTACAAATGTGTGTCATAATCCGCAGATATTTTAAAAAGTATTAGCATATCATAATATTGTGTATGTTGATTTTGTAATGAAATACAGTCAATAAATATACATATATACATTAAGAACATTATTGGAAGGAGGTTACCATCAACTTTAAAGCGGATGGCAGTACATGTGTAATTGCACCATGGCTTTAAGTACTTACGTAGCTGTTATTCCTGTATCTCTATGAAGACAGATGATCGTTAAGGAAGTCAATTTTAAAAGAGCAATTAATATAATTGATTGTAAGCCGGATCTACCGCGGATAAGTATTACTAATGAGACCTGAGCATACTCCATAACAAGCAGGAGATGACTTCTTAATTCTGTGGAATCGTCATAATAACAGTCCCGTCGACGTTTCAAGGTAAAGACTCTCTCTCTCTCTCTCTCTCTCTCTCTCTCTCTCTCTCTCTCTCTCTCTCTCTCTCTCTCTATATATATATATATATATATATATATATATATATATATATATATATATATATATATATTTGTGTATATATATATATATATATATATATATATATATATATATATATATATATATATATATATATATATATATATATATATATATATATATATATATATTCATATATATATATATATATATTCATATATATATATATATATATATATATATATATATATATATATACATATATACATATATATGTATATATATATATATATATATATATATATATATATATATATATATATATATATATATATATATATATATATATATATATATATATATATATATATATATATTGCACATCTATTCCTTTATGTTTTAGACATGACCCTCAATTTACATCAAAGCCACAAATCGACATGATTAAACACACACAATGTTTATCCCAATCAATACGTGGAAGGGGAAACGTGCAAGGCATGTCATGGTCAAATGTGGCATTATGCCAATGCGTTACTGATTTGATATACCTGCTTTGAATACGATGGTGTTTTCAAGTCAAGTTCAGGGCTACATGTAGCTAGACTTAATTAGAATTTATCTGTGGACGGACAGTATGATGTATTGACGTTTATGTTCGCCCACACACGTGCACACATACAGAGGAAAGGGAACACCTACATTAAAACATCCTGGTATGATGAAATAGGGTGTGGTTTCTTAGGGAAGTCATTGAAATGTAATGATCCCTTCTTTCTCGTGACGCATTGATATACGACTTGCTTTGGGCATGGTACATCTGACAATTACTTGTGTGATCAAGTTTCCCAGAAATTGGAGAAAGGGGCCCTCTTAAGGCTATTAATACCAGAAAGGTCAGAGAGGTAGCGTGACGACGACGAAAACAATATTCCATTACTTTCATATGATACTTCTCAGTGAAGGTAAACATTCATGCATGCAGGAAACACTTTTGGCCTACACGCACTATTTAGTATGATGGTACTGACCTATTACGGTCCAGCTTCTTCTTAACCTTTCCGATGCTTAGGCTACTTTTGTCTGAAGCACAAGGACACAACGATTTTTGAAAACCATCTACACCCTATCATGTTAGTATTCATTGGATAGCACTCGCTACTCTCAGATGAGTACCCATGTGCCAGGGTTTCTGTCATTTTCTAGATTATTTGCATCATTTTGTATTGGTCAAATTAGCCACCACCAGCATAAGGGTTAAACTCTTTGAACATATTCTTACAGACTAGTATATTGTTTATTGCCAATACAACATTATACAAAAACCTGAAAAAGAATGGAAGCATATGGGTACTCATTTGAGAGTACTTGATGGGAGCTTTCTAATGAATACTAATAGGACAGGGTTCAGATAGTTTTCGAAAATCTTTGCATCTACAGTATATGCTTTGTACGAAAGAAGCATAAGCATTGGAAGGGTTAAATAGGTTGATTAATACTGTGATTCCCTTCTATTTCATAGAACTTTGTTCTTAAATGGATTGATTAATACTGTAACTCTCTTGCATCTCATAGAATTTGGTTCTTAAATGACTTGATTAATGCTGTAACTCCCTTCCATTTCATACAATTTTGTTCTTAAATAAATTGATAATTACAGTAACTCCCTCCCCCCAGCAATCAATAAAAATGGAGAGGCTTCCGATTACAAAACTGGAACATCTTTAGGGTATCGCCACCATTTTCTCCTTTATGTGTCTCGCACACAAATATTTTATCATTTATATACGTGGACGACACGGACTGCATGGAAGGTGTTAAAAATGGACATGGACATCTTCGACATGCTCTCAGCCCAAAGACCGATGATTATGGGTAGAAATTTGGAATTTCATTTTTCGGCACTTTTTCTGTCATGTTGCGGTTAAGTCGTGACTAGCCAGTTGTAACTGATGAAGGAAACTGGAGTACACTGCGATAACCACCGCCTTTCCTTATATATATATATCATTTATTGGCTGTAACGAGTACAAAAGCAAGATATAATATAACAGTGTGTTCAATTTTTAAATAATCATAGAGCAAGAAAATGTAAGTAAACCTTTCAACACAAAAAATGAGCCGGGTACATAATAGCCTAGTGGTAGGCAGACAAAAAAAAAAAAAAAAATACACAAAATTGAGTTAATACTTTAAACAAAGAGAGAGAAAAGAATATAAAGGTAACTAAGGTTAAGAAAAAAAGGGACTGGTTCATAAAAGAACAAAGGATTGATAAGTGTCACAAAATAGCCTAGTGATAGGCAGAGAAAAAATACCAGAAATTAGGTTGAAAATTTAAACAAAGAAAAAGGAATAAATGTAGAGGGATGACTTATATACAGTAAATGAATCTGGTATGCGTAAGATAAGCAATTGGGCAGGTGTCATAAGTCAGAGTGGGATCAGGTCTGTCACAGTAAAGGCGGTCATTAAGGTGGTGCCTGACTAACCGATTCCACTCTTGTATTTGACATTCTTTCTGTACATCTCAGATATCTTATCCAAAACAGTGAAATACAGCCTTTCAGAGAGATTCTTGTCGAGACCAGTTATCGATTTGCCCAACAATACATACAAAAGGTCAGTGTTTCCATCAGTGAAGTTAAGGTTTGCCGCTAGCTCGATCTGCCTGACTTCAAGCAACATGGCATCTCTTTCATTTTGGACATATGAACATTGCATTAAAAAATGTCTAGCGTCTTCTATTTCAAAATCACCACACAAGTCACACATTCTAAGAGTGCCTAACTGGCTCTTAAGTTTAAAATCGTCAGAACGGAGTACACTTGAGTGACAGATCAATTTACACATAATTTCACATTTCTTCATATAATGGGGGTGTCTATCAGCGATAGACCACCAGTTAAGATAACGACTACTCGGGCATACATTATACATTAAATTCATACTTCTATGCATGGCTGACTCAATTCTCCAATAAGTGTCTTCAAGTGTCCACCCTTTCTTCCACACTTTATCCTTCCAAGCACTCTTTGAGTACCATTGGTTTCTTTCTACCATGTTCTTTACTTCGTCAAGAAGACCAAAGAGATAGCTTACATTAAGTAGATCAAGTACCGTACTGCACCCAAAATTGGGGTCTGGGATTTCATAATTGTTAAAAAAGAATTTCGATCTTTCACAAAAAATCTGCTTAGGGAGTTCGTCATCTTTCATAATCAAGATAGTCCTAATGAACATGAGTTTCTTGATCTGGATGTATCTTTCCAGACGCATCCATCCTAGCGTATAAAAGCTACAGGTATTGGGGGTTTTTGGGTGCAGTCTCTGGATCCTTTTGCCAATATAATTTTGGAACTCTTCTACAAGAGTGAGACTAGCATCACACATAACCCATAGTTCACAACCATAAAGTGCAGTGGGAACTACCACCGACCAGAACACGACACTACAGGTGGCCATGGTGATTCCACCCTTACGAATACCAATGCCAGTTAGAGCATTAAAGACTCTACGACCTTTAGAGATTCTTTCTTCTATACCAGAGGTGTCTTCATAAAAAATGGAGTTTCTAATGCCCACATGATCATAGACCGTGCGTTCCTTAACTTGATTAGGGCCTAGACGAAACACCCTCTCTATTGAGTTATTGTCATGATCCCTACTAGTCCATGAGCCAGAGGGTCAGTCGGTACCATATTGGGGGGCAAATTCTAATCAATATTTTCGAATTCCCAATAATTTCAGCTTTAATTTGAAGGGTGATAGCAATGCAGGGGTGGCAGCTTAGTCAAAGATATTCAGCTTTTAGTGACGCGTCCTCTCGTCCCCTGACACCTTATTTGCTGACCAACAAGGAAAATCTTTTAAGCAATTATGACAGGTTAATGATAATTAGGCATCCTAATATTTCATTCTGTGCTTCAACAGACCTGTACAATTAGATACAAAATGATGGCTTGTGCAAATCATATATATTACAGAATATGCAGCTGGTTGATTGAGGAAATCTGTATTTTTTATTTACAATTTTTCAAAATAGTTCCATATCTTTCTTCTGACGGCTAGAAATGAAAATCAAATATAATATTAAAAATACTTAAAAATAAGCTGCCTATCTCAGGAGTATTTTAAGACCAAAATAGCTGCTGTATCATGAACCATTTTGTAAATATAAGCATCTCACTACCCCTACCCCCATTCTTGAAAAATCAAGGAAAAATGCAATTAAATACAAATAATTTTTGGTAAAATTCAGATTCTCTATTAATCACCAGCACCTAACATAACATGCGTATGGCTGTCCTTCCATAGTAAAAGGGTTGTATACAGAGATAAATTTAATAGCCTGGAGCCCTGGACAACCATTTTTTTGGTACAAAAAACTAAATTTGATTTTGCATTCTTGAATCTTTGTATAGCAAATGTAGAAACATATCAGGTAATCTGTAGACCACCAGCAGTGACCAGAAACACGCCTATGCCTGTCCTGTAGTATAAACATATAAATAGAGATAATTTCAATACCCGGGAGCCCTGGACAACCCATTTTTTGGTACAAAAAACAATTCTGATTTTGCTTTTTGGATCTATGTATGAAAAAATGTAGAAACAAATCAGGTAATCTATAGACCACCAGCACTAAACAGAAACACGCCTTTGCTTGTCCTCCTTTATATAAACATATAAATAGAGATAATTTTGATATCCTGAAGCCCTGAACCACCAGATTTTTGGTACAAAAAACAAAATTTGATTTTGCGTTGGTGAATCTTTGTATAAAAAATGTAGAAAAAATCAGGCACTCTATAAACTACCAGCATAAAACAGAAACTCATATATGCCTGTCCTCCCATACTATAAAAGTTATAAATAGAGATAATATTAGTGTCCATTGATCCCAAATAACAAATTTTTGGTAGGAAATCAAAATCTTATTTTGCGTTCTTGAATCTGTGCATAGAAAATGTAGAGAAAACCAGGTACTCAATGAAGCACCATTACAAACTGAAACACATATATGCCTGTCCTCCATCTGTATAAAAGTATAAACGCAGATCATTTCAATACCCTGAACCTCTGGACAGCCAAATATTTGGTACAAGAACTTAACTTTGCTTTTCCGATGTGGAATCTTTTCATAGAAATTGTTGAAAATCAGGTTCTCTATAAACAACGAGCACCAAAAAGATACTCATGTATGCTTGTCCTCCCATAGTTAAAAAGCTGTAAATGGGAGATTATTTGATACCTAGGAACCCTAGACAACAATTTTTTCGGTACAAGAACCGTTTTTTAAATCCTTGGATAGTAAAATGTTAAAAATCACGTACTCATTCAGTTGAGAGACAACATTGAATAGTGTTTTTCTTTATTTGTATTTGAAAATTGAAATGCAGAAGCCGGTTCTAATAACTTTACAGCAGCACCATGATGAAAAACAAGACAGGTTATAATTGGTGTCCAAGAAAACTATATAAAAAGTTGGGAAAATGTTAAGAAGAAAAAGTTTTTATGAAGCATCGTCAAATTAAGTTTGCTAATTGGGTTGATTTTGTTTACCATTTTTCTACCCTGTTTTATTTGACTGACCAACTTACATGAATCACCTGGTGAGGAATATGTGAATGTTTGAGGTACCCCTCGCCAGCAAGGTGCAAGACGGGAGAGCTTAAAAACGATGATTTTAAATGGAGTGTCTATCTACAGCTGTGGAAATTTTATGAATGTGGGGAAATATCAATATTGTGAGAATGGTACCTTTTTATATAATTTTAGCTCTGTTCTAACTCGTAAACCATATTCCCTTTGAATTTTTTGTTAGAAATTATAGAAATGCTTTTTCTTCACAATTCCAATTGCATGACTGCAAAACTGAGATCAAAAGATGAGATGATATGTCTTAATCACTCTTCGCCTAAAAATTGTCAAATATCATCACACGTATACATTTTCATTCAAAACCTTCAAGCAAACCTACACTATTTCTGATAAAGTCCAATGTAAAGAAAGGAGCCAAATTCGTTCCTGCTTTGCATGCAAGCATATTTTGTGTTCCTTTATATGTGGCTGACTTCATACGTGGTTAGACAGTCACAATTGGTTTTATTATAATGGAAAGGGTGTAGGGTATAAGATATATCGGAATATAAAAACAAACTTTTTTATAAATATGAAATCAGATATATAAACCACCCTTCCATCTATTACTAAAGTGACAACATCAGCTTAAGAGGCCAAAGGAGTAGAAGCATCGCCAAGCCAATGCTGCAGGTTCTGTGGCCGCACTTTTGATGAGAGTTTCTTAAGTTAAAAGACAGTGATATATTTTCATGGCACACCTGTTAGAGACAGGTAATACTGAAATACTCAACTTATCCTTTCATTGCGCCTTTGAGCAGGTTTATATGGAAAGGGTGCAATATCAAATGACAATATTATTATTATTATTATTATCCTTGGACAGACATGTCCTTCCGTCTATTTCTGCCATGAAAGATATTGAATATTTGAATTGGAAATATACCGTTAGGTTTTGAACCTTCTTAATGGAACCTCTAAAAGCCTAAAAATAGTCTCTAAATTGACATTTTTTTGTGATGAGCAAGCCCTTGCATGTTTTATGAGACCTAGTAGTAAGTATTGTGTATAAGGCAGCTATGGAGTACTATTCCACTTAAAGATTTAAGATTGTGGAAGGACGTTTTATCCCTTAACCCATTAATACTTAAGGCTCCTCCAGAAATTGTAGTCTGGAGCTAGGATACGTTTGACCATATCTTTGTTATTGAGAATGATTTTTTGAGATATTTGAAGGAGAGTTGTTTGTAATGTTTGCATTTACATTTCTCAAATAAATATTTACCTATTCTTTTGTTTGCAAGATTTCATTTAAATTGTCAGGCTGCTTTTGGCCTCTGTGAGCATTAATGGGTTAAAAATGGCCTTCTGACCATCATCTATATTCAGAACCCTTTTACATTAGGAGGGTGGCCAAAAGATAATGATGGTAATTTGAGGAATAAAAGAGTACGCTAATGTGTTGTTGAAGTTATTTACTATAATTGTATTCTCAAAACGCGAATACAAAGTCTGAGTAAAATGTTTTCTAATGTTTTACATACAAATGAAAACTGTTAGAGAAGTTGAAAGTCTTTCTCAAGAATTGGCGTCCAATTTTCTTACTTAACGCAAAAGCAAACATTGGTTCTTTTCCCTGAAATATGGTTGTCCATGGCTTCAGGGTTTCAAAATTATCTCCATTTAAAACCTTTTTAGTAAGGGGACAGGCATATATAATTGTTCAGTTTAATGTGGATACTTTTTTTTCCATTTTCTATACAATGTTTCAAGAACGCAAATGCAAATTTTAGTTCTTATACCAAAAAAATACTCATCCAGGGTTCTTGGACATTACATTATCTCTATTTACAACAGGTTTACATGTGTTTCTGTTTGGTGCTGGTGCTTTATAGAGTACCTAATTTTCATCATTTTCTAAACAATGAAAAAGCAAATTTAAGTCCTTAGGATAATAATATTCGATATTGTAAATAGCACCCCTTCCACCTATATAACATTCAAAAGCGCTTCATAAAGATTAGTCTGTGGACAGATATTAATGGTCCATATAGTCAATCAATGTTTTCTACTGCGTCTGTAAGATTTGAACACTATCAGCATCCTTGATGTTGTCAGGCTAAAGGCGTGGTGCAAAGTGCCAAATTTGGGTTGTCTAGATCACCAGGGTGTTCAATGACCTCTATTTATATGTTTAAAATACAGAGGGACAGGCATATATAAGTTTCTGTTTAGTGCTAGTGGTTTACAGAGTCCCTGATTTCTTTTCTACATTTTTATACAAAGATTCACCAACGCAAAATCAAACTTTGTTTTTTGTACCAAAAATTAGGTAGTCCAGGGTTCAGGATGTCAAAGTTATCTCTATTTATATGTTTATACTATATGAAGACAGGCACATATGGGTTTCTGTTTAGTGCTGGTGGTTTATAGATTACCTGATTTGTTTCTACATTTTTTATACAAAGATCCAAAAAGCAAAATCAGAAATGTTTTTTGTACCAAAAAATGGGTTGTCCAGGGCTCCCGGGTATTGAAATTATCTCTATTTATATGCTTATACTACAGGAGGACAGGCATAGGCGTGTTTCTGTTCACTGCTGGTGGTCTATAGATTACCTGATTTGTTTCTACATTTGCTATACAAAGATTCAAGAATGCAAAATCAAATTTTGGTTTTTGTACCAAAAAATTGGTTGTCCAGGGCTCAGGGCTTTTAAATTTATCTCTGTATACAACCCTTTTACTATGGAAGGACAGCCATACGCATGTTATGTTAGGTGCTGGTGATTAATAGAGAATCTGAATTTTACCGAAAATTATTTGTATTTAATTGCATTTTTCCTTGATTTTTCAAGAATGGGGGTAGGGGTAGTGAGATGCTTATATATTCAAAATGGTTCATGATACAGCATTAATTTTGGTCTTAAAATACTCCTGAGACATGCAGCTTATTTTTAAGTATTTTTAATGTTATACTTGTTTTTCATTTCTAGCCGTCAGAAGAAAGATATGGAACTATTTTGAAAAATCAGGAATAAAAAATACAGATTTCCTCAATCCACCAGCTGCATATTCTGTAATATATATGATTTGCACAAGCTATCATTTTGTATCTAACTGTACAGGTCTGTTGAAGTACAGAATGAAATATTAGGATGCCTAATTATCATTAACCTGTCATAATTGCTTAAAAGATTTTCCTTGTTGGTCAGCAAATAACGTGTCAGGGGACGAGAGGACGCGTCACTAAAAGCTGAATATCTTTGACTAAGCTGCCACCCCTGCATTGCTATCACCCATCAATTTGAAGCTGAGATTATTGGGAATTCAAAAATATTGGTTAGAATTTGCCCCCCAATATGGTACCGACAAGTCCAATTTTGGCCTCTGGCTCATGGACTATACGAGATTCCCCATACACCAAGACGCCACTCTTCTTAGCGTTAAGCTGATAGCGCCAAGTACACCCATGATTATAGACAATACGCATCGCTCTGTCGAGTTTCCATTTAGAGAGACAGCACGTAGCCACATCGTCTGCATAACCTAGGGGTGTACTTGGGATGCCAACAATCTTGCAACAAATATTCGCACTTATTAATTCGACTAGGAGGGAGTTGATAAAGATTACATACTTCATTAATGACATAAAACCACCTTGATGGATACCACATAGGGGTTCCTACCACTCGGAAAAGGTACCCTGAATTTTGACACAGCACTTAAATCCAATATAGCACCTGTAGAGAAGGCGCCAGGTTTTACCAGATATACCAAGATCGTACATCTGTTTAAAGAGACCATCGATCCATACAGTGTCAAAGGCCTTGGCTACGTCAAAGAAGGCCACAAAGCATTTGCCAGTGTCCTCCATTGACGCAGCCACGGTCTCACGCAAACTAAACGCTGTATGGATACACGAGAAGCCCTCTCTACAGGCACCTTGCAAATTAGATATAACCCGCTCGGACTGCCACCACTCTTTAAGTCGGTGCCAGATAAGAATTTCGAAACGTTTGTTATAGGTAGGAAGGAGGGTGATTCCTCGGTAATTGTTAACGTCCAAAACACATGTGTCTTTCCCTTTATACAAGGGTACCTGAACAACCCGTCTAAAACACTCAGGAATGCATTCATTCTCAAGGATGGAGTTATACAAAACGCAAAGTAGGTCAGTCAACAGGGGACCTGCATAAAGAAGGTGCTCGGAAACAACATCGTCAAAACCAAATGTGTCTGGCACATACATATTATCTTATAATATGCACCAGAGGAGATGCAACAAATCCCTCTAATACTTACCTTATCAAATTACTGAAAAAGGTCCTAGGTTGTAATAACTTTGATTTTAATGCATGGCAGATGTTAAAGAATGGACATGGACATCTTCGACATGCTCTCAACCCAAATACCGATGATTATGGGCAGAAATTTCGAATTTCGTTTTTCGTCACTCTTTCTGCCATATTGCAGCTAGATCGTGACTAGCCTGTTGTAACCGGTGGAGAAAACCGGAGTACCCAGTGAAAACCACCACTAAACCCTTGGTCACTGGCAACTTTTCCACATGGTGGAATCCAAACCCGGGCAGTGGTGAGAGACAGCTAGCAGTCGGTGGTAACCAGGGTTGGGGTTATTTGTAATTGTAATATAAAAATTAATAGTAATTTGCCATTTTTCAATGTAATAGCAAGTAATCAATTACTTTGAGGCTAAACTATTACTGTAATAGGTAGTAGTAATTTACTTGTCTTAAAAGTAATTGTAATTTCATATTACTTTCAATTACATCTGTCACTCAAGTTAACTCAGGGTATGCATCTGCTATGGGATGCTCAGCGGCAAGCAGGAACTGGATATGCACATGTAGTGCATATGTACATACTTTTCGCTTTGAGACTAATTGCTTCACTACCAAAGATGATGATTATCTGCACTACACAGATGTCACTTCTGCACTAGATTATACGTAGACAGGGGTCATGGATATGGAAACAGAGCTTTTTTAATTGAGGATGCAATGACAGGATGTAGGTGTAGTTTAACTGGAGACATGCTGAACTTAAGAGAAATCCAATCAGTTTGAAAACAGACACCCCTATTGAAAACAGACCCATGGTTCTCAGCGGATCAGTATGTCCAAGAGATGTTCAACTGTGCACTGACTTAATCTGACTTAATCTAGCCATTTTGAAATCCCAATTTGGCACTACCTGGCCATATCAGCATACTGCAATACAATATATTTAGCATTGCTAGGAAGATTTTCTGCCCTGACCACTGTATGAAGGACACTCACAGTGACTTTGAGAAACGGATGTTCTTAGAGTGCAACCAACATATAGTAAAATAGTGTATTTAAGATTAGAAGAATCAAACTACATGATCTGAAAATATTTATAGCAGGACTATCAGAAAGAACTTACTTAAAAACCTGACATTTTTCTATTCAGTATTATTGTGAATTTGTAAAATATATATAGTCACATTTATATAATCAGCTGACACAGGGACACTAAGTGAATATTAGAAAAAGGCTGCTATCCATGCCAGTTATGAGATCTATACATGAAGTATTGTTATGTAGTACATTTGCCTGTACCTTCATGAAGCATACAATGAAATAGTCATATCATTAAACCCAGTAAGCTTTGTTCAGTCTGTCGAAAAGTAATTTGTAATGTAATCAATTAATTTTTCAAATGTAATAGTAATTGTGATTGCTGGATCTAAAAAATAGTGTAATAGTAATAGTAATATAATTGCAAAATACTGAAGTAATAGTAATATAATTGATTACTTTTTAAAGTAATTGACCCCAACACTGGTGGTAACCCCTAGACCGCTCGGCTTACAGGGCAGAGCCATGCGCACACACTAGAAAACATTTGGCCCCCAAATGCCCGACGGAGGCCGGTTTATCATTCTATTTTGTTGACCTACGTATCTTTATCATTTCGGCGTATTTGAAGTTACAAAATATCGGTTTAACTTACACCTCACGCCTTCAGTCAATAGCCCAAAGACGGTAATTGATTCTGCACTGACCACAAAGAAACGCTAATATGCCAAATAGTAATAGTTTATTGACAATATCGCGAGGAAATGTATCTTAATTGATTACAGCTCTGAAAGTGTACGATATATCGAAATGAATTTAATATCAATAAAAGGTAACAAATCATAGGCATAATAGCATATTATATAATGATAAAATCATTTTGATTTAAAATACTATTATTTGTTTTAAAGACAATTCGTTTACTTTTAAAGGCAAATGAATCATTGCCTCTAAAGCAAATAGAGCTGTTATGCAGAATCGACTCTCCAAATTTGTTGATTGTAAACCCTTCCAATTATGAGGCTACCTTAGCCCAAAGCACACGGATGCAAATATTTTTGAAAACATCCAGGGCCGACATGTCAAAGAAGTAATCCAAGCATAGCAATGACCCATGTAGCTTGCGAATCAAAGCTACGTTCAGTTGTGAAGTCGTCGATGCATGCATGGCCAGGGAACTGGGTGACAATCGGGCATGCGGTCGTGTATTTTGCCCGGGCTGCCCATGCATTTAGTGCAGGAATTAAATGTCGGCACTGTATGTGCCAGGGTTTTGTCATTTTTTCAGGTTTTTGCATCATTTTGTATTGAACAAATTAGCCACCAGCAGCAAAAGGGTTAATAAATGTACTAGCCGTACTTCCAGCCACTCGTGTCCTTATCTCATGTTTTAGTGCTTTAGTGTGTAAGCTGCAGGCAATTTCTACAATTTTTCCTTTTCTGTGGTGCTGTTCTGGCTCCCGAATGAAGATGTTGAATGGTCGATGATTAACCCATTAATGCTTAAGAGTTCACCGAGTAATTGTCGTCTGGATCTATGATAATTTGAACAATAACTTTGGAATTGAAAATGATACAACAAAATATTTGATGGGGAGTTGTTGGTAATGTTCTGATCAGCATTTCCCCTTCAAATATTTTGCCATTTACGCTTTAGCCTGAAAGATTTCATCAAAATTGTGAAGCTGCTTTTGAGCGCTGTGTGCATTAATGATTTAGGTAATCTGTCACAAATACCGTCTGGGTTTATTGTGCTCATAATAAATCATGCAAAATTTGTGTAACTGGTTTATTTAGTGGGAATATTAATTTAGCTATAATAGCGCACAGGAAATGTCCGCTTAATTCGTGTTTCAGCTATATATGACTTGTGTGTAACCGAGTGTAACTAAGATAATGACTAGGGTTAAGTACGCTATATTGATGTTGCGGTACCATGTTATACTGGCGCTGCCACGCTAAATATTTGACACTCCATAGTAAAGTGGTATACAGTATGTATATTTCTCTTTTCCCAGATCATGACTAGCCTTGGACCATACAGACATCATTATACCGCTTCACTTCCCTGTTTGAGCTAAACTCTTATTCTTATCTAAACCCTACGCGATGAAGCGTTCAGAGGTGGATGCCTATCAGCCAGTCGCCAACAATGAAGCGTTAACTGGCACGTCTTGCGAGTGCATACTAGTATTAGATGAGATTAGTATTGTGTTGTATGTTCATTGGCGGTATGCAGAGATACAGATCATATCCCACGCGTAAATCAAACTTTAACAAAGAAAGTTAGCACGAAATAGATACTACATTCAAAAACAATTTTCTAGAATAGACGTGTTAATACAATATTCAAATAGTGTCATCAGGTGCTCATGGCACACGTAGAGTGCCGATATTTGATTCCTGCTTTAAATGAACATAATACACGACCACATGCCCGATTGCCTCCCAGTTTCCTGGGCTCGGTCACATGGTTGACCTCACAGCTGAACATAGATTTGATTCGAAGATAGGTGTGCTTGGCCTATTTTATAGGATGTATTGTAATGCTCATGGTAGGTCCTTATTCACTGTCTCAAACGACTTGAACTTTATCCCGCTTACTGATGGTCAAACACATTGTGTTTGACGGTCAAAGGAGAAATAAAGAAATATGACATGATCTAAACAACCCTCTCGATGGGGCAGTCTGGGCTGTACAAACCTCGACTCTCTCTCATTTGGTCTAATAATCATCCGACACCCGACATCCGACACTCCAAATGCATATATATATATATATATATATATATATATATATATATATATATATATATATATATATATATATATATATATATATATATATATATATATATATATATATATATATATGTACTCTGGTTTTATGAATAATGATACATTCAACAGATGTGTTTACTTGTGACTCTCCAAAATTCGACCTTAAGTGCTTGGCTTGACGTATTCGATATGTTCGATCGTACTTGTACACATACGGGAGATTTTCGTCTCTACTCTGTTTGTGCAAACTCCCTCGTGTACATTTCGGCCTAGACCTGTAAACTGACATTGGGAAGTGCCGTAAAGTGCATTGGTGTTGTAAACTCCGATAAGATAGGAAATGTGGCAAGTGCGCTGTCCGCCTGGTCACTACCCTTGGCCACTCAAGGCTTTCTACGCTTAGAGCCATGTATGTGCCACACAGGGTTATCTTAATGGGTAAGCAGTACTCTTCTGAGCTCCACTAAATCCTCGAGGAAGTCGTGAAAAATGCGGGCTAATTGGAAGTGAAGAATGTGTTCGTGCATTTGGAGCGTAAATACGGCTCTAAATTTAAACCTGATCGCGAAAACAGTGGATTGGAAATTTTAACCAATATCACTCAGGGCTAATTGGTGGTAAAGAATGTGTTCCTCCATTGGTAGTGTACATACCGCTCCAACTTTGAACTTGATCGAGAAAACAGTTGTTTGGAAATTTTAACCAATATTATTCGAATAATTTGATCGCTGAATGTTCTAGCAGATCAGATGCTTTTGGTATTGTGAGTTTCATTTATCGTAACTTTTTTGCCATATTGCGGCGGAGTTGTGACTAGCCAGTACTGCCTCCAACAAAATCTACTAACAGCTTTCTCGTGTGCCTCGGTCGGGATTTGAACCTGGAGAGTCGTGAGAGACGGTGAGCACTCGGCTATCAGGACAGATCCCTATGAGGATATAAGGGGGAGCAATCAGTGACAATCCCTCAGACCACTCGGCTATCAGGACAGACCCCTATGAGGAGATAGAGTGAGCAATCAGTGACAATGCCTTAGACCACTCGGCTATCAGGACAGACCCCTATGAGGAGATAGAGTGAGCAATTAGTGACAATGCCTTAGACCACTCGGCTATCAGGGCAGATCCCTATGGGGAAATAGAGTGAGCAATCAGTGACAATGCCTTAGACCACTCGGCTATCAGGGCAGATCCCTATGGGGAAATAGAGTGAGCAATCAGTGACAATGCCTTAGACCACTCGGCTATCAGGGCAGATCCCTATGGGGAAATAGAGTGAGCAATCAGTGACAATGCCTTAGACCACTCGGCTATCAGGGCAGATCCCTATAGGGAAATAGAGTAAGCAATCAGTGACAATGCCTTAGACCACTCGGCTATCAGGACAGACCCCTATGAGGAGATAGAGTGAGCAATCAGTGACAATGCCCTAGACCACTCGGCTATCAGGGCAGATCCCTATGAGGAGATAGAGTGAGCAATCAGTGACAATGCCTTAGACCACTAGACTATCAGGACAGATCCCTATGAGGAGATAGAGTGAGCAATCAGTGACAATGCCTTAGACCACTAGGCTATCAGGACAGATCTCTATGAGGAGATAGAGTGAGCAATCAGTGACAATGCCTTAGACCACTAGGCTATCAGGACAGATCCCTATGAGGAGATAGAGTGAGCAATAAGTGACAATGCCTTAGACCACTCGGCTATCAGGGCAGGCTCCAAGTAAGTAGGTAGTTCGAGCAGTCATTGACAATGCCTTAGACCACTTGGCTATCAGGGCAGATCCCTATGAGGAGATAGAGTGAGCAATCAGTGACAATGCCTTAGGCCACTAGGCT
>OZ012685.1:44758798-44786298 GCA_963942565.1 Maea johnstoni | reverse complement strand
GGCTTATGAGAGGGGGGACTTGTTTTGTATAGTATACGTAACACACTGCAGTGCCAGTATTTACTTCCTGCACTAAATGCTTGAAGCCCGGGCATAGTACACGACTGCATGCCCGATTGCCGCCCAGTTTTCTGAGGCATGGTTGCAACAACAGGTTCTGACCTCACAACTGACCGTAGCTCTGATTCGCAAGCACTAAATGCTTGGCTTATTGTGCTTATCATGTTATCCATGGGTGTTTGTACAACCAGCCATTGACAGACGTCCGTTCTACTGTTGCATGGATTAAATGTCTATACTGTATCTTAAGGCATGACAATAGGGAATGGATGCACAATTCAACGTAATCTCTTTGTTTTACTCGCCGACTGACGTCAGCAGGCTTGCTCATTAAGGTCAGTTTGCTTTCAGCTGAATCGTTTCAGGATCCATCCCCTTTTCAGAGAAAGAAATGCTCTAAATACAAAATGGATCTAAAACTCATCATATCATTTAGTGATGATTTAATTAGTAGTGCCTACACGCCTCTCAGGTTATGACTTGGAATCAATATAATGCCACCTATTGACACTGGAAGCAATACCTCTCTTGATCTTATCTGATGACCCTGATCTCAGCCGGAAGGCAGCATCATTGTAATAACAGTCATTGATAACCTTTGAAGTACAGGGAAATGAGTAGCATTACATGAATCTTTGCCTTCATGTAAATGGATAGTCTACGTGGCCGATTAGGGATAGCCAATTTATTTCAATAGAAAAATGAGCTGATTGCATGGGGCGTAGATATATAACACAGAGAAATTTCTGAGGAAAATATTTCATCATTGTAAGCAGGCAGGCCATATTGCCAATTGTATATGTACTATCAATTTCAATAGAAAATGAAATAGAGTTAACTGAAATTGGTTAGATATTTGCAAGAGGGTTATTTCTAGTGAAGGTTTTGAACATAATTTTACTAGAAACTTTCTCCTGTACTCCATGGTGTTCAATTAGATCTCAGTCCCTCAAATAGGATAGAGTTATGCACAACACTTTTCGATAATTGCCACAAACAAACGTAGAATCTGCCTAGTCCATACTAGTTTAAGGGTGGCTTATGCGGTTCATTTGTGAATAAAATATAAATAAAATATAAAATAAAATGTTTATATAGGCTAATCTGTCGAATAAAAGCAGGGTAGAGAGAAATCGGAGTCAAAACAAAATTAACACAAAAGCGTGGAACATTGTTTTCATTTCAAATTTTACAATTGTACAACAGGATTTTTATTTCATTTCTATATATAAACAAACAAACGAGTATTACAAAAAGGACGGCAGCATACAATTAAGGATATTAAGTATCAAATACACGTTTCTCTATCTCTTTCCCATTAGCTTGCAACATAACTACTTGCCCCGTTGCAAGTTGCAAGTGAATTCGGCAAAAAACGGCAATCGGGCAAGCAGAACAAGATCCGTACTTGCCCCGCTCGACAAGTAATGCTTCGAGCAGAGTCCTCGCAATGTAACTCACCTTTGTTTAACAGAGTGGCGGGGCAAGTGGAAGTGCCGGTGGGGCAGCTTGCCTAGCTCGGCAAGTAATACTAGTATTTTGAAACCTCAGTTGCACCCTGTGTAAACTATCTTAAAATAGCCAAACATTAATGACACGCCCATTAGCAGTCCCCAATTATAGTCTATGCACTTGTTTGATACTCGCTAGCGAAGTGTCTTGCTGTTTTGTCGGCCGTAAAATGATATCGAGCATTCATTAAGGTTGCTAACTGCGTAGCATACGCTGTTTGAACTTCCAACGTCATCATGTCCTCCTGAACAATTATGACGATCGCCATGGGGGCTGACTCAGCAGTCTCTCAATGCCAGGTTCAAGTGCTAGATTGAATGGTTAGGGAAAGCAACCTGACTACGTCGGCTATGATGATCTTCTCCAGCATCATCCAAGGCCTGGGCCTGATAGCAGAGTGGTCGGAGGCGTTGACAGTGACAGCTCGCCGTCTCTCACCACTGCCCTGGTTCCAAATGAGCCTAGCTGCCCTATGTGGTCCCTGCTGAGCGACGTTCTTGACCATGCATTCTAGCCTCATCCAGGGACTGACCTGATAAGCGGGTGGTCTACTGTAAGGCGTGACTGCTCGCTCTCTATTACCTATTCTCTCGTTCGAACACTGTATACGGCTTTAATTTGCTGTGCTAAAAAATTCGCTTTAAACCCCTTTTGGGAGGGGTATTTGTGCTACTTAAATTCGTGCATTCAAGCACTCAAACTACATCATTACTATGTAGATATTTATTTGAAGGGTGGTATTATCTCTATCACTTACAACTGGCTTGCCACGACGTTGCAGCAGTTAGGCTGAAAAGCGACGGTAAACGGAATTTAAAACTAAATTCTTGCCACTTTTAGTTTTGATTTCCATTGTTCCGTACAATATCAGAATTAGTAAATTTCTGATTGCACATTGTATTGTAGTTGTATTTTGATTTTGCGTGACCCTCAACCTAGCCAAGTACCACGCTAGATATTCCCTGCATGGTCCAGACAATAAGTAGATAATAAGCTACATCATCTGGATCAGCAGAGGCTCAATGGCAAATCCACTTATCAAATTCAGTATTGCATGATTGGATTGAGCTATTGTAGTTACGCTCATCATATTCTCATTTCTTAGAAAATGGGTCAATGCATTCTATGTCATTATATTTGGATGACCTGGGCAGAGATTATATAGGACATAAGGTTGGGAACATGTTATGAAATTCCCCTCCCCCCCTCCCTTGATCATTTTCCCTACGCCCACTGTTGTTAGCAGAGGCTCATCAGAATGGATAGTATTATTTTATGGGTTTTGACTTTTGTAATTACTCTCATTGGTTCCTCATCCGTTCAAAACATGGATCTATACGCACCTGTATTGTTTTGTAGGTAGATTTATGTATGTTTGGAATAAGGTTGTTTGCCACCCAATATAAATATGTATATGTATATATATATATATATATATATATATATATATATATATATATATATATATATATATATATATATATATATATATGTATATATATATATATATAAATATATATATATATATATATATATATATATATATATATATGTATATATATATATATATATATATATATATATATATATATATATATATATATATATATATATATATATATATGTGTGTGTGTGTGTATATATATATATTATAATCATAAAAAAACAAGAACAGCCATTTTAGCAATTTGTTTTGAGTTCCGACTCCTTTTCTTTTAGTATAACCTGATTTTATGAAATAAACACCAATATAAAGGATATGATGAAAAGGACATGTCTGCGATTCTTGCCCCAAAAAGTATGCATTAAAATTAATTTCAAGGTGCAAGTTTTGCAAACGTTCATGCAATTACAACTTTTAGAGTATAGAATAGAATTACATTGCCCCGCTCGATATTTGTATGCGAGTATTTTAAACCCTGTGCTGCATGCATACGATCTGCATTTCTAAAAAGTGTTTTACCTGTAAATATTATTGTTTGTTTCCATTCCTTGACTGGTGCAGGCGGGTCCTGACTTTCCTCTGACCTACCAAGTCGAAATGACTTAGCGGGAACATTACGAGGGTCGCAGTGTCAACAATTTCTGCTACAAACATTTGCTGTTGATCAACAGCAGCCCGCAACTTTCAACACTGACTTCAGATGCCATATAACCCGGGTGGTTATGGACGACACTCGATCCATCACTTGATATTATTCAAGTTCAGCAACCTAACATCTGGAAGGGATGGGTTGTTAATGCGGTTTGGTGGCTGTTGAACGAGTATTCTAGCTCATTGCTGCATGCCTATAAATACAAACGAATATATTACTTACTAATGCCATTTGCCTTTATAACGCTAAAGAACTTAACCATTACGCTGCTGGTGGCTACTTTGGCCAATACAAAAAATGCAAAAATCCTGAAAAATGAGTGAAATCCTGGCACATGGGTACTTATCTGAGGGTACTCAGCAAGAACTTTACAATGAATATCAATATGACAGGGCTTAGATGGTTTTAAAAAATCTTTGCGTTCTTGCGCTTTGATCGAAGTAGCATTGGAAGGGTTAAAATTCCACAGTAACAAATTCACCTCCCATTTTCGATAGACTTCACATTTACGAGTTATTACAATCGCGATTTACGAACTGCAGTATATACCCTTTTAGGGGAACCCTCTAAGATACACCTACATGTATAGCAAGAGTGTCAATCATGACATCATTGTGTATGTTACTTTATCGCTAGATTCATTTATTTACCTTGGCAATCTTTAAGAGTGTTCTACGACACACAAGAACAATACTTTTTATCTATACAAAAGATCGGTCACCCTAACCAAAACTAGTTTTAGCACTCCTTCGTCTTGAATACCTTGAAAAAATGCCAAATGGAAAGCATTTTAATTCTTCAGAATCAACTTATTACGGACCAAGTACGATCATGATATAGTTTAAATAAATAGTCATCATAATACAGCTTACAATACAAAATATGTCCATTCTTCAAGGTATTTAAATGGTCAAGAACATGTAAAGTCTCTCACTCCTTGAAGAGTGATAATTATAAGCTTGATGGTGCCCATTATAGTGAGAAAGTACATGTATGTAGTAGATGTGACAATTTTACGTTGGAAGATGCGAAACATGTAATTTTACAATGTGAATATACTGATACGATTGGAAGGAATATGTTTATTGAAATAGAGAATATGCCAAATAGAATAGGTTGAATAATTGTCAATGAGTCGGATGATATACTCGCTACAATTCTAGGGAAATACTGCACTCTAGTTGACCCGCAGTGTATGATCGAGTTTTGGAAGATAGTATGTACATATGTGAGCAAAATGTATTGGCTATGCACATGAGACAGGACTGGAATTGGCTAATTACACTATAATCTGACAGTTCAGACCGATGTAGGTCCCTCTCTTTTGGCTGCCATAAAGGGGTGATTTCTACATACTCTCCGAATTTTAAACTGTTTTTCCATGCTCTCCGGATAAGACCATTTTCAGACTCTCTCTTGGTGTATGTGTAATGTCATAGTGGACTATGCTGCTTAAAGATAACCATTAGTGTGATATGTAAAAAATGCCACCAGGTGCTTATTCTGTACTTTACTAGCATTGATAGCATTATAAGAATTTCTCGATTTTATTTTGTTGTTTTTTAGTTACAATTTTATTTTTCTCTGTTTCTTTTGTTTAACTTTTAGTTCCTGTGTGTATATCTCTTAAGTTTTTGTATCACGTAATTTGGTTTTGTTGTAATTTCTCTTTGTTTCGTATTCTTTGTATTTGTATGATTTTGTAAACCACATTTACAGTCAATAAATATACCATACAAAAATTAGCACAATATCCCAAATACAATCTTACATCGATCCAGCCGAGTTTATATAAAAATAGAGTAATATATAAAGCATTATGGACCCGATTAGGTCCTACGATTACTTGGAAGTTTTGAGGAGAAATATGAATTTTAATGAAGTCTGAAGTAATTGTGAAGAAGAGGATCATGTATCATTTAATAGTTATGAAAATCTGTAAAGGCACAACGGGATTTGTTTAGTCTATCGTATACTGCATTCCGCTGTTCTGTTAGAAAAAGAGGGCCTTTCGAATATATCCAGCTCAATCCTAATTTCATAATTAAGATACGTAGTATCATTGATTATATCACTAGGATACGATCTTCCTCACTGTAAAATTAGGAGACCAGTGGTATACGGTGGCCGAATGCAGAGATTCTGTTATATAACCAGTTTCGCTTTAACCCTTCCCATGCTGAGGCTACTTGCTTCCAAAGCATAATGAGGCTTACATTTATGAAAACCATCTAAGCCCTGTCATGTTGGTACACATTGGAAAGCTCTCACTGAGTACTCTCAGATTAGTACCCATATGCCAGGGTTTCAATCATTTTTCAGGTTTTCTGCATAATTTTGTATTGTCCAAATTGGCCAGCAGCAGCATAAGGGTTAATGTTCGATGCTGGCTGGTCAAATAGCTGTTAGCCATATGCAACACACAGTTATATTGAATGGCATGTGCATCTCTGACGTTATAATGATATCGCTTCAACCTAACAAAATAATGCAACACACTTGTTACAAGAAGGTCAAGAGGCCATGCCTACGTCAATTCTGCGAGGGTTATTTCCTTGTTTGTGAAATGTTTTACCTTTTCCGTATTAAGTAAATGTAATAAGCTATAGTAGTTATACAATATCTGCTTGGATCTGGTTATCCCCTTTCAGCCCTTACAGGTCTGGAACTGGCCAAAAGATCTGGCTATTTTGGTGAAACATTTTTAACAGAAGAATCTTCTGTAAACTATTTGCAGGGCCACTGACCGTGATCATGCGGGCATATTGCATAGTCTCAACTCCTTCTGTGGCACCAATTCTCAAGAGATAGCAGTAACAGAAAAGCATGGCTTCCTCTTTTCTACTAGTCTTCCTTCCGTGCTTTCAATAAGTATTCACAATTTCCGAAAATCACATTAATATTTAAAATGTAGTTGCCCTGTAGTGAGAAGCGACCAACAACTCCCGCTCAAAATGAGTTGACCAATTTATGCTTATCGCCCAATTACTTTCAATAGGATCCAACACGGAGGATACATTTGTCAATCAAATCTCTTTAGTTATGAATGGGTCAAATGGAACTGCGTGACTGCGTCTGCTTGACTTGGTATATATTCATAGGTCATTTGCCAGGAGGTTATAACCCCGTGAAAAATTGCATTCATTTGAATTAATGATTATTGTGAGATCGGAGCAATAAATCATCTTCAATCCTAATTACATTTGGTGCGGCGGCTGCAATTTGTGTAGTCGCCATGATCTGCTAGCCAGGGATTCCTACTATTTTTAAATGTTACGCCTCCTTTGGCCACCTTTTCATATAAGATAACTTACTAGTATTGGATTACTTTTTTTACTCAGATTTTCCATTACCCTGCGTTTATGACCATCTATCCCAAACAAAATATACATTGGCTGAAAGGTTCTCTTATAATAACTTCAATGACTCATTCACCTCTGAATACAGACTTGGGATCCGCCATAGCCCAGTGGTTGGCCTGGTTGCTATATAAATGTGTGGTTATTTGGAGGGCTGTCGATGGTGCTTCTGCAACTAAAAGACCCCTTGGAAATATTCGTAAAGAGATGGGAATTTCTTCTCAGTTCGAGGTTTCAATCTCGTCATGATATGACCTAAGCTGCAACGTAAAAACTATTCCTTTTGCATACAGATTTTATACATACGTCCATACTTTGAAAGCAAATCAACATTTGAGAAATATGGCACTAACGATATTTTGGTTTAGGGAATTAAACAATGCCTCTTCGAATTCAGTATTCAAATAGCTTCATTTTTTTTATTTGATGAGCTTTGTTTGAAGTTGCCCGATTATGTGTGCGTATGTACATACATACATAAATACATACACATACATACATGCATACATACATACATACATACATCAAATGAAAATGTATTTAGCATCACGTATGTATCCCTTAAGCAGGATATAAGGTGTGAGCAGGAATGAAAATATACACTGTACGTGCAGAATAATTGCAAACAGAGAATTGTGAGCCGAAAACCGTCAAATTCTACTATTGTGCAGGGAAGATTAATGCACGACTATTCATTTCTTATTCTAATTTCAGCCCCATTTTAATTTCATAACATTCCTTACCTTTTCTAGTTGAAAATAAATGGGCTTTCTAATTCTAACTTGCATAACTACGTAACAAAGCGAAAATTGAATATAGTTGAGATTATATTCCCACCGTATTATACTCAATCATGAATACTCCACATTTCGTGTAAATCCATTCACATTTCATATTCAGGATGCATGTTAGAAACACCCTTAAATTGGTGAAGTTTGATAAAGAGAAAAATGCTAGACACGTTTTCTACATGTACATGTACTTACCAAGCATTGCACATTATCTTACAATTTGTTATTCAGAAAGTATTTTCCCTAGCTAACTTCACTACCTGAGGTGTAATATATAGAACTGTCCAATGAGTGCTTGCTGTCTCTCACAACTGACTGAGCTTTGGGATCCAATCTTGGAATGCGTGTGCGTGCGCATAAATGAATACAAACCGTGCATAATCATAAATACAAATATGCACTTACATGTATGCATACAACATACGAACATACATACACACACGTACATACATGCATACGTACATTCATACATACATGCATAAATACATACGTATATACATACACATACATACATAAATACATACTTACAAACATACATACATACAAACACATGCATGCATACATACATACATACATAATACATACATACATACACATACCTAAATACATACAAACATACATACCTAAATACATACATACATACATAGGTACACACACATACATACACACATACATACATACATACATACTTACATATATACATACATGCATTGCGAAAGCCATATGTTGAACGTCACCGCCACCTAATTTCTATTTTACGCCGCAGGGAAAGTGTAGTAGAGCATGTGGAATATGTAAAGGCATAAACAATAGAAATCTGTCACATATCCATGTGGTACTCGTTCTTGCGAGTGGATATGCTCCCTCTACCAAGTTTTTACTAGATTTCCTGGTGACATGTAATGTTGTATACGAAGAGCATTTTCTGACCTCTGCGTGACCTTGATGTAAACCACACGGACTTATCTATGAGACTTGGCATCCTCGACCACAAGTAACCTCGAAACTGTGAACTTTCTCTCAAAACTGGGGAACTGGTCCGGGTCAGAAAAGAAACTCAAGGCTGAACAAATGTTTTAGTACGGTGATATATCTACCAGAAGCACATGTACGATTGCAGTTGTTTTTAGCGATGGTAAGCTTGTATAGAAACAGACAGACAGCCCTATTCTAGGAACATGTATGAACTTTAATTCATCCAAGTTCGTTGGGAGTTCTGCCCCCCCCCCCCCCAGTACGATGGACCAAGTGTGAAAGAGAAAATATTTGAATATTTTGTTTCACCACCGTATTTTTGGGGGAGAAAATATATTTAAATATATTTTCACCACCGTATTTTGGGGGGGAGAAAATATATTTAAACATATTTTCTCCCCCAAAAATACGGTGGTGAAAATATATTTAAATATTTTCTCTTTCACGCTTGGTCCATCGTACCCCAGCTTTGAGCTAAAATGTATCCATTGAGGATATTACATTGAGCTGAAAATGTATTACTTGAGGTTATTCCCCTTTTTCGCAATAACCACCTTGTTATGATAGAAGTTTCGTAACAGTTGCGTGATCTCAATTGTAATCAGAATATGAGAACCATTTTATTCTGAATCGGAGCCAATATCTCCTACAAAAGTAATTCATAATCTAAAGATCATTCACCCTAGGCCAGGTGGCAAAAAAATCCTATGGCAACTGCACTTGGACACCGGTCTTTGATAGGGATTTACATCCACAGGCATATTTTCAAATCATTTATAAAGCAAACAGAATTGATTTGCAATTAGATTTTTGCTAAAACCAACATTATTGGTTTATGCCACATGCACTGGCATAGCAGTTGGTGCTGGTTAAATGACCTCTCGATTAGGATAGTCCATTACTATATGGACGTCATGAATAATCCGGCTATTGTTATTATAGGTAAAGACTTGTGTAACACTGCACTGTACCTTTGTTATTTCTAGTTGCCACCCAATACCGGCTATTTATGGTTTTCCCCAATGCACGCCATATATTGGTCATGTCATTGAACTTAATACCCTCGATTGATCAGTTGGATAACCAACTAAATACTCTGTCAGGCTCCAAGGCTTATAAATCTCTAAACCTAGCACCAGACTCAATAAATATGTACATATATATATATATATATATATATATATATATATATATATATATATATATATATATATATATATATATATATATATATATATATGTATACAAATCCCACCGTTAGTCGACAAAAGACCAACCGTTGGTCGACAATTGTCGCCCATATGGTAATATCTGCTGTCGACTAAAGGTCAAAGCTCATCAATCGCATACAAAACAGGTTAGAGTTAATTAATTTATGTCATTCAGCAGTGTTCATCAAGCAAAGGTTGAAATGTCATTTTCTAATAGCTGGTATTTATATTTTGCAAGTTATGACAAATTAAATTTTAGGCAGATTTACAACAACAACCATTAGTCGACGCACATGTTTATCTTAATTTTCTCAAAAAAAACGGAATATGTTCTGCGTTTGTTATGTTGTACACATAAAGAAGAACTTATCATACCCATTTTGCATCATAACACGCAAAAACACTTTACAAAAATTAAGTTATACAAGATATATATTTTGGCCTGTCTATTTTGGTCCTAGAAAAGTTGGGTCTGATTTGCAATAGGTGGAGCTGCATATTTGGTGCATTCACTGAGAAATTGCTCAGTTGTAATGTTGATATCTATTGAAAATATTGGCCAACTAAGAGTATAAACAGCATTTTGTTAACAAGAAAGTAGTATAAGATATTAATCATAAGTTGAAAATGAAATATTCTATCAATTTCAATCAAAGTAAACTCATTAATAGATAAAAGCTGCAGTGGTCTGTCTACTTAATTAGTGACCATGCGGATATAAGGAGAGGGAGAAAGTTTCTCGTAAACTTTTAAAACTTTTTTTCTTTTTCTCCCAAAGTTCATAACTAATTTTCAGATGTACTTTCAATCATTTGACACATTATTAAGCATGTTGTATTCTGTATTTTTCACATTAAGTGCGCAACCTGGTGTAGAGGTGCTTGTTTATAGAATGTACTGGTTTAGGCATTTAAGCCTGTTAGGGGCCCTAGCCCACATAATGGCCAAATTAGTTACCCCTTGGATATACAAATGTCTTGAATTTTTCCTGCAGCCCCCTAATGGTATATGCCCTATTACAACATAAAGAACTCTTCCTTAGGACATATTCTAAGGTAAATTGTGTCCATTTAGGGCATAACTACCCTCATTCTTTAGTTACAAGAGGTTAAGGTTACCCTTATTTCAGATATTTCAGCCCCTGATGTCAATAAATCCATGGCCTTGTCAGGCCCACTTCTACCCTTTATATCTTGATCCCTATGCCCCCTGTTAAGCACAAATTTCAAATACATCTCCCTATAAGACCTTTCTTAAGAGTTACCCAATTATAATAATTTATATAATTCTTTTTTCCTGCCCAATTAAAACATAAAGAACTCCTCCTTAAGACATGTTCTAAAGTAATTAGTTGCCTTTTAAGGCATAACCACCCTTATTATTTAGTTACAAGGGGTCAGCCCCCGACGTCAATGAATCTATGACCTTTACAGGTTAACTTCTACCTTTCATATCTTGAACCCTAGACCCCTATTAAGCCCAGATTTCGAATAGATCTTCCTAAGAACCCCTTTGAGAGTTTTCTAACTTTAGTGGGCATAGCTGTGGCATTTAAATATGTTAAGGTGCTGTCCCACTTACGACTTTTAAGGTAAGACAATGTGCAAATTGGAAATTCGCAGCTTGTCTTAGCTTTTCTTAGCTTATCGCAGTTGTTCGCAATTATTCTTAGCTTTTCATAGCTAAAGCCGCGATTTAAAAAAAAAGTTTTACATGTAAAACTTTTGTGTGCGACAACATTTATGTCGTAGTGATGTGTTTTTTGTCGAACATTGACGTACATAGTTTAACATCATTTCGTATATATTCGTATATTTTCATAAATTATTATAGGGCCTACTCTGATGGCCGTGTGGTCTAAGGCGCCGCCACTGACCGCACGCTGTCTCTCACCACTGCCTGGGTTCGAAGTGGTGACTTAAACAACAATCGTAGTGTTTTTGCGAATTTTGCGATTTGCTAGTCGTCTTTTTGACGAATATTGTCGTAATTAGACGTACAAGTGGTGTACGTATACGTATGTATGTTGTATGCATTCGTACTTGGTTCGTATAAATTCAATATATATTGATATTGTCGACAGGTTAATTTCTAACCATCATTTCTTGACCCCAAGGCATCCATTTTAGCCAAAATGGCCAGTCATTCTTTCTTTGGGCCTCTTTTAAAAGTTAGTAGCCATTAATAGGAGTTGGCCATGACTTTTTGGCCTTTTTGGGGCCTTAGAGCTAGTTCCTTTCCAGTGATTGGCTCATCAGGCCTACTGAAGTGCCACTTTGGACATGTCAAATTTTTCCTACAGCCTAATGAGGGTTTATTAACATGCTCCATCGCTTGACTGTGGCCCCCAGCAGACATAGTGTTTAAACCACACCTTTACAGTGCCGACATTCAATTCCTGAAAACACTGAACACCAAACAGGCATTATGATAGTGACGAGTGTATTCAAATGAAGCTCCCATCAACAATTATGACTGGGGTTAATCACATTTGACAATGTGGGGGAATGAGGAATAAAAATTGCATCATTTCATATAATTTTTGTTCTGTTCAAATTTCATAACAACCTTTCTGCTTTTTTTTAACCCAGTGTCCATCACCTGCCTTTATTTGACTATTAAGCCAATAACAACTATACATTGTCCATAGGGTCTTCTGAGTAGGAATATATCAAGCTTTACAAAAGTACCCTCCCAGTATGGCATAAAACGTGAAAGGTAAAACGCTGTGAAAAGTTGAAACGTCAAGTATAGTATTTTAACATTTATGGATCGGGGACCATCACATTTTATAGATGTTGCGCCAAGACATTATGTATAATGAAATAATTTATACATCATGCTCAAGTGTTAAAAATGCTTTTGAAGATGTATTGATGATGTATGTGAGGATGAACTGATGTACATATGGTATACAGCTGAACTGACTGTAGACAATATGTATAGAAAATGTATCTCTAGTAGGAACGGGATGGGCTAGATTTCATTTTAGAAATATACCCATATTCCCCATAGTCCGCAGTAGTTTAATTGTCTTCTGTCTCCAACTATATACACCTCAACCATATGTGACTTTCGTATTCTGAATTGACACATTAGTTAGTTTGTTTGTATCTATGTTCCATTTATTTGCCTCTTGTGTTCAGAACGCCTATATAATTTCTGGGCATCCCCTGATGGCCGCATGGTCTTAGGCATTGCCACTGACTGCTCGCTTTCTCTCGTAATCGAGGGCCTACCATGATTACCAAGTGGTCTAAGGAGCTGCCACTGACTGCTTGCTGTCTCTCACCACTAAGGGCTTGCCCTGGTGCTCGAGTGGTCTAAAGAGCTGCCATTGACTGCTAGCAGTCTCTCACCACTGAGGGCCTACCCTGATGGCCAAGTGGTCTAAGGATCTGCCACTGACCGCTTGCTGTCTCTCACCACTGAGGGCTTGCCCTGGTGCTCGAGTGGTCTTAGGAGCTGCCATTGACTGCTAGCTGTCTCTCATAACTGAGGGCCTGCCCTGATGGCCGAGTGGTCTGAGGCGCTACGTCTGACTGCTAGCTGTCTCTCACTACAGGGCCTACCCTAATGGCCGACTGGTCTAAGGAGCTACCACTGCCTGCTAGCTGTCTTTCACCACTGCCTGGGTACAAATCTCTTATGTTTTAGGCATTGTCACTGACTGCTAGCTGTCTCTCGTCATAGAGGGCCTATCCTAATGGCTGACTGGTCTAAGGAGCTGCCACTGATTTCTTGCTGTCTCTCACCACTGACAGTTTGCTGTCTCTCACCACTGACAGCCTGCCCTGATGGTCATGTGGTCTAAGTCATTGCCACAGGCTGCTAGCTGTCTCTCACCACTACCTGGGTACAAATCTCATCCGGGGCATGTGAGAAAGTTGACAGTGACTCTGTGTTAGACGGTGTTTTTTTGCCGGGTACTTTTGTTTAGTCCACCACTTACAACTGGCTAGTAACGACAAAAATCAAACTCAAACCATGTATAATTTGGTCAATAAATATACTGTGACTACTACTACTTCTACCACTACTACTTCTACTACTACTACTACTACTACTACTACTACTACTACTACTACTACTACTACTACTACTACTACTACTACTACATACTGTTTTCAAATGGTGGGCCTATCCACAATAATGAACTAGGGTTCATCAAAGTTGGACATTTTTCATTTCTAATCTACGTTCCATTCAAACCATTTCTGTCAGATTTTTTAATCAATATTTCTTTTACCATGCTTTTAGGTGACTATTTAGCCTATACAAAAGTTATATTGCGTAAATGGTCCTTTGACAAGGAATACATAAAGAGTGATATGAGTAACCTCCAAGCATGGGGAATGATATGAAAAGTGAAATATTGAATGAAATGCATAAAGTATTCAAATGTAGCATCTTAACACCATAATGAAACGAGACCATAGATTTATTTTTAACCCTTGTGAGTCAAACTTGTAATACTGCCCGATGCCAAAGTGTAATGGGATGACTGGCCGAAATCGGATACTAGGTTCTTGATGTTTAGCGATCTTATAAAATATTAGTCCACCATAGTCACCATGTAATACCTCACAGGCACGACATTCTGACAGCCAATTGCCCAATTTCCAGGCTACATAGAGGGATTTTGATTTGGTGAGTCACGCTCTTCTTGAAATGAATTTGATTATCTTACACACATATGTGCGTGCATGGTACTCTAGGGTGGTGTTACCACACGGGCATATATGCGCACGTGCAAATGGAAGGGTTAATATGTGAAGGAAAGAGGAATACGGAGGGAAGGGTATAAAGGCAGTCTTGTTATCAACAATATTGGACAGGGACCATCACGTCAGGTGCGAAGTATCGGGGGGGGGGGGGGGGGGGAGTTGAAAATCCCCTTACAATCCACAAAAGATACGCGGCTCTGACGCCGAGTGACTCCCGAAGAGACTGGGCTTCCGAGTCTGCTGCCGCTAAACAGGCAGAGAATTACAACATCAAATGTTAAAATTCGTGTTCCCGTTCATCCAATATCAGTTTTTTGATATAAAGAAGGAGTTTTTTTTTGCTAGAAAAAAGTCAGCGTTTGAAAAAAAATAAGGGTGCTTTTTTGGTCTGAAATGAGTGCTTTAGGGGTATTTTAAAATTTTGACAACGAGCGTATGTACCCCCTATATACCGAAGTGCCCCCGCTCGGGCACAGTGTGGGGTAAAGTGTTTTAAAGTTATACGAACTAGAAGTTGGACACATATGTTTTTCTAACTTTCGACAAAAAAGCCTAAAGGAATGGCTATCAAATTTCACCTAAGCAAATATTTGAAAGAAACGTGATACCCTTCCTTCCGCAATGATTTTTGTTCCATATCTGCGAAAGTTGATGGTCTCCGATCTATAATTTTGGATGGAGGCTCCGTTTGAAAACCCCCTGATTTTCTCAATATTTACCACCCGAACCATACACCCTGCCGAGAGGATATTTTTGTGATAATTAATGTTTTCCTCATAGAAATAAATTTCTGGCAATATATGCGTTTTGGATGATAAATAGTTCAATAAAATCAGCGGAGAGGGAAAATGGGTCAAAAAAATTAACCCACACGCTACTATAAGAGCCTGCTACCCTTATTCATTATCACTGGATAGCATACATCTATGGTGACACGGGGCCTTCCGTAAATACTACAGCTAGGCATTTGGTAGTTGGAACCCATAATAGGGGTACAATTGATAACGTGTGACAACACTATCATTGCAACTAACAAACAAGGGCGATTATATCAATTAAGGTTGAAATCCCCAAGTAGCACATCTTTTGTCTAGAGCCTGCATGTTTACTCCAGTGCTCGAGTCTGATATGGCTTGGGTCATGATACACTCAGCTTTGATACCAGCAGATGCTAGAGATCCTCACCTGGTACTACAAAAATGGTATATAGGTCATTGTTGTGTTAATATGATGAAAAGATGCTACAACGTATGGCAATTTACTCATACCATTAGTACTGAACTTACTACTGTTACTAAAACTACTAGTGCTACTACTACTACTACTACTACTACTACTACTACTACTACTACTACTACTACTACTACTACTAGTATTACTACAGTAACTACGACCTGTCCAAGCTGTGGCAATGTCACATTTTTTGCACATAAGTGACAAATATTGCGACATTCAAAGATTTTTATTTTTAACCAGTAAATGTAAACATACGCATTATGCGTGTGTGGTATTGAAAGGGTTAAGATGTGAAGGAAAGAATAATATGGAGGAAAGGGTACTATGTTAATATATATTTTAGCTTGTTGAAATATCATTATTGTCTGAAAGGTATTCATAAAGGAATACATAAGGGTCACAAAAATATCCTCACCCTAACCTGGGGATAAAATGTGAGAGATAAGGAGAAAACGACTCAAACAAAAGGCTTAATGTTTTCAAATGGAGCAACTAACCTCAATTATGGTACAAGGACTGGACCTTATTTAGAAATATGAAGGAAAGATTAATACGGAGCAGAAGATATCTCATGTTTTCACATTTTTGTTTTGTTCAAAATTTCTGTGCAATTTTTCAAGTTATTTTGACTCGTTTTATCTTTCTTTTCAAATGAATCTATTCAGCTATTCTGATAAGGAATACATCAGGCGTCACAAAAGTACCCTAACACCTTGGGTAATTTTTTTAAAGTTATGTGAACTAGGAGTTAAAAATACATTTTTTTCTCATTTTCAACAAAACGCCTAAAATGCCTACAAAATTTGACCAGAGTAAATTGGAAATAAATGTGATACTCCCTTCCCTCCGTAATGATCTTTTTTCCACATTTGAAAAAAAAAACCCTGCAAGATCTCAATGTTTACCACCCAAACACCGCTGAGAAGGTATGTTTGTGATACTTAATGTATTCTTCATAAAAAATAATTTCAGGCGATTTATACGTTTTAAATGAGAAATAGTAATACAGAAAACGGACAGAGGAAAAATGAGCAAAAGGAATTAACCCACAAGCTAACGTTAGAGCCTGCTACCCTCATTCATTATCACTGGATAGCATACATCCATAGTGACACAGTGCCTTTCGTAAATACTACAGCTACCTAGGCCTTTGGTCATTGAAAGCTATTATCTCTTTGTTATGTGGTGCAACTGATAACAAGTGGCAATGCTATCATTGTACCTTACAAACAACAGGGATTATATCAATTAAGGTTGATATCCCCCAGTAGCACATCTTTTGTCTAGAGCCTGCATGTTTACCCCAGTACTCGAGTCAGAGATGGCTTGGGTCATTGTATCAGTGGTGACTAAAATTTGAGTGATACACTAGCTTTGATACCATCAGATGCTAGTGATCCTCGCCTGGTACTATAGAAATGGTCTAGACGGTCATTGTTGTACTGTATGAAGAAAAAGATTAGGCTACACCGTAAGGCAATTTACTCATACCATTACTACTAGCACTAGTACTACTACTACTACTACTACTACTACTACCACTACTACTACCACCCCCCCCCACCACTACTACTACTACTACTACTACTACTACTACTACTACTACTACTACTACTACTACCACCCCCACCACTACTACTACTACTACTACTACTACTACTACTACCACCCCCCCCCACTACTACTACTACTACTACTACTACTACTACTACTACTACTACTACTACTACTACTACTATGACTGCATACTAAAGGCTGATGATATCAGATATAAGGTATGTCAGATTATAGGAAGATGCGCGAGAACTGTCACCTCTGCATATGAGAAAATGTAAAACATCACTCTCCAATGCCCCTTTAACGAAGAGGAAAGGAGTAAGATGTTCAAACAGTTAAGAAATCTAGAGGATAACTTGGGTTCATATATCCTTGACCAATGTCATTATATCCTCCCAGTTATCCTGGGAAATGTGTATTTGATACCATCAGATGGTAGTGATCCTCGCCTGGTACTATAAAATGGTCTAGATAATCATTGTTGTATTGGTATGAAGAAAAAGATAAGCC
This sequence comes from Maea johnstoni, assembly GCA_963942565.1. Classification (NCBI taxonomy): domain Eukaryota; kingdom Metazoa; phylum Annelida; class Polychaeta; order Spionida; family Magelonidae; genus Maea; species Maea johnstoni. The sequence continues at coordinate 44,768,264 of OZ012685.1, read as the reverse complement.
TATACCCTAAGGCAATTTATTCATACCATTACTACTAGTACTACAGCTGCTGCTACTACTATTACTACTACTACTACTACTACTACTACTACTACTACTACTACTACTACTACTTCCTAGACCTGTCCAAGCTGTGGCAATTTCAGACTATTTTGTGCCATAAATGACAAATATTGCGACATCCAAACTTTCTTTCATGATTTTGAATATCACATTTCGTGCGATGGCGGTTTTTATTTTTAACACATAAATGTACACATACAATATAGACCAAAGTTAACATCAAATAAATAAACAAATGACCTGTTTTCTCTATCCATACAGTATGTGGCATACTCATAACTGACATTCAAACTTAATGCGACATGATGCGTAGATTTGAGATGTTCAATTTTTGCGCATAAAGGTCGTAAGTGGGACAGGGCCTTTAGTCGACTGGTAAACGTATAAAGGCATTAGCACTGACACCTGCTAAATATGTTGATGCCCAACTGATAGGACCCCGGGTACGGATTATCAGTTGATTCCAGCTGGAATCCAATTGATAACCCGCTACCTGCAGCAATCACAATTAGGATCCCGTGACAACTGGACGGTTGATGTTTAAGCATCTGAAGTATGAACACTTAACATTGTGTCAGACAAGCCTACCATAAAAGTGGCATTTTATTTGTGTAAAGGACAGATAATTTCCGATTTTCGCTGAATGCTAGCGGCCAAGCTTGATGGCGAATAAGGCTTCAAAACTGGAAAATGCTCTCATATTCAAAATGATACATGTATCTCATCACATAATGTATTAAATGCTCCTTGTGCGTTCACCGTATTTTGGGGAGGGAAAAATTAAAAAAAAAACTTTATTTTCACGGTCGATTTTTAGGGGGAGAAAATGAAAAACTTTATTTTCACGACCGTTTTGTCGGGAGAGAAAATTTTAAAATGTTTTCACAACCGTTTTTTGGGGCGAGAAAATAAAACTCACTAAGCAAGTAAGCTGACCTGTACCTGTTACCTAGGGATTATTTGTCTCTCAAGTGACCTTAATTGATAACTACTGTATTGCCCTGCATATGCTCTTTTGAACTATCTAGTATCATGGTGAATTATACAAGTGAGCAAGGGTCGCTAAATCACAAAATTCACCAATTTGCCCATTAAGCGCGTTCAAATGAAATTTACATAATCAGTATTTATCAATAACTAGAAAAGTACCCATCCTGCGGACGGAAACCATGAAATATCTTATAATAGCAAACGTATCAGAGCACCAATACATCCATGAAAGAGAGCCCCACCCTCCTCCCTCTCTTTCAGCCCATCTCTATGCCCCACCTCCCTCTCTCTCTCTCTGTCACCCCATCTCTCTGTGCCCCTCTCTTTCGCTCTGGCCCCTATTTCTCTCTCTTTCTCTCTCACTGCCCCCTCACACTCTATCTGCACCTCTCTCTTCCTATATCACTGCTGCTCTCTCTCTACCTCTCTCTCACTCTGCCCCTCTCTTTCTCTCTCTGTCCCCTCATTCTCTCTCTCTCTCTCTCTCTCTCTCTCTCTCTCTCTCTCTCTCTCTCTCTCTCTCGCTGCCCTCTCTCAGCCCCATCCCTATTTCTCTCTGCCCCCCTCTCTCTCAGCCCCCTCTCTCTCTGCCCCCTCTCTCACTTTCACTGTGCCCTCCTCTCTCTCTCTCTCTCGCTTCCCTCTTCCCCCTCTCTATTTCTCTCTGTCTCTGCCGCCTCTCTCTCTTCCCCCTCTCTCTCTCTGCCCCCTCTCTCTCCTTCTCTATGCCCCCCCTCTCTCTCTCTCTCTCTCTCTCTCTCTCTCTCTCTCTCTCTCTCTCTCTCTCTCTCTCTCTGTCCACCCTTTCTTTCTCTCTCTCTCTGCCCCCTCTTTCCCTCTGACAGCATGCACCTTGGTCCTAAAGCGACCTCCTGGGGTGGTACAGTTGGCCTCTGTGTAAGTGGTCACGGACCTCCCGGAGAGCTGTAGTAAGCCGTAGTAGGCTCTCCTGAGACTGCCCGAACGACGTAACTTTTTGGGTGTTGCGCGAGTGGTGATCGGACGTCCCGGAGAGCTATACAGGTTTAAAAATCATCATCAAAATCATCTTTTTGATTAATATTTTGAAATTTATTTTCGTTAAGAACCATCTAGATACACTCGTCCACCAAACTGCCAACTCAGAATTAGGCAAACAGGCGCGGCAACGGAGATCATGCGTTGCAAAGGATTGGGCCTCCTCTCTTATAATATAGATACATAACATATTAACCTGGCTTGAACGCGCTCTGCGGGCAAAGCTACTATTTGAACCATTTCAACATGGGCTCAAATCTCATTAGTAGGCATGGAGGCAGCCATTTTGTTGAAGGTCATAGGTCAATGTCACTACATTGAAAATTTCTGATTTTCATCAAAATCCATAAGTAAGGCATTCTATGAAATGTCATTACTGGATCTCCTCCAACATCTTCATAGTATACTCATATAATAGGTTTTTGGTCAACTGGGTACATTTATAGCTGAAATATGAGTCAATGCAAATATGCTGACACATGTCATTTCAGAGTGGTCATATGCAATATCCAGGGCCAGGATTGGGGAATATGTTAGCATAAATGAACAAGCAATACCTCAGCTACATGATCATATGAGTTTAGGTTAAATTCATGAAACTTGGAAAAAATTGGGTAATTTGTATAGTAAACCAGAACAGGTCCTTTGAGAAACCGTGGTACTCTTACTTCCGAAATACCCTTAGCTATAACCAAGGGTATATACTAGGGGATCATCTATATAAACTAGGCCAAATTTCAAGCAATTCGAAATGGATGAAAGGGCCAAAATCATTTCCTTATCGTGTGCGAGAGCTTCTATAATCTGGGGCAGATCAAGGATTTCATAAGGGGGGGGGGGGGGATCACATTTAGTTTTTGCCGTTGCCCACCAGGAGGTGGATGATATAAGTTCAGGGGTTGATCACTTATCGAGGTACTAAGTTGTTAATGTCCAGAAGGTGTTTTTTGTGTCATATATAAAACAAATATCTTCCATCACCTAGTGGGCAACTGCAAAAACTAAATGTGACCCCCCCCTTATGAAATCCTGGATCCGCCCCAGATTATAGAAGCTCACGGGCACACTAGTCACGAATTAGCCGTAATATAGCAGAAAAAGTAATGAAAAACGTAATTCAAAATCCAAATGTACACAACGTCACATTTTAAATGCAGTAAAACTTACTGATTGCTGTCGCTGTGCAAAACGGACATTTCCTCATTTAAGAGATGCCGGTGACCCCTAAAATCTTTATTCAAGCGCCTCAATATTGATCAAGGATATAGGATAATAGGAAGAAATTTTAGTTAGTGTCAGCTGCAGCTGCAACAGTAGTAGTAGTAGTAGTAGTAGTAGTAGTAGTAGTAGTAGTAGTAGTAGTAGTAGTAGTAGTAGTAGTAGTTGTTGTTGTTGCAAAAGTCATTTACACAGGTATCGTCTTGTGAGGTGGTCTTATGTCTTGCGTCTAAAACTGGTTCAATACACCTTTTTCATGGCTACATGTAGTATGATTCTTAAGGGGAAGGTGTATGGAATATTGCTATAACGCGCTTAATGTGATTTTATTTTAGGCTCGGGGGTTGGGGGTCGGGGAGGGGGGGGGGGCGGATTTATGGTCGACCAGCATGAAAATAACCCTCGCATGCCCAGAACATTTCCACAAACTTACAATATGTGGTCTCAATCTGAAAATGATTTTCTCTTTTCATCATGTTGTAGATTCTAGTTTTACGCTCTCATGTGTACCATGAGATGTACTACATGTAGCTGTATCTCAGCTGTACTAATACCTTAAGTAATGGGTATATCATAGACAATGGTGCTCATTCAAATAGTTCCCAAAATTCTCCATCCTTGTACCTACCATTAATTATCATGAAATGAAAACAATGCGGGCCGGTCCCAATGAATGTATTTTTTTCTTTTAAAATTCAGATATTTTCAACTATCAACAATTTTCGCGTTGAAGAATGTTAATGTTTTATGAAAGGCACCCTTTCAGTTAAACCTTGCATATATATTGTATTTTTACCCACATGCATCTCTTCAGGGGTGTCCAAATTCGCATTATTCAATCAGCATGGGACAGAGGCCTCAGGACGTGCGACCAGAGGAACCTCTAATAATGACAGTTAAACAGAATTTTCGGGAAGCATGAGTCTACTAGATGTTTCACTTACATACCAAATTAAGAAAACGTGTAAAACGGGATGCTGTTTGGTATAATAAAGCTGACATCCATGCTGACATGCCAGCATGGACAGCACAGTAAACCTACTTCTCATATATTGAGATGATCATTGTAAATTTCACCTTGTCAAGGATTTTGGGTGCTCGGGGTTGAGCAGGGGGGTGGGGGTATGCAGTTTGGCATGATAAAACAAGTATGACATCCCAGCATGGTCAGCATTGTAAACCTGTCAAAGTGCATTTTGTAAATTTCAACTCGGGTGACAATGCTCACTCAGGGACAATGCTCACTATCATTTTAGCCACTTCACAGGGATGTCATATTTGTATATTGTCACCTGGTGACAGTATGCAATATTCGGACCAATTGTCGCACAGCGCCCAACAAAGCTGGCAGTATCCAGGATTTATTGTCTTTGCTCCAGGACTTCAAAATATATGGTCATAAAAGAGTTGGATTGAGCGTGTGTGTTTTTTTTTAGGGGGGGGGGGGTATAGAGTTTGGTATGATAAAACAAGTATTAAATCCCAGCATGCTCAGGTATTGCACTGGTATTCCTATTTCAGGCCTAGATTTCTCTCTTACATAAGTGAGAATCAGGAAACTGATATAGTTTAGTTGATATCTTTTGACTTAGCTTGAGATGTTATGTATGTATTCCATGAAGCACAATTATAATGTGGCATTAATTATAACAATTAATTCAATTTTATCCTGCTTCATTAGGCCAACATTACTGTATTTGTGCCCCTATCCTATGGGTTCTTTTGTGAAGCAAACGATTATTTGAATATCAATCTGCCCTTCGATAAGGGAACTGAAATCCATTCTCATTTACTTTCAATATGTACATTTTAAATGAGAAACATAAAATAAATATTAGCTTAGAATTATTTAAATGAATAGTGAAATAAACTTACTTTTGAACATAAACGTGTGTACATGTACTTACTAATTTCTACATTCAACTGTTCATGTTGTTCTCCACACAGCTTAATCCATATCAAGCAGTCATCCACTTTGCTCTTGGGTATGGGAAATGGATGGAACTTGACAATAACTATGTATTGTTTTTAATAGTGCCGGCTGAAACTATTTAACCCCCCCCCCCCCCTCCACCATGGGCATCTTTAAACCACCATCTCAAAATATCATTCTGTCAATATACATCATTATTCATTATTAATCCTTTAAGAATGCTAAAAAACTATCCTTAAAGTGAGAGAAATCATCATTTACTGCTGCCTCTAGTAGTAGAACACTACTGACCATCTTAACTACTTCCTGCCATTATTTCCAGATATACACCATGTTGGCCCTATCAATTGAACGATGTAAAATATTTGTAAAAAAAGCATTTCATTTCCACAACTGTTTTGGGGGGGAATAAAAAATTAAAACTGTATTTTTCCCGACCAATCTAGAGGGAGGGTAGAAAATTTTACTTTTTCCTAACCAATTGAAAGAGAAAATAAAAAACTTGTTTCACGACCGTTTTGAGGGGAGATAAGATAAAACTTTATTTTTCCCGACAACTCTAGAGGGAAGGTAAATATATTTCAAGCAATGACTGGTTGCATTTTCTTCATTCCCAAACTATAATCATAGGACGCCATTTGTTTTTTATGCTTAATGTACAACAATCAGTGGTCATACAAATCCGGAATGTGATTTGAATGAAATTTGTATGGCATGCAGGTAAAATGGATGTTTATGTAGATATGATACTGAAAAAACACCTTCCTTATAAGAATTTCACCCAGATGGTTGGTTTTGTTGATAAAATATATAGCATATGTCGGCTGATGGTTGCAATTGTTGAAAATAAAGTATATGTCGCCATAAGGTTGGTTCTAGTGATGGACTATGATTGGTGTTCCTTAATGGTTGGATTTGTGGAATCACAAAATACCCCTTAACCATTGGTTGACACATCAAAAAACTATATCTTTTAAAATAAACCAATCATGCAATATTTCACCACAAATTGACATATCTTTTGCAAAAAGATTGCCTTGCTTAGTGAGGTTCGCCTCATACCTTAAATGACAGATATATGAAGTGTCACCCAATGGTTGCCAAAAATAGCATGGTCACCTAATGGGCACTTTTGCTGTTATATATATATATATATATATATATATATATATATTAGAGCTGCACTCACCACTCACGAACTCGAGTGACTCGAGCCCTGGGACAAACTCGCCGCGCTCGAGCTGAAATGTTCAAATCGTGAGCTCGTCTATGTTGGGAACACAAACGTAACACAGAGCACCTAACACACATTATAAACATACATAACTGCTTATCGCTGCCATGTCTTCTTTACAATCTCCAATGTATACATTCAAGCGGTGTTGAGTGTTAGTCTGACCTTTGTACCTCGTCAGCACGTTTTAGAATTAAATGAAATGGCAATGTTAATTAATCTCCGCCAATAAGTATTTATTTCTTAATAGCTAGGATAGAAAATAAGTATTTTTTTGGAAAATCGGAACGTCCGTGAGCTCTGTTCTCTGATGAGCTCACGAGTCAAACGGGTGGTGAGCTCATGAGTTGATCTCCCTCCGTGAGTGCAGCTCTTATATATATATATATATATATATATATATATATATATATATATATATATATACTATACTATTTTTACCCACATAAAATTGCAGTTAGCCTGGCTCACCAGGGATCAGGGGTCAAGTACTTGACCTTCGGCCCCTGTCAGATTTGAAGGCGGTGGTTAATGGCTGTATTCAGTATCCATGTGCGTCCCCATAACTAGACTTTTGTTCTGCCCTTTAATATGTATATTGGGCAATTTAATAAAGACGAGATTTTAAAATAGCGCTTATGGTTGGAGAGCTATTATCGCTATTTTATTGTTCCCGCTATACTTAAGTGATTTACAGTATATATACGATCACCAACTTACTGAAAGCCAGGGTATTGGTAACTCACAGTGACTGATAAATGAGTTAAAAGTAATCCCCAATGATCTGCAGTGAAACCTCGCAGTGTGAACACTCCCTATAGTGAACACTTATACCAAGTCCCGTTTATTCTAATACATTTTACTTTTATGAACAGTGTACACTTTTTGAAGCTAAAAGGTCCTGAGAACCACCTAAGTGAAGACCAGGGCCCCTAAGTATAAAGCTCTACGTAGTACTTGCGACGTGCTTGTGCTTTGAAAGTCCATTGTTCTCCCTTTGTATTCCTAACCACAAGCACCTCGCAAGCACTACGTAAAGTGTTATACTTATGCTGCTCTCCCACATACGAATTTTAAGGTGCGACAAGGTGCGAATTAAAAAGTCGTAGTTTTTCGTGGGTTGTCGTGGGTTCTCGCGGTTGTTCGCAGTGAGTCTTAGGTTTTCGTAAGTAATGCTGCGAATTTTTAAAAAAGTTTTCCATGTAAAACTTTTGGGTGCGACAAAAATACTGTCGTAAGGAAGTCATTTTTGTCGTACATTGTCGAACATCGTTGTACATGGTTGAACATCGTGTCGTAATATGTTGTACACTGTCGTATGTAATCGTACATTTGCGTACACTCATCTAAGGTACGAAAAGGTGCAACTATATACATGACCTACTTCAGAATGGAAAAATAGGTAATTGGCCAAAAAATTTCCTACAAAGCCACGAATTGACGGTGATTTCATCACAAATCGTAGTATAATCACGAATTTTGTTATTTTTAGTTTGAACATATACGTAATTAGTCGAACATTGTCGTAAGTAGACGTAGACCTGGCGTATATATGCGTATGTATGTCGTAGTTAGTCGTATTTATGGCGTGCATATTCGCACACATTCGCATACATACGCACCTTCATATTCGTACCCAACTACGAATGTGTTCGCCTACTCACGAATAATTTCGATAGAAAACGCACAATGTCGCACACATGATGTTGTAGTCGTACATCAATCGTATATGCTGTCGTGGGATGTCGTATTCTTTCGTGGTTGAACGTACATATCTAACGATTGTGGAAAACACCACTTTTATAGTCAATTCGTGGCTTTAATCGTAGACTTGAGATCGTGTATGTTCGCACATTAGATTCGTATGTGGGAGACCAGCAGGGCTCCAGTGTACTAGTAGGGTCACAGTCAATTGCACTCTTTGCGTTTTTCCGTTCACACTGATTACTTCCACCTGATCTCCCCGGATTAAGTTTAGCATAAATGATTGCAATTGCATTTGTGTCAGCTTGATTTGTTGCTTGAGGCAAGGGTTTATCACTGGTTGGTGGGTATGAGCGAGTACTGAGCAGTGAATGGAGATTCTTAGGATTAAGAAATGATCAAAAGCCAACCCTAACTCTAGATCTTGTTCCTTTGGTACAAAGCACATCAAAGTATCAAAGTGAATGGTAATCAATATTTTACGCAATAAAAGGTGACCATGTTCCAGTCAAAATCATTACTTTTCTGAGCAGCACTAAGTTGCCATGAGCCTGACCTGCCTTTAGAGAAAATGTGAAGGTTATCCAGAGCAATAGAAGTAGGAAAAGCCAGAGATCACCAGCCGCAAGATTCAGGGCCTGTGTACCTAATATAGAATGATAAGGAGAAGATATCATAATATACATATATATATATATATATATATATATATATATATATATATATATATATATATATATATATATATATATATATATAATATATATATATATATATATTGTATATATATATATATATATATATATATATATATATATATATATGTATATATATATATATATATATATATATATATATATATATATATATATATGTATGTATATAATGATTATATGTCTATATTATATCATTCATTCGTGTTTGTATATATATATGTCAATAAATGATTTATAGATAACTAAAGTGATATATCAATATTTATAGTTCTATTCTAAACATTTACGATTGATTTTGTTCTAACTATTAATAATAAATTATCTATTCACATAAAAAACTAATGATTACAAATATTAAAAAATATATGGATTTTGATTATTATCAATGTCTTACCAATACAGACATTCATAGGTATTAGAAATGCCTATTGAAATTTCTGAATGCTTGCCTGAAGGTACAGTACATGTAGACTTCTGTCATGCCCTTTTCATTGGCCTGGGTTGAGTGTTTCACCGCCAGGTGGCCATGGTACGATGGACCAAGTGTAAAAAGAGCAAATAAGAAAACACTTTTTTATTTTCACGAACCGT
>OZ012685.1:44749285-44758598 GCA_963942565.1 Maea johnstoni | reverse complement strand
TAGCAGTGAGGCAAGTAGACCAATAACATTTACCCAAAATCAAGAACTTTACGAAGATTCGTATACGAAACTGGCAAATGATAAAGCCAGTCTTTTGACAGAAGACTAAAATCGGACGGTCAATGTCCCATTCGAACACGATTAATAAGACAGAAGACTTAGACCGGAAGGTCAACGTCCTTTTCTAACACGATTAATTAGAAAGCAGTTGGATGACATTTAATCCACTGGGCAATGATACAGTTCAGCGTTAGGAGTAATGGTTGACTAAGTGAATTGCTCCGCCGTGAGCAGAATTGGTAATGAATTTGGGCGTCATCCACATGGAAATTATATGAGGCAATAAGGGCCGGTTGTGTCTTAAATGGATTAAAATGAATTGGCATCATTGTCACTGTACCTACTATTCCACACCCACACAAAAATGTATATGTATGTATGTACGCATGTAAGTATGTAGGTGAATACACACACACACACACACACATATATATATATATATATATATATATATATATATATATATATATATATATATATATATATATATATATATATTTCATGAAGTAATGAGATTAGCAATTAGAAAGCAGATATATGCAAAGTTAAAAATGATATAGGACAGGCTTTATTTCCATTAAAATCAAATTGTTACAAATATAATTCATGATGACTGCGTTCACGAATAACTGTATTTCGAGAGCGAACCTTGAGAGGGGAATCTGTAGAGATTAATGTCTTATCTATCTATTAATCTGTAGAGATTAATGTCTTATCTATCTATTAATCTGTAGAGATTAATGTTTTATCTATATATTAATCTGTAGAGATTAATGTCTTATCTATCTATTAATCTGTAGAGATTAATGTTTTATCTATATATTAATCTGTAGAGATTAATGTCTTATCTATCTATTAATCTGTAGAGATTAATTTCTTATCTACCTATTAATCTGTATAAATTAATGTCTTATCTATGCTCTTGTAGATGCCGAAATTTACGCACACCAGGAAATTTTCTCCTCATTAACCTGGCAATAAGTGACTTTCTTCTGGCAATCACTGGATTCCCGATGTATGCACTCTCAAGTTTTTACGGTCGGTGGATATTCAAACTAGAGGGTGAGTATAGCATTTGTGCAAATATGTCAAAGCTCTTTGTTCAACTGTTCTCTACATCAGTATTCACCCAACTTGTGGTGCACACTAACTATCCTGCAATAAGAATTGGTCTCCATTTCTGAAATTGATGACAAAACATTGGTAGATGGAAACTGGAAATGAAAAGTCTAAAAAAATAATAATTTTGTATTAATTAGGGGTTGTTCATATCTCAGAGGTATTTTCATAATGTAACAGATGCAAATGGGAACACAATTGTTTGTGATCCGATGAAGAGGTGTTCACATCGAGAGGTGTCACTGTATTTCGCTAAACTGTATCAGAGATTATACCTATGGCTCGGAATACCACGTTTTTATAATTCGGTTTGAAATCTACCACCTTTGTTAGAATACTGTATCCACTAGTGATGTAAGGATGTGCTCGTATACAAAAATCCTGATCTTTCACATACAGAAGTAAGATACCTGACAAATGTATATAAGAAATATCACACTACTTCTCCATTTTAAATATTTAAATATTTCCTCATTGCAGTGTTAAATGTGAGCACTACTCATTGAGCAGATGACTATTCTGCCATAAAATTTCAGATTCAAAATTGATAAGTGCCATTTCAGATTATTTATTACACAAGTTCCCATGACAAAGATAAACATTAGCATAATATAGAAAATATTAAAAACAATACCCTGTTTAGTTTTTATTGAGGGTGTGTACACTATGAATTAGTTTTTATACTATTAATCGAAATATACTATTAATCAAATCACAAGATACTGCATTATTCAAAACCTTAATATGTGTTCACTAGGGCAGTATGTGTATCAAATGAACGTATCCAGTCATCTTGACCAAACCTCTGGCTCTCGGCCCTTTGGTCTGGACAGGATGACTTCAAGCGCACAACCAATACACATATTGCCCTAGTGAACAGTTATTAAGGCTTTATTACTTTACTAGCTTAACCCTTCCAATGCTAAGGCTACTTTCGTCCAAAGCACAAAGACGCAAAAATTTCTGAAAACCATCTAAACCCTGTCAAGTTGGTATTCATTTGAAAGCTCTCACTGAGTACTCTCAGATGAGTACCCATATGCCAGGGTTTCAGTTATTTTTCAGGATTTTTGCATCATTTTCTATTGGCCAAATTAGCCACCAGCAGCATAAGGGTTAAGAGCACCTTCTGTACATCGTAGGAATGCCTATTCTCTCTTAGACAGGCATTTCAAGGGAAATTCAATCTATTGACAAATTAGAGCTTGGGCGATGATGACGTCTGATTGGTTTGCTATGTGATTAGTGCGAGCCATTGGTCAGTCAACGATGACGAAGTTTGTGCCAATTTCCACCCATGAGATTACTACGCGTATAGAGAATAGAATGCAATAAGACTTTTAGAATTTGGAATATCTATGACTATATATGTATATATATATATATATATATATATATATATATATATATATATATATATATATATATATATATATATATATATATATATATGTATATATATATATATATATAGAATTTGGAATATCTAAGAATATATGTGTATATATATATATATATATATATATATATATATATATATATATATATATATATATATATATATATATATATATATATATATATATATATATATATATATATATTTCATATACAAATGTCTATGGTAATTTAAGTATAGTACATTGTACAAATCTTCCCCTTTTTGTTACAAAGACAATTGATCTGACCTTTGTAGTGAACTTTTGGCCGGCAGTGATTATAGATAACGGAACATTATACATAATGTTGTCTGTTGAAGCGTATGCGATATATAAATCACATTAATGTAATGGGCCCATTGAAGTTGAGTTAAGATGCTAGGTACTGCCAAGGGACTAGTTGCTAAATCTATCTCCTCCCTTTTAAGTACATGGACGTCATCAATACACTGATCATATCGAATGATTCTATAGTCTACACTTAAAATTAATTTTGCTCCAAATACTCCCTTGATTTGTTGCTTCTGTTGAAGAGTTAATATGATAAATACATCACATTAATGTTATGGACCTATTGAAGTTGAGTTTAGATGCTAGGTACTGCCAAAGGAATATTTGCTAAATTTATCCCCTCCCCTTTAAGTACATAGACGTCAGCAATACACTTATCACATCACATCAATGACCCACGTGGCTACAGTACAGACATTTAATTCCTGCACCAGTCGACCATACGTCTGCCAGTGCCTGGTTGTACAAACACCACTGGATAACATGTCAAAAAATAAGCCAAGCACATCAATGATCCACGTAGCTTGCAAAGCAAAGCTACGTTCGGTTTTGAGGTTATCCATGCATCTATGACCAGGAAACCGGGTGACAATCAGGCGTGTGGTCTTGCGTTATTTCCCGGCTGTCCAGGCATTTAGTGCATGAATTAAATGTCGGCACTGTATGTTCAGTTGCGAGGTCACATGTGGTCGTACCCATGCCCAGTAAACTGGGTGGTAATCGAGCGTGTGGTCGTGTATCATGCCCGGTATGCATACGCATTTAGTTCAACAATTAAATCCTGGCACTGCATGAATGGGTTTTATACAGATATATATTTATTTAATTTCAAATTACACACATGTGTATTCGGGTTTTGATTTCATATAATAACTACTAGTATCTTACCTTTACATATGATGTATACATATGTTTTTTCTCTTACGTTTCAGGTTGCCTGTTCCATGCATTCGCTGGGGCAACATTCGGCTTTGCGTCCATCAACACCCTGGCATGTATTGCCGTTGAGCGCTATGTCGTCATAGTTCATTCTGGCGGGCACAGCCCTATAAACTACAGCAATTCAATTCTGGTTATCGTATTTGTGTGGTGCATCTCTATAGCTTGGTCGTTTCCTCCGCTGGTCGGTTGGGGGCGCTTTGTACCGGAAGGATTCGGAACCACGTGTTCAATAGACTACCTTACGCGAACAGCAGGAAATATGTCATACCTACTTTCAATATTTGTCGGCGCTTTCATCTTGCCGTTATCTGTCATAGCCTTCTGTTATTTTCATATATTCTTAACGGTTTTTAAGAGTAAACGCGATTTTAATATAACGTCTACTCGCTTAAAAGCTCGAGTAATCAAAGGATCGCATGAAAGCAAACAAAAGACTGAGCTGAAGACTGCAAAAACTCTATCCATTGCCGTCCTATGCTATTGTCTTTCTTGGTCACCATACGCAGTGGTGGCCCTGATCGGCATGTTCGGGGACATGGAACTGATTTTCCCAGTAGCATCTGCGTTACCAGTTGTCTTTGCGAAGACTTCCTCACTCTACAACCCATTCCTCTACGCTATATCGCACCCTCGCATCAACTGCAAACTGAAAAAGCACCTGCCGTGGAGCCTGTTTCTTGTGCTCACTCTGGGAAGAAAGCCTTTTCGTCGATCGAGTTCCTCTACGAAAAGCCAGCGTTCGAGTGCAACGTTTATTAATCTAAATTCCATGAACCAAAGTGCCGAAGCGTACGAAGACGTTCGCGTGAAGAACGCGGGTGAAACGACGGCAATAACCAATGGTAGAGCGACGCCGCAGGTGATTTACGACAAAAAGGTCGACGTCGTAAGAATCCGTTTCAATGGATTTAATAAAAGATCAAAATCCTGCGGACATCATCGATTGGAGAGGTCTTTGTCGACAAACATGGCTGCAAAGCGGAACCGGAAATTCACTACCCCCTTGGAGGAGGAACTAAATGAGTTCTTCCGGCATGCGCAGCGCAGAATAAAACGAAAACGTCAAATGCAGATTGAGTTCGAAATGGGTTCTGGGATCCATCAAAATGGTAAGACAAACCACATGGAAAACACACCGATAATTAATAACCGGCAGGTGTCCGTAATTAAGAATTTACAAGAAAAGACTAAATCTGCACAAAATACTGATGTAAGTATGAACACAATTGACGAGAGCGACATAAAATTAAACATGGCGTCGTCTCGTGATCGTGATAGTATATGTACAGTGTCTCGATCGAGTAGTTCGTCATTCGCTAGCAGTAGGAGCTCGGGAAAAAGTCCCGGCCCTCTGAGGAAGAGCCATTCCACGCCATTGTTTAAAACTAACTATGGGTCACAGATTGATGTAAATAATATCGTGTATGCGAGCTTATTTGGGAAACAACAATCGCTTTGGCAGGGCCATTGTGAGCTGAGCTTGCAGTTGCAGAAAAGTACCGTTGCTACATCGGAAGCAAATGACGTAAATGAGAAATGGTTGTAATACATGTAGGATGTTTTATGATTATTGTCAGAATGTAAATACTTATGATATTCACACTTGATATCCATTATACTGTTACCTGTTGATTATGAAAATGCATGTACTCTATCTATCAATTAAACTAATTGATTATATATTAATATATAATTTTAAAAAGGACCAAACCTTTAAATAATTGCTCGGGGCTATTCGGCTAGTGAGACTAGCAATGTGTTATGGCGAAAATATATTGTACACTTGAACAATAAAGTATACTTGAAAATCTTTACACGTTCTTTAGTTTTCGAGAAATTATCTAATGAAATCTTTAAGTGTCTACTTACCACAAGACTATATGTCTCATACATCTTTATGTACCAATTGAGGTTTGTTCATCTTTTCATCAACGGTATTCATGGCTCAATGATATGTAAAAAAAGAAATGAGTGTTTTTGAGAGAATACTGGTTAACCAACGTGTTTCACTTCCCATGGGAGATGTACTGTACAGACATTTAGTTCCTGCATCAGTTGACCGGACGTCTGCCAGTGCCTGGTTGTACAAACACCCACGGATAAAATGTAAAGAAAATAAGCCAAGGACATCAATGACCCACGTAGCTTGCAAATCAAAGCTACATGAATGTGACCCACGTATTACATGACATTTTGGATCTCTTTCACTTGTAACATTCAATTTTTGTGTTTATTTTTTGTTGATTTGAGATAAACATGTACCAGTTTAGATATGCGTCTGTTTGCAAAGGGGCCGCCCCTATTGCCGAGTGATGGCCTCTCACCGCACAGCACGCCGTGCTTTAAAGAATCCGTTTGAGGCACGAGAGGTACTTGCGAGTGCTATGGATATTCGGCTTCGTGACTTGAATTAAATACATAATGCTTTCCAAAAAAACACTAAAAAGATATGCATTCTTTTTTTAAATCGTAATTAAAGAAACTTCACAAATCTTCATAATACTACCTAAATCGTACATTTATAGCACAGATTTTGAATTCTAAATAATATTTTTTACTTAATATTAATTACTAACTAGTCACGCAAAAGTTTGTAAAAAACGTGACAGTAGTCAGAAAATGTGTATCATGTTCAAATAGAATTATAAAGCACCGCGGTTTCCCAGGTCTGCCATAGTGGCATGTACAGCAATGGCGAGGGGTACCTATATTCGTATTGCTGATAAATGTGTGGTATATTGATATTAATTATTAGCATACCCTTTCATATCGATATTGATGATTTACTAAAGATATTGTTTTCTGCCACGTTCGGTTTTGCAAATAAATAGCCAAAAATTACGTCAATGCATTCAGTTTGAAACAATTCAATGGACTTATATTCATAGAGGTAGGTACGCTCATGCATGTGATGTAGCCGAGATGTTGACAGGCAAATCCGAGGTAGCCTATAGTGAAGACCTTTAGCTCGTGCACGAGTCGACCGGACGGTTTTCAGTGACTAGTTCTCCAAACACGCAGGGATAGCATGTAGAAGAAACAAGTCAAGTATATCAATAACTAACGAAACTATGTATCCAAGCTGTGTTCAGTTGGGACGTCATGTGCCTACAGTCCAATCCATAAACCAGGAAACTTGGAACCAATCGGTCATGCAGTCACATATTATGACCTGTCTGCCCGGACATTTAGTGCAGGAATTTAATATCTGCACTGGAGACAACACAGTATTGGGTATCACATATACCGCACACCTTTGACGCTTGCTATTGGTGGAAGGCGGCCATTACTATGGTCCAAGATCACACAGTCCGAATTCGAAATGCAGTGGGGTGGAGTGCCTTCTGAAGGGTCTAAGCTGTTCACAGACCAACTATTTTCCTCCAATGAACAGTTAATTAACTCTGTCGTATGATTTTAGATTGACAAGTTGTCAAGCGTGAATCAAAATCAATAACATGAATATTGACTCATGACCAGTTCAAATTTCTGAACCACCTTGTTACATCTTTGTTATTAGATGTTCTATGGCTAATGATATTATTAGTATATGATAGCTTTTAATGGTGATTTGTCAAAATAAAATAGAAAAGACAGAACAAAATTAAGGTTGTGAAAATACAAACTGTGTTTCTTCTACAAATAAGAATTCTTCATATTTATTGCAGAAATGTTTTCTTTCATTAAATTGGGCTTGTTATTCAAAGAAAAACAACTTGCACCTTTGTGCCAAACAAAACAGTTTAATAGAGGAAAGCCCATTTTAACTGTGTAGCAATGGGCTATACACGAATCATTGGAGTACTAGTATTTAGGTTTGTGTTCTTAGTGTTTTTGATGCTTTTGCTCCCTGCTAGAATCAACACAAAAACCTTAAATTGTATGTAAGACCTTAAAACTGTCCTTATATCAACTTCACACGTGGTGACTACCTAAAACCTTTTGTATCAGGACGTGTGCATGATCTAACACGTATTATGGTTACATGAATTTTTGTTACAACGCATTATTTTGAAAAATGATTTATAGGAAGCTGTTTTTTTTTCATACACACAATTCTTAGAGAGGAGCTATGTTAAATTTGTAAGATGACGTGGGCACTCCAGGTCAAGTTCACATGTATGTCTGCCTGTCAACCATCCTGGTCAGCCCCCCCCCCCCCCCCCCCCCCCCCCAGGGACTGACGCACGCTAGACTAATAACTGACACTTTGACATCTGCCGCCGTCAGCCATATTTAACAAGGCAATTACTAGTACGCCGTTATGCCATACATCTATCTGATCTGGGGAATGGACTTTGTCATTCATTGGTGTTCATTAACAACCCCCGCCTGAACTAGACGGCCTTGATTAGTTAACTCAGCAACTATGAGTGGATAGTCATTACTTTTACAATGCCAGCCTTATAAATTGATAATAAGAAAAATAAAATTAACTAGTAAACTAATGATAAATAGATAAAAGTGATTTTATTAGGTCTCTCTAAAATATGCCCATGGTCCGCGCTATATTGAAAATCCTCCAGACTGAATGCAAATCTGCTCTCTGATTGGTCAATAATAATATGAAAATAATGTTCAAGACCATCTACGAGATCAATAAAATACATGTAAATATGAATGAAATACATGTACAGTGTTCGAAGTAGGTGATGACGATTCTGCAGTATTGACAGTAGGGAAGGGAGAATAAATGGAACAAAGCTGGTCGGAAGATGCACAGTATATATATATATATATATATATATATATATATATATATATATATATATATATATATATATATATATATATATATATATATATATATATATATATATACATATATATATATATATATATATATATATATATATATATATATATATATATATATATATATATATATATATATATATATATATATATATATATATATATATATTTATATATTTGCAACGGTTGAGGCATATATCAAATATTTACAAACTTCATATTGCGAAGAGTGATTGACCGGTACTCTATTATATTCAAGCAAAATTCAAAGTAGAGAAGTTTTCACCACACAGGTATTGGACGTATAGTGTTGTCTACTGTAGTCAAAATTCGTCGTTTGTGTCTTCTCTTTCTAAAGCAAGAACTTTTACAGGAACAGCTAAATAAAAAATGATTTGCCAAATCAGAAAGTTGTCAAAATATCCCACATGCCATTTAATGCAATTAAGCAGCCATGCAGACATCTGTTATCTACTGTATCGTCATCATTTTTGCAGATAACTGAACAATAACTGTGGTAGTAAACTATACTGAACATATATAACCAGGATGTATGCAGCTTCCTCAAGGATCTTGAAACTATCATTGTTCAGTTGTCTGTAAGAATCACTAAGACATGGTGAATAATTGAATTTTTCTAAATGCTAGCTTAATATTCATGAAAAATGATTGTGGGATATTTTAACATCTTTTAAACATGGCAAACC
>OZ012685.1:44729285-44744285 GCA_963942565.1 Maea johnstoni | reverse complement strand
TAGCATTGGAATAGGTATAGACTTGTTGGATATTATACAAATATGACATCCGTGTGGGGTTTCCACCAGGAATAACTTCCCCGGGAGAGGATTGTTGCTCGAGGGCGTAGCCCGAGGGGAAGTTATTCCTGGTGGAAACCCCACACGGATGTCATATCTGTTTTATTATACCGAACAAATACAAAACACAAAAGGGGGAAAAATTACAAACACCAGCGATTTTGGATAAGTACTCGTCGTCTGCCTTGTTGAACTAGTTTCACCGGTAGGTCACTTGGCAAACTCTGTGAGTGTACGGGGTAGCGGTCATTATTCTTCGGGCTAGCGGTAATTATTCAACTATTTCATGGCTGTTGCCGTGAATTATTCAACTATTTCATAAGCTGTTAAGGACAACAGCCAGTCACTAAGGAGTGAGGAAATCATGACGATTAATCCATGGCCCTTGACCAACCAGAATCAAGAATCTTCACGTGATGTATAATAATGTAGAATGTATAATGCATGGGTTTTAATTGCCTCGTACATGGACAATATGAGTTTTAAAATGTTTCGATAAAAACATAGCCCAGAAATGGATTATATACTACAATGGGCTGCACATTGTAGCATCTAGCCGATAAATTGCAGAAAAAATAATGACAATGATAGAAATTCCAAATTGGAGCAACAGTGATCTGAGTTTTCGGAGTATTTCTGAACTCACCATGCTTGGTTATGCAATACTTCACAGTAGACCACGATGTGTTTCTTTTAGAGTTAATTAAATGCAAAAACTGCTACGGGCAACAGTTTGTATCTATACGAAGTGGAGCAAGCATTCTGAGGTGCGAATAATAGCCTGTCCTGTGAGGTTTTGTTAACCCATAAATGCTTACGAGTTGCTACAGGAATTGTCGTCTGGATCTTAGATACCTTTGACTATACAATTTTATCTGAGAGAGATTTTACAAAATATTTGAAGCCGAGTTGTTGATAATCTTTAGGATAACATTTCTCCATCAACTTTTTTTCTAACAATGCTTTTACCTGCATGATTTCATCGAAATTGTCAAGCTGCTTTTAGTCGATGTGAGCAGTAATGGGTTAATGTGCCACCCATTAATGCTCACTATATCGCAAACTGAAACTCCACCGAAGTTATCGGCTGTAATGTAGGCATTGATGACCATATACCAACACCAACGCATATATTATCAGAGCTCACTGTAAGTCCATTTCTAATACTGAAATTAATATGCCACAATCATATTCGAGCCAGGTTAGTTCCAAATCCATAGATCCTAAATCTGTGGGCATTATATCTGACTCTCTCGCTCTATTACTGATACATATCATTTCAATACTGCCATCAGTTTACTTGATTCAAATGTATTTCAATTGATTTCATATCGTGTTGTGTTAGTGTCGTTCTATTTCATGTTTGTATATCCTTTTATTTCATTTATGGGATTTCATTTTAACACATTTTCACCATTTCCTTGCGTTTTTGTATCTACTTATTATATACAAAGTGAACTTTGGTTAAATCCAAATCACTTTTGACACACACGCTTTGGATAAAAATGCTTATAAGACTAATACAATTTTCTTGAAACATTACCTAAATCTTGCACATGCGCACGACCATCGTCCTCAGTGTGGAGGAGACTGTATCCATCCCATAATTGTATCTGGTCGAGTGGACATTCTGGTATCAGCATGGTCTGACTATGACGACTGTAGATATATCCAGACGGACCGGGCAAACCTAAAAACACATATTTGTAATAAGAATCCGGAGCGCATGGATTCATTTTCACTCTTTCGCCCTTATGCTGCTGGTGGCTAATTAATACAAACCTGACAAATTACTGAAACCCTGGGTATTTGATAGAGAGTACTCAGAGAGAGAGCTTTCTAATGGATACCAACATGACAGGGTTGAGATGGTTTTCAAAAATCGTTGCGTTCTTGTGCTTCGGAAGAAAGTAGCCGCAGCATTGGAGGGGTTAACTACCGTTGCCATTTTACTGACTTTACAATGCCGACGTTTAATTCATGCACTAAATGCGTGGGCAGCCTGGGCCTCATAAACGACCGCACGTTCGATTGCCAACTAGTTTCATTGACAGGTTTGCATGGATGACCTCACGTAGCTGTGATTCGCAAGATACGTGGGTCATTGAGGTGCTTGGCTAACTTAATTGACATGTTATCCTTGGGTGTTTCTACAACCAGGAACGCGCAGACGTCCGGCCGACTGGTGCAGAAATTGAATGTCTGTACTGTACATCCAGAGCCGTGATGGGCATGACCTCCCTGGCAGGCCTTGTTAGTAACATAAATGTCAGTATAACCGTAGTCTATCAAATTAAGAAATTCGCTTTGGCAAGTGGGAGGGAAACTTCACTGAGATACAAGACAGGACGTGTCTGCCGCATATAAATGGATGGTTGTTTCCAGCAAGAAGGTAAACTTAATAGATTTTCCTGCTCCCGCCTCTCCAGAGCTACATATATCTTGATATCAGCGATGTCCACCCACAACTGCCCAGAGGATCACTAATGTGTGGATACGGTAATGCAATGATACATCTCGGTAGGTATTTATTTAAGCGGAATGCCCCTCTTATCTCTCTTACACACGCAACCCTGTAATTGTGATTTGTGATATCGTTCACTATCTTTCCCATTATAAAGCAACTTTTTATGTGGGTGTATTTAACTGATATCACCCTAACCTAACCCTAACCCCAATCAGACGAAATACAAGAAAAAATATGTGTAAAATCTAAAACAATGTGTGATCGATCTTACAAAGCACCTATGCTTCAGTGACCACTCTCATTTTAGTTTTGGAGGTGATCTCACAACTCAGAAATACAAGCACACTCTCTCTCTCTCTCTCTCACACACACACACACACACACACACACACACACACACCAGGGTATGAAAGCTGTATAAGTAAATTATTACCAAATCACTCAAGACTTTTATAAGGTCGATGCTCACATTTAATATACATACAGTTAAAAAAACGACAGCGAATAGTCCACACACCTTCTAGCCCAGGAAGTCCCATTCTTCCCCTGGGGCCTGTTTTGCCATCTTCCCCTGTAGGACCCTGCTCGCCGGGAAATCCTTGTGGTCCCCTGTCCCCAACTCCTAGATCTCCCTTTTCTCCTTTTCCAGCAGGGCCTTGTGGACCCACTTCACCTGTGGCACCTTTTGCTCCCCTTGGCCCTTAAAATAACATACTATGATATAATATAACATCATACCATGTCATATCATACCATATAACATGCTAGGATATACAATAACATACTATGATATAATATAACATCATATCATATCATATCATATCATATAACATGCTAGGATATAAAATAACATACTATGATATAATATAACATCATAGCATGTCATATCATACCATATAACATGCTAGGATATACAATAACATACTATGATATAATACAACATCATACCATGTCATATCATACCATATAACATGATAGGATATACAATAATATACTATGATATAATATAACATCATAGCATGTCATATCATACCATATAACATGCTAGGATATACAATAATATACTATGGTATAATATAACACCATAGCATGTCATATCATACCATATAACATGCTAGGATATAAAATAACATACTATGATATAATGTATCATGATAGAATGCAATACAATACAATACAATACAACATTGTCTTTATTTATTTTAGGGGATATCATAAATAGCCATAAGGCTTATCAGGGTAAGCACCCCATCAACGCAATAAGATACGGTATGAATAAAATCATATAGTCAATAAATTGGGTTTGAAAGTGAGTATAAGACGTCTACAGGAAGGAGAAGAAAGATATATAATAAAAGAAATTGATACTGTAAATACACAAAAGATTGTGTAGAGTATTTTTTGCGAATTTACAGAAAATCGATTTTTGCGGTTTTTAACTTTGCGAATTGGCCACAACATGGAGTGCCAGCTAGATGTACGCTTAAAGTGGTAGCACTAATCATTGCGAATTTTAATTTTGTGTCCGAGGCTATATACGAAAAAAACGCAAAAATTAAACTAACGCTATCTTTTTCGGATTTACTGTATAACATAGGCTAAGGAGGTTTACTATTTCCATGGTGCCGGAATCCTAAATCGCTCACTACAATGATACTTTTCTGTGCTGCTTCGAAAATAAAGATTCTTTTAAGGTAGAATAATCGTGGCAAAAACAGTTAGATTCCGAATTGGATAAAGGTCTTATTTAGTATATTTAAACTAGGAGTCCTGCCTGATGGCCTTGTGGTCTAAGGCGTTGCCACTGACTGCTCACGGTTTTTCATTGCCACTCTATTCAAGTAGCGGCCGGGCATGTGGGTAAATTGATATTGAATAGATTGACTAGGCACGGGTAGTTCATGTTTGGGACTATAAGGGTTAGGCCACTCCAATTTAATTACTTTGGTGTCTTACGGACGAAAGTGGTTTGGAAATTTTTTGTCAGACTCAAAAAAAAAAGTGCCAGTCTTAAGAACATTCATTGTAAGGGTGATTCAATCAAATACACGATATTTATCAGTGCTGTAGTAGAGCCTCATATTTGAGGATGTATATCTCCAATCCTTCAGGTTACAGGGATTAATTCATTTCATCTAGTTGAGAATAGGCTGTAAGAAACATCTCGCTGCCAGTCCTAGTCGTCAGACTCTAAAAAAAATAATAATAAATAAAAAACAAACATTTTTCAACTTTTTTTTATTCCAAAATGGCTCATTTCTTGCCTCCTGAGCTCGTAAGACAAGTAATGAAATTGGAGTGGCCTTAAGGGAAAATCATACTATGATGACGTCGGTGTAAAGACGTGTGTGAATGGACACACCCAAGTGAGAATGGAAGAGAAGATCACTAAAGCCTTTACATATGGCTACAAGCATTGGTATTGAGAAGGGAGGGCTTAGTATGAATACCTGCTGCATGATGTATTGGTCAGCTGTTATACTAATGGTCAGTTATGGCTGCGAGAGCATGGTTAATCAAACAGAAAGATATAGACCTGCGAGCTTTCCAAATGTACGTAATACGCAGCGAGGAGATTACAACGCCTCCATTTGAGATCCCTGGATATTACTAGACTAGCATGTCTGGGGTTGATGGAATTTGGAATTTTTCGTCACTTCTTCTGCCATACTGCGGCAGCCAGGTGTAACTGGGGAGAAAATCGTAGGACCCGACGAAAACCACTGCCTTAGAACACACGGCCATCAGGGCAATAATCACGTACAGTTGGATTTGAGATCTGGACAGGATGCATACATTTAGTGACACATATATATATATAATATATATATATATATATATATATATATATATATATATATATATATATATATATATATATATATATATATATATATATATATATATACATACATATATATATATATATATATATACATATATATATATATATATATATATATATATATATATATATATATATATATATATATATATATATATATATATATATATATATATATATATATATATATATATACACATACATACATGTGTGTATAGGTATGCTAGTACAGACATACACATCTGCCAATCTAATTTCACTAACCTGGTTCTCCTATGTCACCTTTAACACTGTCTCCTTGCACACCTTTTGGACCGATCTCCCCCTTTGGTCCAATTTCACCTGTGAGTCCTATTGGACCTTGCTCTCCTTGTGGCCCGATATCCCCCTTTCCTCCCTGTGGTCCAGACTCCCCCTTCTCTCCTCTGGGTCCTGGTATACCCATTCCAACCATGCCCTTGGGCCCAGGGGGTCCAGGCATGCCAAGTCCAGCAATACCCCTTTCCCCTTTTTCGCCCCTTCCTGGTTCACCAATGTCACCCTTGTCCCCTTTCCCCCCACTCTTTCCAGGTAAGCCTTTAGGTCCTCGCTTCCCTGGGGCACCTTCCCCGATTAAACCTTTTTCCCCCTTTTCGCCTGGTATTCCTAATCCAGGTTCCCCCTTTGGCCCTCCATCTCCAATATCCCCCTTTTCTCCCACTATTCCAGGCAAACCGATGGGCCCTTCTTTTCCTGTATCACCCTTTGGTCCTGGCTTGCCATTGGCCTGATCACCTGGTAAACCTAAACGAATTAAATTGAATTAAGTTAAGTTAACTTAACTTACCTTAACTTAAATTAATTTAGATTAGATTGGATAAGATACGATTTGATTCGATTCGATTAAATTGATTTATAGTAAAATAAATTCAACTACATTGAATTAAATCAAGTTAGATTTAATTTAATAAAATTAAGTTAAATCAGACCAAATTCAATTTGAATAAATGGGCGGGACAAATTTAATACGATAAACAATATTTATCTTTTCAATCATGATGATATTAATTTTTCTTATATGATTCTTAAAATCAATTTCCGCAGTTACATTAAAAACTGATAACAGTAATCTTTCAACTCTCCTAGTTTTGATATATAAACATATTGCATGTTTTTCTACTATTAACTTGTTAAGTAAATAACGTAATGGTGATAAGAAACTGGTCTTGGGGGACCAACAATTCAAGACATAAAACGTTTCATTGGATCTTATAAAAAATCACTTTCATTATATCTATTCTTTCATTCATTCGAAAAAAAAAGATTTTCGTATTTAAGAACATCTTTATGTATAATTTATTTAATTAGTAATACAACTAACCATACCCTGCTTACCTTTTTCACCCTTATCTCCAGGCACACCAATTCCTGGCTTTCCTGTTTCGCCTGGTATTCCGGGTAGACCTATCTTGCCCTGTGGTCCCGGCTCACCTGGCACCCCTATGGTACCCGTTTTTCCTGGTTTTCCATCAGCGCCAGGGTCACCCTTTTTGCCATTCCTCCCGCGCAACCCTGGGGTTCCGGGTTTGCCAATCAACCCCTCTGGACCAGCGTTACCTGGTATTCCCTTCTCGCCGGGCTTTCCTGCACTTCCAACCTTACCAGGCGCTCCCGGCAATCCTTGGAATCCAATATCACCTACAATACGTAGAATTCGATATTCAAGATCTGCCTAAATGGAGTTATTGCACAAAAGACAGTTGATGATATGATTTTAATTCCATTCTTAACAACAGAAACGGAGTCTTTTCAATACCAGATGGTGACACTTTTTACGTTCTTAATGTCCCTCTTTACCTAGTTTAGGAGAAACCAACTCCTAAATCGAATATGGCAACTAACAATCTAGAGTTAGACTGAACTGCATTTCCGTCCATTGAAGTGAGTATAAACATATTCATTTTTTCTGAGATTCCTCGTTTAAGATTAATCATGTGAGCATCCTTGTTAAATTTGAATTTTGTCAAGGAAAGCATTGGTCATATGAATGTTTGAAGATATATGACCTCGATATTTTTCAAATAGATAACATACTTCATTGTAAAATCAGCTTTAAATGGCATCAAAGAAAATCTCGCGATGACCAAGACAATGTTGAAGAATGAATTTTTGTCTTTTCAGTTGGTATCTATTGATACTAAAATGAAATATGAATTCCAATAAAATGAAATATGAAGACCAATCGAATGCAATAGCGACCATAGTTTCTGGTAAATAGGTAATAAACATATGACTCATAGATGTGTAACAGATTCAGAAAATTTTGAAAAATCTCAGAAATCTTTTGAGGTACTAAAGTTGCATTAATAATGAGGATAATGAGCTGAAACTTGGTGTGTTTTAGTCTCTCTTAAGGGTCCTAACGAGTATGCCAAATCTCATTAAAATTGGAGATGGGCAGGTAAAAAAGCGAAGGAGTTGTCATGGAATGACCCAACAGTAACGTACCTTTAGCGCCAGGTTTTCCGACACCTGGCCTTCCATCTTCACCTTTAGGACCTTGCTTGCCAAGAGGACCTGCCTTGCCAGGATGTCCTGGAGGACCTGCCTCGCCTTTGATGCCAGGGAATGTACCATTATTCCCTATGACATTCCCGGGTGGTCCAGGAGGACCGGGTTTACCTACAGGACCCCTTTGTCCTCGTTTACCAATACCAGGCTTTCCAGCTGGTCCCACAGGACCCTCAGGTCCTTCTTTTCCCTGGCGTCCTGGCTCTCCGGGATAGCCTGGTTTTCCTATCTGACCGGGTTCTCCTTTCGGTCCTGGTTTACCACCCTGACCACCACCTCCACCACCACTTCCGGGTTCTCCTTTTGCCCCTTTCATCCCTGGAGGCCCCTCTTTACCCAAAGTGTCTCCTTTGTCTCCCTTTGTGCCGTTGGTGCCCGGTGGACCGGCTCTACCAGGTTCTCCGGGATACCCTTGAAGACCACGTTCGCCCTGGGGGCCCCCGGGATCCCCCTTTTCTCCATGAAATCCATCTTTTCCTCTGACTCCTTTTTTCCCCTTTTCTCCAACGCCTGGCGCACCTTTCTCTCCTGGTTTGCCAGGAACTCCAGGTAGTCCGTCCTGGCCTGTAGGTCCTTCTTTGCCAGGGGTACCGTCGCTACCCTTCATACCGGGACTCCCACTATCTCCACGGCGACCGGGGAATCCCGGGAGTCCAGGTTGACCTGGAAAAAACATTTAAACCAATTATCGCTCACAGTAGTCATAAGCAGCCTGGTAATTTTAATGAAATCCTTTCGGCTAAGGCATAATTGGGGAAACATTTGATTGAAAAAAAATTAATGAGAATTTTGCTAACAATTACCATTCAAATACTTTGTAGACTCATTTCTAATTGCAAAGTTATTGTCAAAAGTGTCAAACATCCAGACGATAATTTTAGGAGTAACTCTTGACCATTAATGGGTTAATACAAATGCACAGTTTACGAGACAGAATGCAGTTTTCTTATTAATGCATGGAAAGGTTATGTGATTACGTCTCATTTCATAGTGGCGTAGTTTTGAAATAGGGTTTAAGATCTTTAAAAATTTCAGCAATCGCAATATGTTTGTTCCCACTGAATGTTAAGAAGGTAACTAAGCAATTAGCAAACAGTGGAAACATTTTTGGTCTTATCGCACGTTCAAACTAATCGACCACACACTGTGTGTTAACTGTGCAAAAATCTAATGTGAATAAAGCATATCTGTCAACTGAAAACCATTCCTGTCCAAAAAGAATATGTGACTAGTCCACATATCATTACGGTTATCACTATTTCCTTCTGCCTCTGAAAACATCAAATAAGGCCAACCTTTTATCATTTGATTCTTACCTTTAATACATTCGTTACAAAATGTACGTAAATCGCGTGAATCTTTTTTTTAGTTGGTAATACTCAATATACAGTAAAAAATTACGTAAATACCTTTCTATTGTAGAACGATTACGTTTAGTTCCGTTGTCATCAATTAGGGTTGTTCTATATGGGATAATGAAAAGCGAGTGTTATTGTAATTCGTAGATTTGGAAAACTTCTATTTTTGCCACAAATATCCATTCGAAATAATAGGTCTGCATCCGAAAGAGATACATTGTATATTTACCCCTCCATCCAGGGAATCCGATCTCCCCAGCTTTTCCTTTGCGACCAGGTAGTCCGATGCCTGGTCGACCTGGGCGCCCAGCAACTCCCGGGCGACCATCTCTACCGGGTTCACCCTTAAGTCCTGGCATATCTTGTCCTGGTGAATCCCCACCTCCTGGCTCGCCCTTATCTCCCTTGGCTCCTAGAAATCCAGGCTGCCCTGGTCGCCCAGTGGCACCTGTTCGCCCGGTGGCGCCTGCAGTGCCCTACCCACCATAAATGAAAGGAACATTAGCATGTGTTAAACATTTCCAGGAAGGATTTTCATACATACCCAAGAAGAATGAATCATTGCATTTATTTATTTCTAAAAGATAAAAGAGATCACACGGGTATTTCTATATTAAGATATTCGTAACTGTTACACCAGCTGAATATCTAAACACACATGGTTAGGAATACACGCTGTGAGAGTACAGTGACTGCCAATGCTGAATGTTGCGGGGGACAGTGATGCCAGGTCACTGAGTACAAGTTATGTCTTTCCTTGATTATATTACTAAATATCTGTTTCGTCTAATATAGGAAACCATTTTCATTATTTATGTAGTATATACCCCTGACTAGACACCTTTCAATTAAAACTGAGATGTTCCTTCCTGGTCTGTGCACCTGTCTAAATGTTTGACTTGTTGAAACATTCAAGTTAATTGTATATGCATCTGAATGCGCTCCTGAAACTGCACCTGTACATGTCTTGTATGCAATTGATGCTTGCTTCCGCATGTTAATTTTTTTACATATTAGTTTTGCCCATATGTTTGTGATTATGTACCTTTTCTTGCTTGTACTAGCCATGTTTTATCATTTCAGAATTTCATTACCTCTTTAATATCTTCTTCTGAAATGTTCATATTGTAATGACGGAAAGTTGGTATGTTATTACTCAAAAATATGTGCATGTTTGTCATGCTTTTGACCAGTATCGTAAGAAATGTACTTGCCAGAACACTAATAGACGCACTTGTGAGTTTACCACTAGTGGAGAATATAGACTCACAACAATGCTACACGACAGTACATCTTAAGCAAACTAAAGATTATTGATTTCACATTGATAATTGATGGGATGTGGCCGTTTCACGATTTTAACCCTTATGCTGGTGGTGGCTAATTAGGCCAATACAAAATGATGCAGAAACCCTTGAGAATGATTGAAACCCTGGCACATGGGTGCTCATCTGAGAGCACTCCGCGATAGATGTCTAATGAATACCAACATGTCAGGGTTTAAATGGTTTTCAGAAATATTTGCATCCTTGTACTTTGGACGGAAACATCCTCAGCATTGGAAGGGTTAAACACCGATTTTCTGAACTTGAGTTGAAAGGTCACTCACTGGTCTGCCCCTCTTTCCTGGGTACCCAAATCCTGGTACACCGTATGGTCCGCGGTCTCCTTTTTCACCTTTCCTACCCTGAAAAGATAACAATCAATGTCGTTCGTACCAAAAGTCGGTAAAGAAATATGTTGAAACTATGTCAGACTAAGCACTAATGAAACATTTCAAAACTTTCAATATACATGTGCTTTCCTTCAATGTGCATTTGTCAAATTTAAAGGTGATAACTTACTCATCAATACGATTAAAATGCCTGGATTCTCAATCCAGTCCTGGCTACACATAATAGTTCTGCTTTTCTTATTTCTTTTTTGATAAGGGTATCAGCACAGTTGAATAAATACAGAAGTGTTATTCTTAAATGCTCCAAAACTACTGCAACTAAAAGCATAATAACAAGCATATCATTTGGTAGTTAAGTTCCGATGCTGCACAATAGATGGCGCTTCTAAAATGGTAATAACCGCAAAAATAAGAAGTAGCAAAAATCTGAAAATGAGAAAACCGCAAAATTTTATGACGCACTTAATACCAGATTTACAGTATATCTGGTCATCTAGGATACATCTTCTTTACTGGACTAGATATATGAATTAGGAGCTCTGACAATTGCAAACATTGAATATTCAAAGAACCCACAAAAACATTGATGACATAGACATACATGTATAGGCTAATATACCTACCATGGTACCATTTGTTCTTTCTATAATTCTCTCGACGATGCGCTTCTCTAGGGCTGCTGAGCTAAAATCTCCCATTTCTCCCTTGAAGCCTCGAGGACCCTGAGAACAATGGTTGAGAAACAATGCTAAATAGGACACAATTTTCAGTGACATAGATTTAAATGTTGATGTGAATTGTATTAACTTGGCAGCTAAGAAAACAATCTAAAGATAAAATTCCATCTTCAATTTCAAGTTCTTTTTGATTACGTGTCTATTTTTGTTATACTACTTACAGTCAATAAATATGCGATACTATTTACGATACTATGCTGTAACATGACTAGAAATTAACTAAAGCAATATATGAATTGTCTTAGATATAATTTGAAAACGATGCAAAATAGAGAAAAAAAACTGACAAAATTTGACAAAAAATGGGAAAATACAAGAAAATGTTTTACAAAACCATGATGTTATTCTCTCGAAGAGGAAATGTAGGATATAATGCACGATGATAACAGGATCTTAGTGAGGTTATGTGTAGGTGTGTATATTTATTGACTATGGCTCTCACCATAAAAGACCTAAAAACGGGGTATTTGATCATTGGTTTATAACTCTTTGAGCGGGAGGCGAGGGTTGTTATAGATAAAAAGATCCCAGTGACTTAGAGTGAGTCACTATTTACCCTAAATGTTAAACACAATTTCATATCCAAATACTTACCCTTGGTCCGACTTGTCCTGGCCTCGACAACCCAGGGAAACCACGTGG
Source organism: Maea johnstoni (assembly GCA_963942565.1). Classification (NCBI taxonomy): domain Eukaryota; kingdom Metazoa; phylum Annelida; class Polychaeta; order Spionida; family Magelonidae; genus Maea; species Maea johnstoni. The sequence continues at coordinate 44,731,951 of OZ012685.1, read as the reverse complement.
CCCCTTAGATAAAATGAAAAATTAGATTATATGGCATTTTGCACAGCTTAATATATCCGAATAATTCATTCACAAATATTCCTCAGTCACAGAAATACTTATTGCAAGCGCTGTAAAACATAGCTGTAAACACACACACATATATATATATATATATATATATATGTATATATATATATATATATATATATTACTATATATATATATACATATATATATATATATAAATATATATATATGTATATATATATATATATATATATATATATATATATATATATATATATATATATATGTATATATATATATATATATATATATATATATATATATATATATATATATATATATATATATATATATATACATTCACACGAGTTAACAGGATGAAATGAAAGAGACGATGATGAAATTTTTTGTTAATGGTGTAAGAGTCAATTAAGTAAATGTAGTAGCAGCTTTCATACCATGTTCATCTCATGTCATATATATATATATATATATATATATATATATATATATATATATATATATATATATATATATATATATATGTATATATATATATATATATATATATATATATATATATATATATATATATATATATATATATATATTCACACGAGTTAACAGGATGAAATGAAAGAGACGATGATGAAAACTTTTTGTTAATGGTGTAAGAGTCAATTAAGTAAATGTAGTAGCAGCTTTCATACCATGTTCATCTCATATCACATAAAACAATATGACATCCCAGTGGGGGTAACATGATGGAATGGATTACCTCAGGAGGATAGTTTCCGTCATGTTATCCTCACTGGGATGTCATATTTTTATAGTAATGTCCGCCCACTCACCTCAGGTCCTGCTAATCCCGGATATCCTGGTAAACCAGGGACTCCTTTTGTACCCTGGAAATTAGAACTGGAAAATATGACTGGACGTGCTATACTACTACTACTACTGTAATGGCATATAAGACATTTATTGAGGTTTTGGATTTTGTGTTTTGTATATATGGTCAGAGTTAGAGATAGTGTGCTGGTACTCTGAGTACTGCTGTGCAGTGAACCTTGCAGTTAGTGTGGGTGCAGCATTGTGTTGCTGCTGCAGAGTGATCTGCATGTCCTTTGTCTTTGTAACTGTGTTCATGATGAAAACAATGTAGTGTGGGCTGGTGCATGTTTGTTTATTTGTGACATATACTATTTTTGCATACAAATTAGCATATTTGCAGAGGATTGTGGGGGTTTTCTGTTGAGAGGCCATATTGACTGGGCCATTGGAAGGAAATGTATGGTGTACAAATAGCCAGTAAGTTGAACATTATTTGTTTGCCTAATCTGTATATTACTTGCATTATAAGTCTGTATATCTATTACTGTAGTATTCTGTATCTTTGATAGAGCATTTCTGTACATTTGATCATAAAGATTGACTTTATTTCTGCATATTTAGTCACTTGTTTGAGACAAACGAATTGACCATGTGTTACCTGTCTACTTGTTTCTTGTGTTGCATTGTGATTTAGTTGAGATACTTATGAGTGCTTTGTGTTTTTTGTAGAAAACGTGTAATGGTGTATCCCGTATCTGTGTACTGGTGGCTCGTGTTTGCGTGTGTTTTGATACATCCATGGGAGAATAAAGATCATTCAACCAAGAACAAAGGAGTTGATTGTGAAGTTTCCCCCCATGACAACTACTACTACTACTACTACTACTACTACTACTACTACTGCTACTGCTGCTGCTGCTGCTGCTGCTGCTGATAATAATAATAATAATGATACGAATGAAAATAATAAATGATAATAATATTAACACTAATAATAATGATAATAATAATAACAAAAAATAATAATAATAGTAATAACAACAACAATAATAATAATAATAATAATAAAAAAATAATAATAATAATAATAGTAACAATAATGATAATAATAATAATAATATTAAATAATGATAATAATTATAATAATAATAATAATAACAATAATAATAATAATAATAATAATGATAATAATAATAATAATAATTACAATGAAAAAAATAGTGATAATAGTTATGTGCTAAGACACGCTCTTCGCACTTTGGGCGAGCCTGATGTTATCAAGGATATAATTCTCCTTTCATAAACTCAATTCTCAATCCTCATTCCTATACTTCAGATGTTGCAAAAGATGGCATTTTGCACACGTGATTATCTCTGACACACCTGGACTGACATACTCATAGTTGAACTAATGACACCTTGACCTACTGACCCATTGACACTTGCTGACCTGTCTGCTGGGATTGTACAGGTATATTGGCTGCAATTCAAGGTCGCATTGTTCATTGCTTATCGAAACCATATGCCGCAGCCAATTAATAACCGCGATTGTAATATATTTGAGAAGCGCTAGATGAGATATTGTTCAGCCTATATTAACAACCTCAAGTATTTACGTCTATCACGACCTTAAGAATGACCACTACAACCACTTTACAGCTATCGTGATTAAATTAACAAATGTTATTAATTTCATATTAACAATTTGCCAAAGGCTTGCTGTTAATCTATCGTTTGGTATTACAGTTTAATCAACAACTCTACGGCTGAAAAGAAGTGGTGAAATACTGAATGTAACCCTATTCGATATAAGATACGTGGAGTAG
>OZ012685.1:44708417-44729085 GCA_963942565.1 Maea johnstoni | reverse complement strand
TATGTATATATATATATATGTATATATATATATATATATGTATATATATATATATATATATATATGTATATATATATATATATATATATATATATATATATATATATATATAAAATATATACATATATATATATATATATATATATATGTATGTATATACTATCAATGACCATCCGGATAAGCAATGGTCATTTCTATAGTTATCCTTCACAAATACATTGCAAAAATAAAAAACACCCCAGCCACTTTGTATTTGTTGGGTACTTAACATTTGCCAACACAATGTTTTTTTCACAAATTTAAAAATGAAGATCAAGTGTGTAATTAACCACGTTTACGTCTTTTTTGTAGAAGACAGCAACATCTGAAGTATATCAAATTAGAGAATGTGAAGTAATGAATAAAACATTAGAAATACTTAAATAGGTAGTAATACTATTTTAGAAGGCCATTATTACCTTTTTCATGACACGCAGTTAGCGCCTCAATAACTGAGTGTATGAATGTATATATAGGAATATAAGAAAGGACAATGGCATTAGCAGTAAATTATCAAATCGATGGTCCACAAAACCTAGGAAAGATGCGCCATATGACATTGTGAAAAGATCATTCTCATTGATATGCAAAACTACAGACTGCATATAGGCAAGGTAAATTTAAGTAAAAATCAAATGTTGACAATGAACCAATTTAAAGGAGGATGTGCAATGGGTGGTAAAATAGTACATATATATATATATATATATATATATATATATATATATATATATATATATATATATATATATATATATATATATATATATATATAAATTTCTATATATATATATTTATATATATATATATATATATTTATATATTTATACATATATATATATATATATATATATATATATATATATATATATATATATATATATATATATATATATATATATATATATATATATATATATATATATATATATATATATATATATATATATATATATATATATATATTGCTTGATTTTGTAATGAGTGAGAGTTTGAAATCTAGGTCGCAATGCGTGTCTTGTTGTCTCAGCCTTGTTTTGTAGTGAGGTTGAGAATTTGACATCTGTGTCACAAAGTGTGATATGGTTTTAGTCTTGCTTGATTTTGTAGTGAGAGTGAGAGTTTAATATCTGGGTCACAAAGTGTGTCTTGAGATTGAATTTGTAGTAAGAGTGAGAATTTGCCATCTACGTGTAGATCACAAAATGTGTCTTGTGGTTTAAGTCTTGCTTGATTTTGGGGTGAGTGAAAGTTTGAAATCTAGGTCATCGTGTTTGTCCTGTAGATTCAGTCTTGCCTGATTTTATAGTGAGAGTGGGAGTTTGAAATCTACGTCACCGTCTTGTTGAAGGTGCTTCACCCAACATGCATACTTTGCATCTTGAAATGCGACCTAGATGCGCCCCGGCCTTGAGCGTCTGTCCCTCTACGTTGGCGTTAAAACTCTTTACACCAGCAATGGTCACAAGCCAGTAACTGAATTTATCGGAGAAGAAGTGACACTGGCCCCGACTATTGCACTCTATGTACGGATTGTGGCGGAAAGACTCCAGGCAGCTGCCGGGACTATCCAAACGCTGCCCGCCGCCCATGGCTCCAACTGCATGCTGAAATAAGATGATGATGATAATGGTAATAATATTTATAATCATAGTGATAATGAGGATAATAATAATAATGAAAATGATGATAATGATAATAATGGTAATAATAATAGTAAAAATGGTAATGATGATGATGATGATGATAATAATAATAATAATAATAATAATAATAATAAAAATAATAATGATGATAATAATAATGATAATAGTAATAATAATGATAATAATAATGATGATAATTATAATGATAATAATGATAATAACAATAATAATTATTAATGAAAAATAATATCATCTAGGAAGCATATATTATTCCAGACATCAATCCCATTTCTACAATAAAATTGGACAATTTTGGCGGTCATGGAAGCCCGAAATAGGTTTACCACTTATGTCAAACATTATCAAATATATCTATCTGTTTTAAATGTGAGCTGGGGTCTTTGACCATGAAATCCTCTCGCCGCTGTTTATCTCCATTTCATTCTGCAAATGTTTACATTTCTAGAGTCTGGTTTCGGACGGATCTTAAGACAGTGTTTGACTTATTTTGGTAATCAATGTGCCAACAGGCTTCCCTGGTAGTTGGCTTGTGTTAAATGCGCTAGAGTAAATAGTCGACACCGCATATATGTATCTTTTTCGACTACAGATTAAAGCTGCACAAACATTATACAATATTATCATACATTCAAAACAAAATTAAAAAGTGATTTAGTAATAACTAAAAATAAAGCGTATATACAGTACATACATTAAATTCCTGCACTAGTCGACCGTACGTCTGACAGTATCTGGTTGTACAAACACCCATGGCTCACATGCCAAAAGAATAAGACAAACACAACAATGACCGACGTATCTTGCAAATCAAAGTATGTTCAGTTGTGAGATCACCCAAGCATCCAAGCCCATAAAAAATGAGTGTCAATCGGGCGTGTGGTCCGGGCTGCCCATGCATCTAGTGCAGGAATTAAATACTGGTACTGTACAACTCACAACTAGTTAAGGAAATAAAGGTTATAAAACCACTGACCATGACAAAACTGTAGCCCTCCCATAGGGCAAGCCAGTGGGTGGGACAATCTGGCGGATGTTCCGTTTGGCTGTGGATGGCTATCATAGGAGCCGGCGCCTGACACACCACGCAGCGGCTGATGTAGGAAATGACGGCCTGATCAACCACAGGCATCATGGGAATGGGCTCCTCTGTCGAGAGCCAGAAACTGGTGGCTGTGCGACTCGCATACGTACAGACCTGTTGGATATTGCAGAACATGTACGGCATGGGGCTGAATTTCCTCATGCATGAACCAGATGACCCTGAAAAGGTTTCAATGAAATATAGTAAAAAGTAGCATTGGAATAGGTATAGACTTGTTGGATATTATACAAATGTGATATCTCTTTGGGGTTTCCAACAAGAATAACTTCCCCACGAGAGTTATTCCTGGTGGAAACCCCACACGGATGTCATATCTGTTTTATTATACCGAACAAATACAAAACACAAAAGAGGGAAAAATTACAAACACCAGAGATTTTGGATAAGTACTCGTCGTCTGCCTTGTTGAACTAGTTTCACCGGTAGGTCACTCGGCAAACTCCGTAGGTGTTCGGGCATTATTCTTTGGGCTAGCGGTGATTATTGAACAAATTCGTGGCTGTTGCCGTGAATTATTCAACTATTTCATGAGCTGGTAAGGACAACAGCCTGTCACTAAGGAGTGAGGAAATCATGACGATTAATCCATGGCCCTTGACCAACCAGAATCAAGAATCTTCACGTGAGGTATAATAATGTAGAATGTATAATGCTTGGGTTTTAATTGCCTCATACATGGACAATATGAGCCTGAAAATGTTTCAATGAAAACATAGCCCAGAAATGGATTATATACTACAATGGGCTGCACATTGTAGCATCTAGCCGATAAATGGCAGAAAAAAATGACGATGATAGAAATTCCAAATTGGAGCAACAGTGATCTGTGTATCAGTGTATTTCTGAACTCACCATGCTAGGTTATGCAATACTTCACAGTAGACCATGATGTGTTTCTTTTAAAGTTATTTAAATGCGAAAACTGCTACGGGCAACAGTTTGTATCTATACGAAGTGGAGCAAGAATTCTGAGGAGAGAATAATAGCCTGTCCTGTGAGGATGTGTTAACCCATAAATGCTTACGAGTTCCTACAGGAATTGTCGTCTGGATCTTAGATACCTTTGACTAATTTTTTTTTATCTGAGATAGATTTTACAACATATTTGAAGCCGAGTTGTTGATAATCTTTTGGATAACATTTCTCCATCAACTATTTTTCTAACTATGCTTTTACCTGCATGATTTCATCGAAATTGTCAGGCTGCCTTTAGCCGATGTGAGCATTAATGGGTTAACCTGCCGCCCATTAACCCTTTCAATGCTGAGGCTACTTTCGTCCAAAGCACAAGAATGCAAAGATTTTTGAAAAACATCTAACCCCTGTCATGTTGGTATTCATTGGATTCAGGGTTTCAGTCATTTTTCAGGTTTTTTGCATCATTTTGTAATGGCCAAATTAGCCATCAGCAGCATAAGGGTCAATGCTCACTATATCGCAAACTGAAACTCCCACCGAAGTTATCACTTATAATGTAGGCATTGATGACCATATACCAACACCAACGCATATATTATCTATCAGAGCTCACTGTAAGTACATTTCTAATACTGAAATTAATATGCCACAATCATATTCGAGCCAGGTTAGTTCCAAATCCATAGATCCTAAACCTGTGGGCATTCTATCTGACTCTCTCGCTCTTTAACTGATACAGATTATTTCAATACTGCCATCAGTTTACTTGATTCAAATTTATTTCAATTGATTTCATATCGTGTTGTGTCAGTGTCATTCTATTTCATGTTTGTATATCCTTTTATTTCATTCATGGAATTTCATTTTAACACATTTTTACCCTTTCCTTGTGTTTTCGTATCTACTAATTATATACAAAGTGAACTTTCGTTAAATCCAAATCACTTTTGACACACACGCTTTGGATAAAAATGCTTATAAGACTAATACAATTTTTCTTGAAACATTACCTAAATCTTGCACATGCGCACGACCATCGTCCTCGGTGTGGAGGAGACTGTATCCATCCCATAATTGTATCTGGTCGAGCGGACATTCTGGTATCAGCATTGTCTGACTATGACGACTGTAGATATATCCAGACGGGCCGGGCAAACCTAAAAAAAGACATATTTGTAATAAGAATCCGGAGCGCATGGATTCATGTTTACTCTTTCGTCCTTATGCTGCCGGTGGCTAATTTGGCCAATACAAACCTGACATATTACTGAAACCCTGGGTATTTGATAATGAGTACTCAGAGAAAGGGCTTTCTAATGGATACCAACATGACAGGGTTTAGATGGTTTTCAAAAATCGTTGCGTTCTTGTGCTTCGGAAGAAAGTGGTCGCAGCATTGGAAGGGTTAACTATCGTTGCCATTTTACTGACCTTACATTGCCGACATTTAATTCCTGCACTAAATGCGTGGGCAGCCCGGGCATTATAAACGACCGCAAGTCCGATTGCTAACCAGTTTCCTGGGCATGTATGCATGGATGATCTCACGTAGCTGTGATTCGCAAGATACCTGTGTCATTGATGTGCTTGGCTAATTTAATTGACATGTTATCCTTGGGTGTTTGTACAACCAGGAACGCGCAGACGTCCGGCCGACTGGTGCAGAAATTGAATGTCTGTACTGTACATCCAGAGCCGTGATGGGCATGACCTCCTAGGCAGGCCTAGGCCTTGTTAGTAAAATAAATGTCAGTATAATCGTAGTCTATCAAATTAAGAAATTCACTTTGGCAAGTGGGAGGGAAACTTCACTGAGATACAAGACAGGACATGTCTGCCGCATATAAATGGATGGTTGTTTCCAGCAAGAAGGTAAACTTAATAGATTTTCCTGCCCCAGCCTCTCTAGCGCTACATATATCTTGATATCAGCGATGTCCACCCACAACTGCCCAGAGGATCCCTAATGTGTGGATACGGTAATGCAATACTACATCTCGGTGGGTATTTATTTAAGCGGAATGCCCCTCGTATCTCTTTTACACACGCAACCCTGTAATTCTGATTTGTAAGATCGTTCACTACCTTTCCCATTATAAAGCAACTTTTTTATGCGGGAGTGTTTAGCTGATATCACCCTAACCTAACCCTAACCCAAAGGATTGAAAACAAGAAAAATATATGTAAAACAATGTGTGATCGATCTCACAAAGCACCCATGCTTCAGTGACCACTATCATTTTAGTTTGGGAGGTGATCTCACAAATCAGAAATACCCGTACACTCTCTCTCTCTCTCTCTCTCTCTCTCTCTCTCTCTCTCTCTCTCTCTCTCTCTCTCTCTCTCTATCTCTCTCTCTCCCACACACACACACACACACACACACACAGACACACACCAGGGTATAAAGGGTATAAAGGTTAGAAGTAAATTCTTACCAAATCGCATAAGACTTTGATAATGCCGATGCTCACATTTAAGATATATACAGTTAAACAACGACAGCGAATAGTCCACCCACCTTCTAGCCCTGGAAGTCCTATTCTTCCCCTGGGGCCTGTTTTGCCATCTTCCCCTGTAGGACCCTGCTCGCCGGGAAATCCTTGTGGTCCCCTGTCCCCAACTCCTAGATCTCCCTTTTCTCCTTTGCCAGCAGGACCTTGTGGACCCACTTCACCTGTGGCACCTTTTGCTCCCCTTGGCCCTTAAAATAATATACTATGATATAATATAACATCATACCAAGTCATATCATACCATATAACATGCTAGGATATACAATAACATACTATGATATGATATAATATAACATTATACCATGTCATATCATACCATATAACATGCTAGGATATACAATAACATACTATGATATAATATAACATCATAGCATATCATATCATACCATATAACATGCTAGGATATACAATAACATACTATGATATAATATAACATCATAGCATATCATATCATACCATATAACATGCTAGGATATACAATAACACACTATGATATAATATAACATCATTCCATGTCATATCATACCATATAACATGCTAGGATATAAAAAAATATATACTGTGAAATAATATAACATCATACCATGTCATATTATACCATATAACATGCTAGGATATACAATAACATACTATGATATAATGTATCATAATAGAAAGCAATACAGTACAATACAATACAATGTTGTCTTTATTTCTTTTAGGGGATATAATGAATAGCACCCCATCAACGCAATACAGTACGGTATGGATAAAACCCTATAGTTAATAAATTGGATTTGAAAGTGAGTAGAAGACGTTTTTCTCCAGGAAGGAGAAGTAAGAAACATAATAAAAGAAATTGATATAACAAAGGCTAAGAAAGTTTACTATCTTCTTGGTGCCAGAATCCTAAAACGCTCACTACAATGATACTTTTCTGGGCTGCTTCGAAAATAAAGATTCTTTTAAGGTAGAACAATCATAGCAAAACAGTTAGATTCATAATTGCATAATGGTCTTATTTAGTATCTAAAGTTTCGGTGTCCTGCCTGGTGGCCTAGTGGTCTAGGGCGTTGCCACTGACTGCAGAGAGTTTTTCATTACTATTTTGTTCAAGTAGCGGCCGGACATGTGAGAAAATTGATATTGAGTAGATTGACTAGGCACTGGCAATTCACACTTGGGGCTAAAAGGGTTAAGGAGAAATCATACTTTGATGACGTCGGTGTGAACACGTGTGTGAATGGACACACCCAAGTGAGAATGGAAGAGAAGATCACTAAAGCCTTTAACTCATTAACACTCAGAGCGGCCAAAACAAGCCTGACTATTTTGTTGATATTTTCCTCACAAAAGCGTTTTTCTCAAAAATATTTGAAGGAGAAATGTTTATCAGAATACTACCAACAACTCTCCTTCAAATATGTTGTGAGAATTTGCTTTATTCCCAAGTTATTTCCAAAAGCAAAAGAGTAGCAGACTATACTTTCCTGAGTACCTATGAGTGTGAATGGGTTAAATATGGCTACAAGCATTGGTATTGAGAAGGGGGGCTTAGTATGAATACCTGCTGCATGATGTATTGGTCAGCTGTTATACCAATGGTCAGTTATGGCTGCGAGAGCATGGTTAATCAAACAGAAAGATATAGACCTGCGAGCTTTCCAAAGGTACGTAATACGCAGCGAGGAAATTACTCCGCCTCCATCCGAGATCCCTGGACATTACTAGCCTAGCATGTGTGGGATGGATAGATATCATAGCTAAGAGTGTCATCAAACGGAAAATTTAACGATACGATTATTGCAAAAATTTCCGCGGATACCGTTTTTCTCCGATACAATTCTTCAATTGGATTTTTGTAAAATTTATTTATTTTCAATGTCTTTTTCCTAGTTTGAGGTGAAAATGTTACACTTTTCAGGGCATATTCCCATTTCAGACCATGCCTACTTCGTCTTCCCATTGAGTATTTTATCAGTCCTGGCCGTTTACTTCATTATTTATTATTTAGACAAGTGGCAATCCGCCAGGAAACACAAAACTGTGGCGGAATAGGGGCATTTTGCCTCACTTGTGACTTCCGGTTGAAGTAGTTTGCCGATTTGCAATACACGATACCATACACCACCTTTTACCGATACGATTATTGGCTGCTTCGTTTTAGTTATACAATTATCTGGGAGGTATCGCTGCCACTCCTAATCATAACGTACATCAATATATATATTTCATACAGACATCCTGAACATATGAGATCATGTGAAATTATGGCAAGATTGGTGTGCCACGCCAGTAGGCTTAAGGGGGATGACTGTCGGTTGAGAGGATTACCGACTAGTCACAAAACATGTGCCAACTGTGATCTCTATATTAAAGAGGATGCTGGGCATATTCTTTTGCAATGTCCAGCTAATCGGGATTATATGTCTGTCGTATTTGATGAATTTCCGGTAAAATTCCCAAACGTGTCTAGAGCCCTTAATGACGAGCCAAGCATCAGCCTAATGTGACTGCTTGGGGAACCAATACCGATAGTGAATGATGACGAGGTGACAATGGTTATAATTAGTACTGCCAATGTAGTTAGCAAACTGTATTACAAAATCATAAACACCCGCACTGGCATTGGATAGAGGTTTTCTTTAGGTTTTCATTAGGGTACCTGACCGCTCGTTTGGAACACAACTGCTTGGATCAAACAATAATGGTGATATTGGTTTGCTATCATGGATTTATACTTTAGAATAAGTCATGAATTTTAGCATGATACCTGTCACTTGCTGATTTCCGTAATCATGCAAAGCCTTTGCTAATTTTGTATTTATCTGTTTATATATGTTTGTTTTTTGTTTTGTAAAATATGTTGAATTGTGTAATTTTGTATTATATATATATATATATATATATATATATATATATATATATATATATATATATATATATATATATATATATATATATATATATATATATATATATATATATATATATATATATATATTATATATATATATACATACATACATATATATATATATATATATATATATATATATATATATATATATATATATATATATATATATATATATATATATATATGAATATGTGTGAGTATAGATATGCTAGTACAGACATACATACATGGATACATACATTGATTATCTACTTTCACTTACCTGGTTCTCCTATGTCACCTTTAATACTATCTCCTTGCACACCTTTTGGACCGATCTCCCCCTTTGGTCCAATTTCACCTGTGAGTCCTATTGGACCTTGCTCTCCTTGTGGCCCGATATCTCCCTTTTCTCCCTGCGGTCCAGATTCGCCCTTCTCTCCTCTGGGTCCTGGTATACCCATTCCAACCATGCCCTTGGGCCCAGGGGGTCCGGGCATGCCAAGTCCAGCAATACCCCTTTCCCCCTTTTCACCCCTTCCTGGTTCACCAATGTCACCCTTGTCCCCTTTCCCCCCAATCTTTCCAGGTATGCCTTTAGGTCCTCGCTTCCCTGGAGCACCTTCCCCGATTAAACCTTTTTCCCCTTTTTCGCCTGGTATTCCTAATCCAGGTTCCCCCTTTGGTCCTCCATCTCCAATATCCCCCTTTTCTCCCACTATTCCAGGCAAGCCGATGGGTCCTTCTTTTCCTGTATCACCCTTTGGTCCTGGCTTGCCATTGGCCTGATCACCTGGCAAACCTGAAAGAATTGAAATGAATTAGATTAAGTTAACTTAATTTGAATTAAACTAATTTAGATTAGATTAGATAAGATACAATTCGATTCAATTCTATTTAAATGCATTCAATCAGATTGTGTGAAATTGAACCAAATTAAATTAAATTTAACTAAATTAAATTTAACTAAATTAAATTGAATTAAAGTGAACTCAATCGAATCAAATTAAATCAAATCAAATTGATTCAAACTAAATGGGCGGGAATAGGTTTATAGTAACTTAGTACGATAAATAATACATATCTTTTCAATCATGATGATATTCATTTTTCTTATCACTTTTTGATGCCAAGTCTCCTTAGTACCTTTATTATCTGATTTTATAGTACATTTATTGTCTAGTAATAAAAAATAAGACATCAAACAGTTAAAGTTTGTAATATATTGTAACATGCAAAGGTTTTGTCTGTATACCCAATTTCAGCATCCCATATATTGTTCTATACAAAGGGTTTCACTTCAGAAAATAATACCTTTGCCACACTGTTAGTATATGAAATATTTCTCATTGTAATAGAAATTATAAAAAATATTCATATTTCTTTTATTGTTCTTGAAATCAATTTCCACTGTAACCTTACAATCGATGCTGGTAATAATCGTTTTCACTCTCCTAGTTTTGAAATTTAACTATATTGCCTGCTTTTCTTCTATTGTTCAGCATTGTTTGTAACGACAAAAAACAACAATAATGGATTGACTTGCTAAGTAAATTACATAGACGTCTTCTTATTATTGTTAAGAAACTGGCCTTGGAGGACCAAAACATCCCTAATCCTACCCAAAATATCAGGAACCAGCCATTTCACATTTTCATACAAGGGCAAAACTAAGAACATACCAGACTTAAAACGTTTCATTGAATCTTATAAAATTCGCTTTCATTATAGCTATTCTTTCATTCATTCGAAAAAAGAATATATTTTCGTATTTAAGAACATCTTAAGGGATAGTTTATTTGATCAGTAATACAACTAAACATACCCTGCTTACCTTTTTCACCCTTATCTCCAGGCACACCAATTCCTGGCTTTCCTGTTTCGCCTGGTTTTCCGGGTAGACCTATCTTGCCCTGAGGTCCGGGCTCACCTGGCACCCCTATGGTACCGGTTTTCCCGGGTTTTCCCTCAGCGCCAGGGTCACCCTTTTTGCCATTCCTTCCGCGCAACCCTGGGGTTCCGGGTTTGCCAATCAACCCCTCTGGACCCATGTTACCTGGCATTCCCTTCTCACCGGGCTTTCCTGCACTTCCAACCTTACCAGGTGCTCCCGGCAATCCTTGGTTTCCAATCTTACCTGAAATACGTAGAATTCGATATTCAAGATCTGCCTAAATGGAGTTATTGCACAAAAGACATTTGATTATATAATTTAAATTACATTCTTTACAAGAAATACGGAGCCTTTTTAATACCAGATGGTGACAATCTTTTACGTTTTAAATGTCCCTCTTTATCGAGTTTAGGAGAAATCAACTCCTAAATCGAATATGGCAACTGACAAACTGAAGTTAGACTGAACTGCATTTCTGTCCATTGAAGTGATTATAAACATATTCATGTTTGCTGAGATTTCTCGTTTAAGATCAATCATGTGAGCATCTTTGTTAAATTTGAATTTTGTCAAGGAAAGCATTTGTCACAATCGTGTTTGAAGATATTTGATATCGATATTTTTCAAATAGATAACATACTTCATTGAAAAATCAGCTTTAAACGGCATCATCGAAAATCTCGCGATGACCAAAGACAATGTTGAAGAATTAATTTTTGTCTTTTCACTTGGTATCTATTGATACTAAAATGAAATATGAATTCCAATAAAATGAAATATGAAGACCAATCGAATGCAATAGCGACCATAGTTACTGGTTAAAAGGTAATAAACATATGACTCATGTAATGTGAATGACTCACACACCTACATGCATAAGTAATAGGATAACGTTGATAGGTACCGGTACTTGTATCGGTATTGTTTAAAAAAGTATCGTGTCTTATCGTTTCATTCCTTAATGGCACTCTTAACAATACTAACCACTGTGAAGTAATCATTTATTAGGTACTGTTCAACATCCTAAACATAACTATTCACAAACCAATATAGGGGGTAAAAATGCAGTACCATTAACAATACCGTTAAAAGAGAATACTATTTCATTGGTATTGATACCGGTACCGTACCATTTCGTTCTTAGAGGTATCCATGACTCTGCATTTGTAACATAACGGACTCACTACATGCCAACTCACTTTCTTTTTTACCGGCCCATCTCTGATTCTGCTTATAAAAATGGCGTACTTGTTCGGCCGGTAAATATAGAGACTAACAAGGACAGTATCACACAAAATTATCTCGAAAGGTCAAATGTCATTGATGGCCATCTTTGAAGTACTAAAGTTGCATTAATAATGAGGATAATGAGCTAGAACTTGGTGTGTTTTAGTCTCTCTAGGGGCCTAACAAGTATGCCAAATCTCATTAAAATCGGAGATGGGCTGGTCAAAAAGTAAAAAGTAAAAAAGTTAGCATGGAATGACGCGACGGTAACGTACCTTTAGCGCCAGGTTTCCCGACACCTGGCTTTCCATCTTCACCTTTAGGACCTTGCTTACCAAGAGGACCTGCTTTACCTGGAAGTCCTGGAGGACCTGCCTCGCCCTTAATGCCAGGGAATGTACCATTATTCCCTATGACATTCCCGGGTGGTCCAGGAAGACCCGGTTTACCTACAGGACCCCTTTGTCCTCGTTTACCAATACCAGGCTTTCCAGCTGGTCCCACAGGACCCTCAGGTCCTTCTTTTCCCTGGCGTCCTGGTTCTCCGGGATATCCTGGTTTTCCTATCTGACCGGGTTCTCCTTTTGGTCCTGGTTTTCCACCCTGACCACCACCTCCACCACCACTTCCGGGTTCTCCTTTTGCCCCTTTCATCCCTGGAGGCCCCTCTTTACCCAAAGTGTCTCCTTTGTCTCCCTTGGTGCCATTGGTGCCCGGTGGACCGGCTCTACCAGGTTCTCCGGGATACCCTTGAAGACCACGTTCTCCCTGGGGGCCCCCAGGATCCCCCTTTTCTCCATGAAATCCATCTTTTCCTCTGACTCCTTTTTTTCCCTTTTCCCCAACGCCTGCCGCACCTTTCTCTCCTGGTTTGCCAGGGACTCCAGGTAGTCCGTCCTGGCCTCTAGGTCCTTCTTTGCCAGGGGTACCGTCGCTACCCTTCATACCGGGACTCCCACTATCTCCACGGCGACCGGGGAAGCCCGGGAGTCCGGGTTGACCTGGAAAAAACATTTTAACCAATTATCGCTCACAGCAGTCATAAGCAGCCTGGTAATTTTAATGAATCCTTTCGGCTAAGGCATAATTGGGCAAACATTTGATTGAAAAAAATTAATGAGAATTTTGCTAACAATTACCATTCAAATACTTTGTAGATTCATTTCTAATTGCAAAGTTATTGTCAAAAGTGTCAAACATCCAGACGATAATTTTAGGAGTAACTCTTGACCATTAATGGGTTAATACAAATGCACAGTTTACGAGACAGAATGCAGTTTTCTTATAAATGCATGGAAGGGTTATGTGATTACGTCTCCTTTCATAGTGGCGTAGTTTTGAAATAGGGTTTAAGATCTTTAAAAATTTCAGCAATCGCAATATGTTTGTTCCCCCTGAATGTTAACAGGGTAACTAAGCAATTAGCAAACAGTGGAAACATTTTTGGTCTTATCGCACGTTCAAACTAATGGACCACACACTGAGTGTCAACTGTTCAAAAATGTAATGTGAATAAAACATATCTGTCAACTGAAAACCATTCCTGTCCAAAAAGAATATGTGGCTAGTCATCATATCATTACAGTTATCACTATTTTCTTCTGCCTCTGAAAACATCAAATCAGGCCAACATTTTATCATTTGATTCTTACCTCTAATACATTCTTTACTTTTTGCATGTGGGCTATGTCGAAGATTAATGATATCAAAATGTACTTTGATTGCTTGAATCCCTATTTTTGGTTGGTGATGCTCATTGTTGTGAACTATTTGATTCACTTTGCATTTCAATTAAAACTTACATCGAAGACCTTGTAATGCTAAAATGTTGTTGTTTTGATTTTATCAACAGAGTAGGCAGTAAGTAAATACCTTTCTATTGTAGAACGATTACGTTTAATTCCGTTGTCATCAATGTGGGTTGTTCTATATGGAGTAATGACAAAATGAGCGTTATTGCGAATCGTATATTTTGAAAAACTTCTCTTTTTATTACAAATAACCATTCCAAATAATATGTATGCATCGTATAAAAACCATTGTATATTTACCACGCCATCCAGGGAATCCTATCTCCCCAGCTTTTCCTTTGCGACCAGGTAGTCCGATGCCTGGTCGACCTGGGCGCCCAGGAACTCCCGGGCGACCATCTCTACCGGGTTCACCCTTAAGTCCTGGCATATCTTGTCCTGGTGAATCCCCACCTCCTGGCTCGCCTTTATCTCCCTTGGCTCCTAGAAATCCAGGCTGCCCTGGTCGCCCAGTGGCACCTGTTCGCCCGGTGGCGCCTGCAGTGCCCTATCCACCATAAATGAAAGGAACATTAGCATGTGTTAAACATTTCCAGGAAGGATTTTCATACCTACACAAGACGAATTTATTATTGCATTTATTTCTATCTAAAAGAAAAAAGAGATCACATGGGTATTTCTATATTTAGATATTCGGCTGTTGTAACAGTCACAGCAGCCGAATACTGTAAGTCACTTAAATATGGCATGAACATTATATAGCGCGATTACGGTACTGCCCTGGATAGCGTGATCTTACTATAGCGGTGAACGGGGACAGCCACAGCAAGTTCAATTAAGAATTTAATAAAGACGGGGATTTTATAATAGCGCATATAGGCAGAGCGCTATAATCGCTATATTATTGTTCCAGCTATACTTAAGTGGTTTACAGTATCTAAAAACACATGGTTAGGAATACACCTGTGAGAGAACAGTGACTGCCAATGCTGAATGATGCGGGGGACAGTGATGTCAGGTCACTGGGTACAAGTTATGTCTTTCCTTGATAAGATTACTAAATAACTGTTTCGTCTAATATAGGAAACCATTTCCATTATTTATGTAGTATATACCCCTTACTAGACACCTTTCAATTAAAACTGATATGTTCCTTCCTGGTCTGTGCACCTGTCTAAATGTTTGACTTGTTGAAACTTTCAAGTTAATTGTATATGCATTTGATTGCGCTCCTGAAACTGCATCTGTACATGTCTTGTATGCAGTTAAGATGTATTGATGCTTGCTTCCGCATGTTAAATGTTTTACATATTAGTTTTGCCCATATGTTTGTGATTATGTACCTTTTCCTGCTTGTACTGGCCATGTTTCATCATTACAGAATTGCATTACCTCTTTAATATCGTCTTCTGAAATTTTCATATTGTAATGACGGAAAGTTGGTATGTTATTACTCAAAAATATGTGCCCGTATGTCATACCTTTGACCAGTATCGTAAAGAAATGTACTACCCAGAACGGTAATAGACGCACTTGTGAGTTAAACAGTGGAGAATATGATAGACTCACAATAATGCTACACGACAGTGCATCTTAAGATAACTAAGGATTACTGATTGCAATTTGATAATTGATAGAATGTGGCCGTTTTACGATTTTAACCGTTATATTTGGCCAATACAAAATGATGCAGAAACCTTTGAAAATGACTGAAACCCTGGCACTCACGGGTACTCATTCGAGAGCACTTCGCGAGAGATGTCTAATGAATACCAATATGACAGGGTTTTCAAAAATGTTTGCATCCTTGTACTTTAGACGAAAACATCCTCAGCATTAGAAGGGTTAGACACCGATTTTCTGAACTTGAGATAAAAGGTAACTTACTGGTCTGCCCCTCTTTCCTGGGTATCCAAATCCTGGTACACCGTATGGTCCGCGGTCACCCTTTTCACCTTTCCTACCCTGAAAAGATAACAACCAATGTCGTTCGTACCAAAAGTCGGTAAAGAAATCTGTTGAAACTATGTCAGACTAAGCACTAATTATGAAACATTTTAAAACTTTCAATATACATGTGCTTTCCTTCAATGTGCATTTGTCAAATTTGATGGTGATAACTTACTCATCAATACGATTAAAATGCCTGGATTTTCACTCCAATCCTGGCTACACATAATAGTTCTGCTTTTCTTTTTTCTTTTTTGATTGGGGTATCAGCACAGTTGATTAAATACCGAAGTGTTATTCTTAAATGCTCCAAAACTATCTCTGGTCATCTAGGATACATCTTCTTTACTGGACTAGATACTAGTATACGAATAAAGAGCGGAAAAATTACAAATAACAATTACAAACATTGAATATTCAAAGAACCCACAAAAAACATTGGTGACATAAACATACATGTATAGGCTAATATACATACCATGGTACCATTTGTTCTTTCTATAATTCTCTCGACGATGCGCTTCTCTAGGGCTGCTGAGCTGAAATCTCCCATTTCGCCTTTGAAGCCTCGAGGACCCTGAGAACAATGGTTGAGAAACTATGCTAAATAGGATTTAATTTTCAGAGACATAGATTTAAATGTTGGCGTAAATTGTATTATATTGGCAGCTAAGAAAACAATCTACAAATGTCGATTAAAAGATAAAATTCCATCTTCCATTTCAAGTTCTTTTTAATTACGTCTATTTTTGTTATACTACTTACAGTCAATAAATATGCGATACTATTTACGATACTATGCTGTAACATGACTAGAAATTAACTAAAGCAATATATGAATTGTCTTAGATATAATTTGAAAACGATGCAAAATAGAGAAAAAAAACTGACAAAATTTGACAAAAAAATGGGAAAATACAAGAAAATGTTTTACAAAACCATGATGTTATTCTCTCGAAGAGGACATGTAGGATATAATGCACGATGATAACAGGATCTTAGTGAGGTTATGTGTAGGTATGCATATTTATTGACTATGGCTCTCACCATAAAAGACCTAAAAACGGGGTATTTGATCATTGGTTTATAACTCTTTGAGCGGGAGGCGAGGGTTGTTATAGATAAAAAGATCCCAGTGACTTAGAGTGAGTCACTATTAACCCTAAATGTTAAACACAATTCCATATCCAAATACTTACCCTTAGTCCGACTTGTCCTGGCCTCGACAACCCAGGGAAACCGCGTGGCCCCTTAGGTAAAATGAAAAATTAGATTATATGGCATTTTGCACAGCTTAATATATCCGTATAATTCATAGCTGTACACACACATATATATATATATATATATATATATATATATATATATATATATATATATATATATATATATATATATATATA
Organism: Maea johnstoni; assembly: GCA_963942565.1. Lineage (NCBI taxonomy): Eukaryota > Metazoa > Annelida > Polychaeta > Spionida > Magelonidae > Maea > Maea johnstoni. The sequence continues at coordinate 44,711,740 of OZ012685.1, read as the reverse complement.
TATATATATATATATATATATATATATATATATATATATATATATATATATATATATATATATATATATATATTTCACATGAGTTAACAGTATAAAATGAAAGAGACGATGATGAAACCTTTTGTTAATGGTGTAAGATTCAATAAAGTAGCAGCTTTCATACCATGTTCATCTTATGTCGCATAAAACAATATGACATCCCGGTGGGGGTAAAATGATGGAATGGATCCCCTCAGGGGGATAGTATCCGTCATGTTACCCTCACTGGGATGTCATATTTGTATAGTAATGTCCGCCCACTCACCTCAGGTCCCGCTAATCCCGGAAATCCTGGTAAACCAGGGACTCCTTTTGTACCCTGGAATATAGAACTGGAAAATATGACTGGACGTGCTACACTACTACCACTACTACTACTACTACTACTACTACTACTACTACTACTACTACTACTACTGCTACTGCTACTACTACTACTACTACTACTACTACTACTACTACTACTACTACCACTACTACTACTACTACTACTACTACTACTACTACTACTACTACTACTACTACTACTACTACTACTACTACTACTACTACTACTACTACTAGTCTACTACTACTACTACTACTACTACTACTACTAGTCTACTACTACTACTACTACTACTTCTACTACTACTACTACTACTACTACTACTACTACTACTACTACTACTACTACTACTACTACTACTACTGCTGCTGCTGCTGCTGCTTATAATAATAATGTATTTGTATGTGTATTTGTATCTTTATTGACATACTTTCAAGTATAAATACAAAACATAAAATAAATAAACATAGGAAAAAGTGAATATAAATACAAACAGGGATAACACAAACAGTACTACATGATACGAATGAAAACAATAATAATAACAATAATAATAATAATAATAATAATAATAATAATAATAATGATAATAATAATAATAATAATAATAATAATAATAATAATAATAATGATAATAATAATAATAATCATAATAGTAATAACAACAACAACAATAATAATAATAATAAAAATAATAATAATAATAATAATAATAGTAATAATAATAATAATAATAATGACAATGAAAAAAATAATGATTATAGTTATGTGCTAAGACACGCTCTTCGCTTTTTGGGCGAGCCTGATGTTATCAGGGATATAATTCTCCTTTCATAAACTCAATTCCCAATCCTTTCTCCTATCCTTCAGATGTTGAAAAGATGGCATTTTGCACACGTGATTATCTTTGACACACCTGGACTGACATACTCATAGTTGAACTAATGACACCTTGACCTACTGACCCATGATTGATACTGGCTGACCTGTCTGATGGGATTGTACAGGTATATTGGTTGCAATTCAAGGTCGCATTGTTCATTGCTTATCGATGCCGCAGCCAATTAATAACCACGATTGTAATATATTTGAGAAGCACTAGATGAGATATTGTTCAGCCTAGATTAACAACCTCAAGTATTTACGTCTATCACGACCTTAAGAATGACCACTACGACCACTTTACAGCTATCGTGATTAAATGAACAAATGTTATTAATTACATGTTAACAAATTGCCAAAGGCTTGCTGTTCACCTATCGTTTGGTATTACAGTTTAATCCACAACTTTATGGCTGAAAAGAAGTGGTGAAATACTGAATGTAATCCTATTCGATATAAGATACGCGGAGTAGCATTATTATAAAAAAGGATTTAGAGTGGAGTGCAATAGTTGCAAAGTTGGGAAACATATTTTTCATTCTGGCTTCTTCCTCACAAATGATACACTTATATAATGAGTGCGTTTCCCAAGCACTCAGACGACCGATTCTCAATATGGCAGAAAAAATTACAAAACTCGAAATTCACAATTGCGAAATTCAAGAAAATATATGTGTCTGTTAGGCAGAAGAGTTCAGAAAATTTTAAAACGCAACCCCATTTTGACTCACATTAAGTCCATCACATCCAGGAATGCCATGTGACCCCTGTAATCCTGGAGGTCCTGGAGGACCCCTAAAACAACAAATGGAAACAGTCAAACTACATACATGTAACTATATATATATATATGTATATATATATATATATATATATATATATATATATATATATATATATATATATATATATATATATATATATATATATATATATATATATATATATATATATATATATATATATATATATATATATATACATATATATATATATATATATAATATTTATATATATATATATATATATATATATATATATATATATATATATATATATATATATATATATATATATATATATATATATATATATATATATATATATATATATATATATATATGTATATATATATATATATTTATATATATATATATATATATATATATATATATATATATATATATATATATATATATATATATATATATATATATACACACACATATATATTTATATATATATATATATATATATATATATATATATATATATATATATATATATATATATATATATATATATTAATTTTATAGTAGTAAATATATATATATATATATATATATATATATATATATATATATATATATATATATATATATATATATATATATATATATATATATATATACAAGTAGTAAATGCGGTTGTATGTTAATATGTCTACAGCCATTGGATATAGATGTTTTTGTATATGTTTGTAACCATATTGCATATGGAAATAAACGTATCATATGCTCTATGTATAAGTACATGTATGTAGTTATTGTATGTAGTAGTGCATGCACAAGAGATTACATCTGAATTGTTCGATGTACATGTACAATTGAATATGAAAACATAAAACATCATGTTTATGATAGTGGCGTGTTGATATTTATTCCGATTTACAATGACACAAATTTGCATATTTTCAAGCCAAATTATTGGAACTGACTTGTATGCAATTTGTGTGCTTTGCTGTCTCAACTTTTTATCGTAAATACAAAGGGGTGCGTTTTCTTTAATCGTAAAAATGCACAGCCTGCTGTCAACGTGATACTCTCAAAATGATATTCATCCAAATGTAGTACTTTCTATTGATTATATTGCCATCCACGAGATGATGTATGAAAATGAGCGTTTCTAAAGTCTACAATTTTGCAAATAATGTTCCTCTTTAACACTCTCAGCATACATACTAATGCTAATAGCATTCGATGGCCTAAGTCTGCATTACATACCGTATAGCCTGGTCTTCCTGCCTTCCTCCTGTACCGGTCCTTCCCTGAGAAATAAATGGAATACCATAAAA
>OZ012685.1:44633417-44703417 GCA_963942565.1 Maea johnstoni | reverse complement strand
TGGAAACGTAAGAAAGTATTACGCACAAAAAAGTTTGTGAATCTCAAAGGGATACCTTCACAATCACTACTAAATCCTTAAATATTTCGGATTGTAGGGCTTAAACAAAAGTAAAACTTTCACAATCCTAGAACTATTGTGTGTTCAAATGTTAGATAACGATTTTTTAAGCAATGATTTGGGCAAACTTACTTTTTTAATGACACCTTAGATATTGACTGGAGAATTTAATTTCCAACACTTAGCTCACTCGAAAGAAAACAAGGGGACCAATGGCTATTCAAATTGTTTTGTAGAAAGGATAGATTCCAAGGAACCTCTGTGCTTCGGTCGAAGAAAATAAATGTCAATTTCAGTGAATGTAATGCATTGTTCTTATTAGTTTTCGCTACATGCTTAATACATTACATGCATACATTATAATGACATTACTGTATACATTTAAACAGGCAATGTATAACGTTTATTGATTGTTCTATATCGCAATTACAAAAGCATACAATAAACTTACAACGATGCATCACGCGGTTACGCAATATTTATCATATTGACATATGCTAGTTCATGTGTTACATAACCTATATACACTCGCATAATGATTCGAAACAAGACATCCTGTTTCATTTCAAAAGCCAAGACATGTACCGTTATACTAAGAAATGCCTCGACATATCATTGTATAGACAAATTACTGATGTGCCAGAGTCAGTGTGGTCCTTATTTTTTTTAGGTGAAAGATAATCTAAATACTCATATGTTTCTTCGAAAAAGGGTGAAAAAATTCTGGTTGTGTTTGCTTGCATTGAAAATATACTGAGCCATTCGTAAACACGTAAGAAATTGTAAGGGCAAATATCTTTACCTCCTACAAAAGCATGGAACTTGAGAAATGAGAAGGGAAAATGAAAAGGTCTTGGCCTTCGTATCTTGTGTCAGCACAAAGGATATAGTTGGCTCTCAACGGCACAGTAAGAAGGAAATTCTGTAACGTGTTCCACTCAAAACTACGTTTGACCTGGCTCCATTACTATAAACATCCCGTCCCCAAGCTTATTGTATTCCTAAACACGACAACCACGTTACAGCCTACAACTGTTAGTGTGAACCGCTTACTTGGAGATGAATTCGACTGAAATGCCCATTTTGTGGATTCGAGACCAGCACACACCCACTCACTCCCATCATTTTCCAAATGGTACGTATATACCATACGGTTTTGAGATACACACACCCACGCACTCAAACCAATGGGGCAGATATGGCCCTGTATCTTTGGAGTGCGATGCCACAACTTTATGAAATTTGGCCCCAAGTAGCTTGCAGAGATGCAAAAAACATTTGAAATATTCAATGCCCTGTATCTTTGGAGTGCGATGCCACAACTTTATGAAATTTGGGCCACCAAGTAGCTTGCAGAGATGCAAAAACATTTGAAATATTCAAATGCCCTCGATATGACCTCCAATTACCTTCAAATGACCTTGAACTCCCTGTTTTCATCATATCTGACATTTGGTCAAATTGCCCCCTAATAACATGACAATAATAACTATTACCCCTTACTATCTTGAACATAATGCTCTAGGATATATTTTCAAGAATATCTGCTCAGAAAAAGCAAACCTTGACCGTTTTTTGTGAAAGATGATAGGAAAATACATATTTGCCTTTCTGATGCCAAAACCAGCACGGTATTAATGGGTAGATCTTAAGGAGTAGATTTGCTTTTAATAATAAGATGAACCAAATATCTCCTTTCGTTACAACGTTATTTTCGAAATCTGCGGTGACCTTTGACCTCGAAAAACCAAAGATGGCCACCTTACCGGCCATCTTGGATTTCGAAAATAGGACATATCTTTGCAACGGAGGCACACGATTGGATGGCCTATTTCCTAAATGATATCTACATTTTGAGATCTTATTAGTTAGGTGATTGTCATCTTGGTAGGGCATACATGTTTGCCTATGAAAGAAAAAATACACATTTTATCTTCAACCTTCACAAAAAAATTCATTTTAGTTCTAGCTGTGCCAATTATTTTTCAAATCTATTCTCTAGAACTCTTCTCAAAAGTCGTATGAGAGCAGTTTTTTTCATTTTCACACATTTTTGAGAAGCAAGAGGGGCATGCTGAGAAGATATATATTTAAGGTCATTTCAAGGTCAATCTAAGTCAATCAAGGACATTTGGGTTTGCTAAGTTTGTTGTATCCCCGTTGGCTATCTTGTGGTCAACAATTGTGAGAATATGATAATGAATCAGAAAGATATGCCTATATATATTCCGCAGTTCCAATTTGGACTATTTGGCCCCGTAGTGTCACATCATTTTCTAAGTGGTACGTGTGTGTACATACGGAGCTCTATTAATCTGCAAATAAAAAAAATTGGATTAACGTCACTTTTCTGCCATACATAGGATAAGTCGTGACAATCAAGTTGTAAGTGTTGGAGGAAACTCTTAAAGAGACCACGTTTCACATTTCACTTGAGCGGTCGCTTAATAGAAGTGTGGCTGTACATGTACCCGGCAAAAGCCACTGCTTAATCCAAAGTCACTTGAAAAGTTTCTTACATGCTTCGCAAGGCTTCAAACTTGGGCAGTGGCGAGAGACAGCTAGCAGTCTGTGGCAATGCCTTAGACCACTCGGCAATTAGGGCAAGTCACAATCTGTAATTAGGGGCGGACCATTTGTTATTCTGGTGGGAGGGGGGGGGGGGGGGGGGGGGGGCTATCCCGTTTTAAGGAAAAACCTGGGCCCTGAAAATCACAAGAAAAGAAAACCTGGCCCTGAAAATTAAGAAAGATTATTTCTGGCCCTGAAAATCGAGAAAATTGAAAAACTTGTTCTGTAGTGTGTCCAAAAGCAAATTTCCGGAAATAAAATCTGCCCCCAGAATATCAAATGGTTCACCCTTAGTTTCTTTGACACATAAAAGTAAGCGCTGATTTTCTTCATACTATTGTGCGCCTGCCCTGATGGTCGTGTAGTCTAAGGTGTTGCCACTGATTGCTAGCTGCCTTTGTTTGAATCCCACCCGGGGCATGTGGGAAAGTTGCCAGTGACTTAGTGTTATGTGGTGTTTTCATCGGTACGCCGGTTTCCTCCACCAGTTACAACTAGTATTCATTTGAACGCTCTCGTTGAGTACTCTGACATGAGTATCATGTGCCAGGGTTTCAGTAATTTTTCAGGTTTATTACATCATTTTTGTATTGGGCAAATTAGCCACCAGCAGCTTAAGGGTTGAGAGTTCCTCCAGAAATCGTCATCATCATCTAAAATATTTTGATAATAATTTGAGAATGGCGAATGACTTAACAACATTTTTGAAGGAGATATCTTGGTAACGTTCTGATCAACCTTTCTCCATCAAATGTTTTCATAGCTACCTGTATATCAATATTTCATCAAAATTGTCAGACAGCTATTGGCCACTGCGAGCATCATTGGGTTAATCAATTCAAGAGCTCCAGCAAGGGCTTTCCGTCTACGATTTTTAAGAAAAGTGAAAATCCCGGGGAGGGGGGGGGGGGGGGCACTTGGGCATTTAGGGGGGGGCACATACGCTCGTTATCAAAATTGAAAAATACCCCTAAAGCACAGATTTCTGGCCAAAAAAGCACCCTTATTTTAATAAAAACGCTGACTTTTTTCACTAAATAAACACCCCTTCTTTTATCAAAACACTGACATTGGATGAACGGGAACACGTATTTTAACTTTAGATTTTATAATCCTCTGCGTGTTTAGCAGCAGCAAGTGGCGGCAGCAAACTCGGAAGCCCAGATACTTCGGGAGTCACTCGGCGTCAAAGCCGCGTATGTTTCGTGGATTGTAAGGGGATTTTGACCCCCCATTACTTCGTACCTGGGTACAAAAAAGTACCCTTCTTTTACAAAATCGCGGACATTGCGGAGGTCTTCAAAAAGGTCCCCTTCTTCCGCGAAATACGTAGCTAAGGTGCGGCCCCCCTCTGTATCTGAGTGCCCTCCCAGGGAAAAAAAGTACCCTTCTTTTTACAAAATCGCGGACATGCGGAGGTCTTAAAAAAAGACCCCCTTCTTCCGCGAAATACGTAATGCGGGTGCGGGCCCCCCTCTGTACCTGAGTGCCCCCCCCCCCCCCCCCCCCCCCCCCCCCACCCCCCGGGGTGAAAATACGAGGTTGATCACCCCCTCTGCAAAACCTTTGTACCCAATATATTATGAATTAATAGCATACTGATATTTGATTCACTTTGCTGGAAAAGTATAGGATATATCACATTTGAATATCTAGTGTTAATGTAATTGAAGCACAAAGCATGAATTTTAGTTTTCAGTTACAAATTCGTAATTCTCAGTCAATTGTTTTGAATTGTATGCTTATTGGCTATAACATAAGTTTCAAAATCATACTTTATTCTGAAAATGATTGGACAGACAGATGCAGCCTTTTCATTCGTTGTGTCAAAACCACAAGCTGGCCCTTCGATCTCAAACACGATATTAGAGCAATTGTCATACTCCGGGCATTAGTATTAGATACAATTCAAAACAATCTTACTTTTGGAAATAGTCTTAAAACAGTGCAGTTTATCAAACTATGATGTAACTATTTATGGGCAATACATAATTCAATTACATTATTGCTCTATAGCCTTACACCATTCGAGTTATGTTATATGAATGCCAGTTAGATAATGAAAATGTTCCATGTAATTTCAAGCCTTGTCAACACTATGGTGGCGAATGTTATACTTCTGGTAAAACATGCTTAAAAAGTAGGTCACTTTCCCCGCAATTTATGACAGTTTTATGAGGCTCTCTCTTTTACTTTTTGTTATTTATGACGCCTACAACGTTTAGTAATAGTGGGTGAGTATATGTTAGCGACTTAGAACAATTTTCACGTATCATATATCACGTTGAGTGGTATTAGGAGAACTAAACCAAGCAGTAAATCACCTTTATCGCGTCGCACTTCATCTCTACAATTAGATCGTTAGTTAACACGTTCTTACACCTGTTTTAGATCAGTTCTATCCTGAGACAAGTATATCTTTTAAATTTATGCTAAAGCATGAGAGATCTTATGAAATACGTATTTTCATTTTATAATTATAACCTACCTACATGCTGCATATTCTTCATGCACATTCTACCTTGTGCCAACATTAAACATCATATCCTTCAATCACAATCGTATTGATTTGCTTATAAAGTATAAACAGTCATACTTATGCATCTGTATCGATTCTTTCAGTCAAGAGGCCTATTACGTATAAATATTATTTACTACATATTTTGAAATTTATTCCTCTTCTCAAATGGTGTATATTACAGAATGAGATTTATATTACATTGTTACACTTCATTTTGCAAAGTACGATACCTCTGAATATTAAAAGATTACACAGAGAAAACCTGTTACAAAAAATATGCTTTTTCAAGTTCTAAATGTGCGAAGTAGGTTACACTACAGCCTTACACTGCATCATAGAGCTTTGATGAAGGTTTAATGCGAGAAACGTGCTTCAGACCTACTTTGTATATCTACAAAGACTGACTTCATTCCGAAACCTAATGCTTACGTTGCGAACAACATTCACGAAAAAATGGCCATATCTTCAAAGCCACTTGATTTAAGTTCCAATTGATTACAAGAACGTGTCAAAAAGTAGGTTACACATAGTCTAAAACAAATATTCTGAAATGAGACTGTTATGAATAAGCCTCTGTGGTAGAACTGAGAAAAGGTACCCTGCATTCTGATCATATTTCGATAACCACAACAGAAGAGCCATTTCAAATGAATCTTGTAAAGGTAGCAACGTAAAGGTTTTCCATAACGTTTTCATTGAAAACATTGATAGTTTTCTAAGGCATATTCTTTCTTCTTTTAATTCACCTTATACCATTCATGATTAATTTTAAATATATCTACTTATTGGACATTCACAAATGCCTTCCATTTTACACTTTTGAATAAAGGTAATATTCAAGTACCATATCGAAATACAATACATGTATACTTTAACCTAAGACACGCTGTAGTTGTTGACTCAAAAGTTAGCATGGAGAATTTCCTTTTTGAAAAGATTCTAAAAAGGGCGTACTGAAAGAAACCTCTTTGCAACGTTTTAAAGAATGAAGACATTAGAAGTCAATTAGAATGTGACATCTTAAAATTACCCCATGATTTAAAGAGTAGACACCCCAATTCTATAATGTAAGTTAGATTGTCCATTGATTGCTAAGTCTGTCATGCATCAATACATTGGATATATTATTGTTACTGTTGAATAGAATACATCATGTAGATATTTTAACTTTAACTTTTAACTTTAAATAGAAGCGTGCGCTGTGCCCATATGGCACAACTCCAAAATATGCCAATCAAAAAATAGAGCTTGGTTTAAAAGAGGGATTATATTCATTGGTGATATGTTTAACACATTGGGTCAGATGGAAAGCAGAGAAGAGATAATTACTAAACGGGACATTGGTTGCAACTTCTTAGAATGTGAATAATTAAGATAAATCATAACTTTAGATGGTACAAGGTTTGTACAACCATATTTACCCTTTCTAATTCAAATCTCAAATCTTTCTTTAAAAGGTCCTGCGCGCTTCTATAAAAGTATTAAAAAAACAAAAGCATACTTTTTCAGATTAAGGCAAAATTTGAATAAAATCTTAATGATACAATCCATTTTGATCAAATAAAACATGCTTTAGGACTGCATATACAGTTTAAGATCCTTCAAATTAGGCTAGTGACTCAGACCTTATATTTATTTAATTTAGAAATGTGTTTTCCTAATTCTCTTCTTAATCATGATTTTACAAGAAGCCCAAACTCTTCTGAGTTCCTTGTCTCAATTCACTTCTGTTGGCTTACTTTTCAGGAGTTAAAGGTGAGAATTGGGCACATGAACCTGACAGCTCTGGGTCTGAGTGTTGGAAAGTAATATTGCACCCCAATATCACTTTTGTAAGGTGGTCATGTGACCATGATCTGACTAATCACAGCAGAGAATGAGCAATAGGCATATAATAAAATATGATGAGTTTGATGACGCATGTGTACTTATATATGCAATAAAAATCTTCTCTTTGTGAATAAGAAAAAGATATTTCAACTCGAGCATTTAGCACACCTTAGTACTTCAAAAAACAACTTACCTGCTCCCCTTGAACACCAAAACACCGACATCCTCGATTGCATTCCTGAAATGAAGATATTCCTTTTAATCCAAATATCATAAAATTCAGAAAATATTTCCCACACACTTTAGTTATGAATCATTTATATCGATGAAATTGGATATCATGTGTATATCATGTATAGACAAATGCTATACGAGGAATATTTTGCGGAAAAAGCAGGTTCTTTTCATAAGAAATGACAAGATCCATGTGTAAATCTTCATAGAAAACTCTCGGCCCACTAATATATATATACTCAAACATTCATTTTTGTAGATGATCGTGTAGTTCTAATACCAATAGCATAGTAGAAATGCTTGTGTAATGCATGACACGTCGTGGCATATAGATACGAGCATATGAAGGTTTGCAAACCCCTTTAATCTAATCAAAATTACTTTTGATTAGTATGCAACATGTATTTATTCTGAGGCACTTTTTGGTCGTTGCTGTTATATGAGTTTGTTATGGTTCCGTTTACCAGTAAGGACATGCATTGGCTCATTTTGTTTTACTGATGATCATACGTACATGTATTCCAGCTTATCAAACGTTTAAAAAGTCATTTATCTTCTCATTTTAATGTCAAAAATGTATTCCCCACCGAAATAACAATATTTTTTTTATTAGATTGGCCAGTATAATTGGAGTACAATATGATAGGAGGATATGACCGCTTAAGTTATGATCAACACCTTTCATAGCAGTTCAACTTTGTTTTGATGCTTTTCTCTCACTCATATGGCAATAAGCCAGAGTTTCTAGGAGAGCAAATAACGTTTGTGAAAATTCCTCATGGAAAAAAGCCAAAAATATTATGCAGGTGAACTTGGATATGACGGACTCAATGGGACGAGGAAAATTGGTCCGTCATATGCAAACTCCGTCATATGCGTATGACGAATACTTGATATGCATCGGACTGGGACCAAGCATATCGTCCGTCCACCATATGCAAAAATCCGTCGTACAGTGGTCCGTCATATCCAAGTTTACCTGTACTTGCTTACAAGTCTCTCTTCCATCATTTAATTTTGGTCTGCAATTCTGCAGAAATGGTGGCCTATACGGTTACACTTGGTCTGATCATGAGGAACAGGGTTAATCTCATTTGATATAGAAAAAAACTCAAAATAATGCTATGATAATGTTTGTTGAGATAATGGTATACTACTAAATATTGTGGTGGTATTTTCAAGTAAGTACAAATTTAATCATAGATCGTTTGGCCTAGCTAGAAGATGAAGTAAGGAAGAAAGCTATGGAAGGCCAAAGTGGACAAAAAGAGCATTTATTAATATTAATAAATAATTTCTTAATATTAATAAATGATTTTCTAATATTAATAAATGATTTCTTAATATTAATAAATGATTTCTTGATATTAATAAATGGCATGATTTCCTAATATTAATAAATGGTTTCTTAATATTAATAAATGATTTCTTAATAGTAATAAATGTTTCTTAATATTGATAAATATTTCTTAATATTAATAAATATTTATTAATATTAATAAATCATTTATTAATATTAATGAATCATATATTAATATTAATAAATCATTTATTAATATTAGAAAATGCTCTTTTTGTCCACTTTGGCCTTCCATAGGAAGCAGCATAACAATCATGTCAAATTGTGTCAGCATTAACAACCTTGATCTAATCACTTCCATCATCCCCGCGGCAATTTATCTTAAACCAAAACACTAATAAAGCATCCTAACCAACCTTTTGACACTTGTCACTACTGGTGTCAAGAATAACGACTGCTAACGACTGGGTGTAAAACACATGATAAGATCCAAGGAGGAGGGAGATACTACTGTGTATCATAAAACAACGAGAGCCAAAGGCGATAGTCGTCACATTAGCCAAACTCGTGTCTCCCGGCGAGGTTATGATATCATGGTGCTTGAAATATTTGGAGTCATATCGCCTCAAGTATAATAACCACGTCTCGCACACTTAATCTCTGTTAGGGGTTAAGGACACGTGTGTGTTTTCATGGCACCCCCATCGGGGAAGGGAGGGCGTTGAATACCCTACAACGATGAACCAGCTCTGTTGTCTTTCATTGTCCCACTTCGCTATGTAATTCACATGAAAAAGTGGGTCATTCGCAAGACGCTGTCTACGTCATTTGTGAGATTACTCTTATTGTTTAATCCTTATGCTGCTATTGGCTAATTTTGCCAATACAAAAAATGTAAAAAACAAGGAAACATGACTGAAACCCTGGCACATGGGTTCTCATCTGAGAGTATTTAGCGGGGGCTATCCAATAAATACCAACATGACCAGGTTTAGAAGTTTTTTATCAAAAATGTTTGCGTCCTTGTGCTTTGGACGAAAGTAGTCATATTAGTGGAAGGATTAAAGTCTGTTCGAAGGCAACCTAGCAGCAGTATATACCTACACTATACACATTCTTCTATTTCTACCATCATCTCTATTGACTTAAACACACAAATCCACTTCACTTGTTTGTCTATATACCCTTATCAGTTAAAAAACAAATACTAATCCACTTATTAATGACATATCACGGTAATTAAAGTAATTAACCTAATTAGATAAGACATTAACGGTTTTTAACGGCCCATTTTCAACACCGAATGTTCCTAATACACTACTACTATTATGCTGGTGGTGGCTAATTTGACAAATACAAAATGATGCAAAAACCTTAAAAATGACTGAAACCCTGGCAAATCGGTATACATCTTAGAGTGTTTAGCGAGAGCTAACCAACGAATACCAACATGACAGGGTTTAAATATATTTTTAAATATTTGTCTCCTTAAGCTTTGGACGAAAGTGGCATCAGCATTGGAGGGGTTAATTCAAGAAATGCCACTTTTAGAATTGAGAAGTCTTGGCTTTTGGTACATATATCCAGATATATATTTAGAAATGAGATATGATGCCCCTTTGTCTATGATCCTGATGATAGGACACCTCTCTCATAATAAACAATGCCTCCACTCTGTTATCGCGATGTATTCTTTGTGACCTGAGAGCCTGAGATAACAAGTTTTACCATTGTTTGATGCAGTGTCCCTCCTAGCAGCATATGAGAGATTTGCTTTGTGGTGATTTGGTTGAATCCTTATGCCAGGAGTTTATTTGGAACCTTGATGGAAATTAGAATGTACATCTTTCAACGAAAAGGTGAATTAATTCGCTGTATGCATTCATGCTACGAGGGATCCTGCATTGAAATGTACTGAAAGGCAATTCCGTAGTATGAAAGCAATGATGCAGAAAGTAGTGAACGGGCTTTCTCATAACATTGCTTTCCTCTTTACTTTATTATCATTCATTTCCGTAAGAGATGACAATAAATGTGATATTTTTACTCTCGCTCATACCTTAAGAAATATATATATATATATATATATATATATATATATATATATATGTATATATATATATATATATATATATATATATATATATATATATATATATATATATATATATATCACCGTTTTGACCATCCTAAGGCAAAGTATAGTGTTCATGCCTCATTTTAAAGAGTTAGAGTCAAGTGAACTGAAACATTGAAGTTTAATTGCATCTCATTTCAATATATATTTAGTCAACCTATCATGATTCAACTATAACCCTTTTTTACAATGTACATTGGCCGCTACTGATGACACATGTTCAAGGTTCAAAACGACAAACCGCAAATCTAAACAATCAAACCACAGAGGTGAAAGGAGTAAGTAGAAATGGGTGCCAAGCAGTGCAATCAGAAACTGAATCTTTTTAAGCCGAAACTCCCTCATAGCTAGACAAAACGATACATTGTGAGCAAATGAAGGCTATTTGTTGCAATGCACGGTTTTTACCATAGTTGATCAACGGATTAGGTACTCTAGAAAACATCTCAATGATATGCCATGAATGAAAAAAGCAAGGCAAAATGTATTTGATGTCATCTTTTCACTTCAAATATATGAACATTGTTTATATGATCAGGTGTCAAGTAACGTAATGAATGTTATTTACGTGTGTATCACAGAAAACACTATTTCACTTGTGAAATATTCAAACTAATAGAAAATATTCTAGCAAAAGTGACGACTATTTGATTTCTTTAGTCATCAATCTTCTCAACTAGCACATACTTCTTAGTTTATACTAATTTTCTTTTCTATGACAAAATACTATATAATTGCTCTTGTTCAATATTTAAATTAATAAAAAAAAAATCTCTAGCAAATACTATAATAAAATGATGACTATTTGACTCCTTTAGTTGTCACCCCTCTTAACTAGCACACACTTCTTAGTTTATACTCATTTTGTTTTATAAATAACACTATTGCACTTGTGCAATATTCAAAGTAATGATAAAAAATATTCTAGCAAACATTATAAAATGACGACAATTTGACTTCTTTGATCATCACTCTTTTCAACAAGCACATACTTCTTAGTTTATACTCATTTTTTATTATAAAAATACTATTGTAGTTGCGCAATATTCAAATTAATAAAAAATGTATTTTACCAAACAGTATAAAAAATGAGAGTTATTTGACTTCTTTAGTCATCACTCCCCTCAATGACCACATACTTCTCAGTTTACACTCATTTATTTTTTTATAAAACACACTATTGCACTTTTGCAATATTCAAATTAATAAAAATGGATTCCAGCAAACATTATTAAAATGACGCCTATTTGACTTCTTTAGTCACCACTCTTCTCAACTAGCACACACTTCTTAGTTTATACTCAATTTCTTTCTTATAAGAAAATACTATATAATTGCACTTGTTCAATATTCAAATTGATAAAAAAAAGTTCTCTAGCAAATATTATGGTAAAAGGATGACTATTTGACTTCTTTAGTTGTCACCCCTCTTAACTAGCACACACTTCTTAGTTTATACTCATTTTGTTTTATAAATAACACTAATGCACTTGTGCAATATTCAAAGTAATGATAAAAAATATTCTAGCAAACATTATAAAATGACGACTTTTAGACTTCTTTAATCATCACTCTTTTCAACTAGCACACACTTCTTAGTTTATACTCATTTTCTGTTTTATAAAACACAATTGCACTAGTGCAATATTCGAATTAATAAAACAGGTATTCTAGTAGAGTTTATGAAAATGAGGACTATTTGACTTCTTTAGTCACCACTCTTCTCAACTAGCACACACTTCTTAGTTTATACCCATGCCATACCTACGTGTATAAACAACTCGTGTGTGGCTTGCTTTAAACCTACATCCGGAGCAGAATCTCTTAACACCATTAGTTGGTTCGTACATTGTTAATGGCTTCCCTATCTTATCTCTTGACATATAGTACACAAAACATTTAAGCTGCCAATCACCCGCTTGGCACTGAAATCTATTTTGCAAAAAGCCACCCTCCCCCCTCTCAAATCCTCTGTTGATGCCTCACCACAATCTTAAGGTAGCTTAGGCCTAAACAACAAATATGTTCGTTTCCTATTACATGCTAAAAATAGGGTAGGTAGCTAGGGAATTTATTTTATCTTATCATATTTTCTTGCTCTCCTCCATACTGCTTTATATGTAAATATAAAGCAAAATAGCAGCATCTAAGGAAGTGGGGTATATAGATATATTTAAAGCCACTGAACTAGTATCATATGCTGATATTGGATGTTTTCTTCTTTCTTTTCTCAATTTCTATTGTACGCCATGCATGTAATATGAAGCAGTTACAATTGTTTACCTTGCTTTTTATAGAAAAAAATTTTGGGGAAAAAAAGATTAGGGTAGGGGCAAAAGAATTAGGGTCGTTAGGGAAATAGGAAACAAACATTTTTTAGGCCTTATAGGGTTGATAATTTGACTAGTCTTTCCCTATATCTTGCCAAAAAAAGGTATTTGATGAGGAATAAATGAAGCATCAAAAAGTACCCCCCCCCCCCCCCCCATTCAGAGGGAAAATATAAAGAGTAAAACTGGAAAATATATCCAAGGTGATCTCAAACTGAGCTTCATATATATAATTGTACATAAAAAATCATCAATTTTCACAAAAGTGTTGGAAGGAGGGGAATCACATTTTCTCATTTTTTCGTTGAAAATGACAAACGTACTTTTTCGAGTTCGTGATTGCATAACTTCGAAACAGACAGAACAGGTAAAATGTGATACACCTCACTCTGAAATACTCCCAGCCCTAAATATGCTAAATTTCGAGTGAATCTGTCAACATTTGAGTTCCAAAATGCTAATTTTTGAAGCAAAAATGTTTTTCATGTATATCATGTACCATAAAATCAATGTAACAGTGCCAAAAATCTGATCTTACGGGAAGCCTATAGGAGGTATACGGTCTCTTACTCTGCTTAGTGATGATCTAGAAGACAGTCTTAACTAGTTGGATTATGAAGGTAAGGTTTAAGCTTTAACAAATCTCAAAATAACCGAAGTCCACAAATCAACTCAATAAGCGACATTAAGGTGGCTTTTAGGGCCAGTTTCTAGATTTCTACATATGTGAGAGCCTCCAAACTTAGTTCTAATAACAGCGACCGTGACCGACTAGGACATCACTGAGAAGAGTAAGGTAAGAGAACAAATAACAAGGAGCCACAAACAGGCTTGCACAAAAGCCGGAAAGGGTTTTGGCTCTTTCCTCCATACTGAATTTCACCAAAACATGGTCGTGTCAAACGTGCCTTTTTGGGTATCAAATGTTTGGAGATTGGTTCCAACTTGCTATGTTTATGGCTAAGAGTATTACAAAGAGAAAGGGTAACACTTTTTTCAATTTTAACTTTGTTAAAAAGTTTAAGCTTAATAATGCACCTGTTTTCAACAAAAGATCGGAATACATGTTTATACTTTGGATGGAGCAAAATTAGAAAAAAATGTGATACTCAGAGAATTGAAGACCCAACGAATGAATGAAGGGGTGCTTGAAGTCCCATTGGTACACAAAAGCCATTTAGTGCCGTAAAACATTTGTATAAAATAATGGTCCTCTTTTATTGTCGAAAACAATCACAAAGCAATAAATAAAAAAAGTGCACACAAAACAATGAACAGTTTAAGACTATAAGTAGTGCGTGCAGGGATGTCAAGAGGATTTATTAGTGATCCAGTCTTGTATAGTATATACCCTATCTACATGTATACAGCATATAAATCATACATACTATGGCCTATGCATATAAATATTTTCAATATACCAGGAAATACTCATTACGTTACATTTAGCAGTAACGTTAATATCTGAAATTATTAATACTTAATAAGCAGAGGGCCAAATTACCAGAATTTGATTAGGTTCATG
This sequence comes from Maea johnstoni, assembly GCA_963942565.1. NCBI lineage: Eukaryota > Metazoa > Annelida > Polychaeta > Spionida > Magelonidae > Maea > Maea johnstoni. The sequence continues at coordinate 44,688,909 of OZ012685.1, read as the reverse complement.
TCACATTTCTGCCCAAAGAATATATATTTCCCACAGTAGTACAAGATAGAAACACACGATACCCTGCAATCGGAGAGCAGGAAGTGGTGTTTTGAAAAGTGAATACAACGCTAACACGACTTTGAAAATAAAGAGTATCAACCTTGCGGGAAGCACAGTGTTTGGGTCTCCCTAAATGTCGTTAAATTTTGCATCACAGTGTCAGACATGAGTTGTGGTACTGTATTATCTTGTAAATTGATCACGGGAAGTAGGTGATTGTGGCAGTAGTAGTGTAATACGAACATTCGGTGTTGAAAATGGGCCGTTATAAACCGTTAATGTCTTATCTAATTAGGTTAATTACTTTAATTACCGTGATATGTCATTAATAAGTGGATTAGTATTTGTTTTTTAACTGATAAGGGTACATAGACAAACAAGTGAAGTGGATTTGTGTGTTTAAGTCAATAGAGATGATGGTAGAAATAGAAGAATGTGTATAGTGTAGGTATATACTGCTGCTAGGATGGTATATATGTCGTGGTAGAAACTGCGATCCGGTAGGATCGCCGATCCTACCAGTAGAAACCGCGATCGCAGTTTCTACCGGTAGAAACTGCGATCGCAGTTCCTACCAGGATTATGCTGGTAGGAACTGCGATCGCAGTTTCTACCGGTAGGATCGCCGATCCTACCAGAACAATCTTACCATACCTTGGTAGAAACTGCGATTCAGTAAAGGCTGTGATAGTATTGATATGTTTAGCAATCTATGGTAACCCATAGTTGCAGTAGTAAGATATTAAAGATTTTTGTGAGAATTTCAAAGCAAAAAGCACATTTATTTCTTCATTAAGACACTTATAATAGATAACTATTCACCTTTAAATAGTACCATTTAAATATAATGAACATGCAACATATTCTGGCACAATATTACTTCATGAATTCTCCAAATCTCTCTTATGCAATCTTTCATGCAATCTTTCAACATAATCACCTATCGTTAAACAGTTAGATTTAACTATTTATACAAAGTTAACTCCCAACAGATACTGGTACAATGTGACATCATGATAAGGCTTCAAATATTATTACCACAGTCACACAATTGTATAACCTATTTATACAGTATTATGAAGATACTATATCTATTTACTTCGATATACAAAGTATTGAATAAAACTTTGTCTCCAAGTACTCATTTCTCCATTCAGTTGTTCCTTAGAAAGTAGAAATTAGTCTGCTACTCTCATATTTTTGAAAATAACTTGTCAATAAAGCAAAAGTTCACAAAATATTTGAAGGAGAGTTGGTGTATGGCATGTGATCATCATTTCTTGATCAAATGTTTTCCAGAAAAATACACTTCATGCTTTAAGCAAATTGAGAGTTAAACTTGATATTTTCATCTGGATTTTTGATACTTTTGACAATTGGAATAAAGAATGATTTTACGCAATATTTGAAGGAGAGTTGTCAAATTAAAAAAAAATCTTTTGGGCGAAAGATTTCCACAAAATTGTTTGACTGCTTTTGGTCGCTGTGCGCATTAACGGTGTAAGGATTGAACACCATTGACCTTTAAATGTTGACACACCTACATTTTTAATATTTTTTCATTATGACATCACATCCTGGCAGGCTCTGCTTTTTGTTCAATCATGCACTAGCTACTGGTCATACCAGACTGATGCAGGGGAGAAGATTCCTAGGATTTTAAACTGTTTCCAAATCAACCTAATACATTTGACAAATACAGCATCAAATTAATTGCAATAAACCACCCAAAATGTTGATTAAGATTAGAAGTCAGCCAATTAACCTGAAACTGTCTTATTACAGACCAATAAATTATCTCAATTAAATACTCAATTCCTGTATGTGTAAATATTTTGATAACAAAGCAACATTTTGAGAGATATTTCACTGAAAGTTGGTGATCCTGTTTGGTTTTACAATCCTTCTTCAAATATTTTTCAAATTATATTGAATTAAAATGAGTTTTGTTAAAAGTTGAAAGACCATGCACACTCTCTAAAAATGGTTTTAATGAATGCCTGTAGTGTTTTACAACTCATCTGCCTTGGAGCTGCTCATTCAAACCCTTAAATAGTGATGATAAAGTGGATCGCAGTTTCTACCGGTAGGAACTGCGATCGCAGTTCCTACCAGCATAATCCTGGTAGGAACTGCGATCGCAGTTTCTACCGGTAGAAACTGCGATCGCGGTTTCTACTGGTAGGATCGGCAATCCTACCGGATCGCAGTTTCTACCACGACATATACATACAGAGTATCCCCCTTAGATTCACTGTCAGGTGAGGAGGTGGGATCTTTCTGAGTTAACAAACTGATGGAATCGTCAGTTTCACAGATGGTCTCCTCCATTTCATCTACCACTACCACCACCTCCTCCTTCTCCTCACTGATGATGATTGCTTCTTTGATGGATACCATTTTGTCTAAGACAATGTGTGCAAAGTGATCAGATCATTTCCCTACCCTCTTATGTACCACCAAGATTTTATTTGTTTAGCCTCTCACCATATACAACTACGCCAGGTGCAATAATCAGGGATCTCAAACAAAGACACATATCCCTGTTGCTCAACACCGACGTAACACACATATACACGCCATGTGTTTGGGTATATACACTAGTTAAAACATGCACCCAAAATTCTTCAAGACATATACCACTTAGTAATGATTAACAGAATGACATATACACCACTCTGTATGTATATACCATCCTAGCAGCAGTATATACCTACACTATACACATTCTTCTATTTCTACCATCATCTCTATTGACTTAAACACACAAATCCACTTCACTTGTTTGTCTATATACCCTTATCAATTAAAAAACAAATACTAATCCACTTATTAATGACATATCACGGTAATTAAAGTAATTAACCTAATTAGATAAGACATTAACGGTTTTTAACGGCCCATTTTCAACACCGAATGTTCCTATTACACTACTACTTGCATACATTCTGCAGGGTATGAATACAGGTATTCTTCCATATAATAGGATGGTTTGCACCAGGAATCTAAGTCTGCCATGGGTTAAAACATTTGAATATCTACAGACTTAGTCAAGAAAGTGAGATGTTGATGCAAAGGAATAACTTTCCTTAACTTTTTCTTTTTTAATAAGGGGCTCAAAATCAACGAGGGATTTTTCCTAAGACAGGAAAAAGTGGCCTTAGCTCTCCAGGTTGATACCGGACTTCGTTTGAACATGACACTGACACCACCTGCGATAGAAGGGATCTATGGTACCAGCTACAGGTCCTAGACAGTACTATAATAATCGGGAGCTTTAACTCAGAGAAGGGTTTTTAGGGCATAGGTACCTAGTCTACGATCCTCTATACTGTAATTTAATTTAATTCTTTAAATATGGATACTTTGCAACCCCATTCCTCTCAAAACTTTCATTCGTATAGGTGCATATAGATAGGACCTTAGGCTTTTGACGGTATGGCTTCTATCGGGCAGACAGTTTGTGGTGTCCTCATAAACCCCCTATGTCTCGCGATAGATACACATACATGACGATGTTAACTATCGAGGCGTGATTCACAAACTATCACAGTATAAACAGTCAAGACAGTTTACACTCTACAGAAATAACACACGTCAGTTTGGATAAATCCTTACAATGGTTACAAGTCACTAGTTGAAAATTAACTGACTCCCATGAGGCATCGATATATATATATATATATATATATATATATATATATATATATATATATATATATATATATATATATATATATATATATATGTATTTACATATTTACTTACATATATATATATATATATATATGTATATATATATATATATATATATATATACATGCAAATGTATATATATATATATATATATATATATAATATATATATATATATTCATATACATGTATATAAAGGTAGCAAATATATATATATATATATATATGTATGTATCAAAGATGGTAGAATGCTGTGTGGCAAATGATGCACCAAATATGCAAATATGCACATATATATATATATATATATATATATATATATATATATATATATATATATATATATATATATATATATATATATATATATGTATCAAAGATATATATATATATGTATGCATCAAAGATGGTAGAATACTGTGTGGCGAATGATGCAGCAACAACCATATTGGATGTATCAATCACGAGCCGTGGATAGGGCGAGGTAGGATCTACAAAGGCTATGCTATATCCATAGCAGATCAAAAATGAAAGGACGATGCGAAACACGTGCTTTGCGTTGCTAGTGTTGTGGAAACGATCAAGACATCAACATTCGTTTCGTCAATCACTTTCTCCAGTTATAAATAAGCATTACCTTCTGACCTGTGTGCTTTTACTCAGCATTGCTTTGCAGCAAGTTTTGATGAGGATGTGATAAACTCTAATATCTCTCTCTTTATCTCTGAAATAACATGTAGTGCTTAACCTTCCTGACGCAGATTGAGAGGATTTCATATCTTTATTTGGCTGGGGACAGCCCCAAAATATTGAAAGTGTATAATAGATGCTCACCAAAGTAAAGGAGGCCCCCAACTCACAAACCTTGGAGAGAGAGAGAGAGAGAGAGAGAGAGAGAGAGAGAGAGAGAGAGAGAGAGAGAGAGAGAGAAGGAGAGAGAGATTTAACGTCATTACCTGTAGTCCGATAGGTATCCGATTGGTATGGAAATCTATTTTTGGCTCCGTTTGACGCTTGTAGGATAAATTCACTCGCCGCCTGTCTAATTGTGTCACATTTGTGTAATCACGTGGCAAAGATTCTGCAAATAAAATGTTGGGTTAACGTGATTCGTCAAAACATGATTACATCATAATTTGACATTAAAATAAATCGTTCATCAGTTAATATAGATGAATTAAATCCTTCAGCCAAACACACGAGGAAATGCTCGTGTTTGACAAGGTATTGCTTTTTATTACTGCTAATGTTTCAAAGTATTGAGACAAATGTGTCTCTCATAATATGCATAAAGCATGCGAATGTATCTATTTCACTCAATTGTTTTCTTCTACGGGTATCTGTGTATTCGTACTTGAAGATTAGCGCTACTGATCAAATATCAACTATCCGGAATTCAACTATTTCGTTTATCTTTTTATTATTTTTTATTCGTCACTTTTTCTGTCATATTGCTGCTTAGTCGTGACTAACGATTTTTAAGTAGTGGAAGAAATTTCACGTCACTGGCAACTTTCTAACTTGCGATAAATGTAACACAGCAGATTTAAACAAGTCAGGTAAATGAGATTCCTTGTGTTGGTTAAACCGGCGAAGAAAAACCACCTATAGCCCTAAGTGACTTGGGGTAAGGCGCTGGTTTTCGTCGGGTACTCCGGTTTCCTCCACTACTTACACCTGGACTAGTCACGAATTAGCCACAATATGGCAAAAATGTGACGAAAAACGAAATTCCAAATTCTAGCATTCCTGTCTAATGCTGAACTTCCACGCATAGACTTGCTACAAGTCTGTGATATCTGGCTCTTTCACTGATCTGACTTGAGTTGATTTCTCTCCAGGTTTAGTTCTGAATAAATCCTCAAGGGGGACACACTTGAGCTCTAGTGTGTTATCAAGCCGCAACTCTTGAAAACAGTGCTTCCATCTATAGTTTGAGAGAGACATAAAACCTACTTAGTATGTATAGCATAAAGAAATAATAGTGGTGGGGGTATTATACCTAACACAGCCTGAGAACCAGGCTATTCCACGCCGTGCAGCTAGAGTTCTTGTTGGGGCTGATAGTCATTATACCAGCGGTAGGACATGTGGTTCTTGTCGCCGGCTAACCCTGGCCACGGAACGAGCTTTTTTACAGCGCCACTGATCTCCTGCAGGAGACCTGACTGATCCCAGCATTCTTATAACACAGCTTTGTACACTTGCAGATGCCGCCCTATCAAAGTAGACTCACGACTTTTGTCTGTCATGAATATGGCTTACTTAAGAAAAATGTTTTTCCTTTTTTCTCTATAAATTGAAAAATATGAAAATTTAATTTGAAATTTTGAAAAATATGACTTTTAATTTGTTTTTATTTTTTGACAAACAAATGTTTGAAGTAAAAATATATTTTAAAAAAATGTTCCTTTTTCAAGGAAATTTTGCAAATTTATTTATTCATGAATTGAAAAACTTAAAAATTAACTTGGAAAATTGAAAATATGATTTTTTATTTTTGCTTTATTTTTTGAAAAAAAATGAATTAAAGAGCATGAAAAAATGTTTCTTTTAAAAAACATGAAAATTTGAATCGAAAATCGTGAATTCTTTTTTAAACCTTAACAAATATATTTTCAATGAGCTACATGCACGTGGGTTTCCGTCTGTTACAGAGAGACAACAGGCAGGGACTAGTCTCATCTAATTAACTAGTGAGCCCTGGAGGTGCGAGTTGAACTTCGACAATCAGCAGTTGCGAGTTGTTTCCCAAAGCTGAGACCAACCACCCTTTCACTACAAAGGATATTCCAACCATCCGCTTTCATGAACGGTCACATATCCATTCTCACTTTGTAATCACAAACGTGTAACAGTATTTTGTTTCATGGCAATTTCGAATTTGGAATTTCGTTTTTGTCAGTGAAAGTCGTGACTAGCCAGTTGTAGCTGGTGGACGAAAAACGGAATACCCGGCGAAAACCACCACCTAACCCCAGGTCACTGCCAAATTTCTCATTATCCCCGGAAAGGATTCGAACCCGGACAGTGGCAATCAGTGGCAACGCCTTGGACCACACGGCCATCAGGGCAGTCCCTGTTTCGTGGCAAATTATCTTTCCTAAGCAAATATCATTACCGTAACTAATTATCGATTTTCTTACGTTACTAAGTCTTGTTCATGAACATTTCTACAAACTATACTATTTACATTCTAAATAATATCACAAGCTACTTTATTCGGCAAAGAAGCTGTATTATCTACCAAAACTTGTGTGATGAAATAGTTATCAACTTTCACATTTTTTTCGACTAAACAAGGTCAGAAGATACTCTAAAAAGATACTCAGTATATTGCCATTCTTATATCACCGCATTAAGAGGAGTGCGGACATACGAACGGAGCGACCTCTAATGACTATGCATTGCGTCATTATAGCCGCTCTTCACGCGCGCGGTGGAGGCACATTTTAGACAGTGGCGCGAGCGTTCCTTTGATGTAGCAGTCAGGCACAGAGGGGGGGGGGGCGCACCCGTGTTACGTATTTCGCAGAAGAAGGGTCACTTTTGAGACCGCCGCATGTCCTCGCTTTGTAAAAGAAGGGTATGTTTTTGTACCCAGGTACGAATTTGAGTAGTGAAAATCCTATTACAATCCACGTAGTATCCGCGGTTCTCACGCCGAGTGACTACTGAAGTGACTGGACTTCCCAGTCTGCTGCCGCTAAACAGGCAGAGAATTTGTCATAACAGTGATTCTGATAATGAATATATATGCATATATATATATATATATATATATATATATATATATATATATATATATATATATATATATATATATATATATATATATATATGTATATGTATGGGGGGTATGTGTGATATTGGTGATTGTGATATTAAAGCTAAGCAAAACACTTCACAAAAGACAATTCCAACAGCCGAAGATACGTTCATAACTGAAAATATAAATCCTTACTTTAGTGTTCTGCATGAATTGACGGTAATATGGCGCCCCCTAGCTTAAAAGCAAGACGGTTGACCCTATTTTTTTCCTAAGAAAATTTCAACAAGTTTAAGAAAAATCTGAATGTGGAGATTTTTCTTATAGCCTCACCAACTTACTGCATTATTTAAGTGTTCTGTATGAAATGCCGGTAATGTGGCGCCCCTAGCTTGAAAACAAAACAATTGACCCCCAGTTTTTAGATTGTTTTATGAGTTTATATGGTCCTAAGAACAGGTTCAACAAGATTAAGAAAAATCTGAATGTGGAGATTTTTTCTAAAGCTTCACCAACTTCCAGCAATATTGAAGAGTTCTGTATGAAATGTTGGTAATGTGGCGCCCCTAGCTTGGAAACAAGACGGTTGACCCCCATTTTTTAATTTGTTTTATGAAAATACATGGTCCAAAGAACAATTACAGCAAGTTTAAGAAAAATCTGAATGTGGAGATTTTTTCTATAGCTTCACCAACTTCCAGCAATATTGAAGAGTTCTGTATGAAATGTTGGTAATGTGGCGCCCCCTAGCTTGGAAACAAGACGGTTGACCCCCATTTTTTTATTTGTTTTATGAAAATACATGGTCCAAAGAACAATTACAGCAAGTTTAAGAAAAATCTGAATGTGGAGATTTTTTCTATAGCTTCACCAACTCCCTGCAATATTGAAGAGTTCTGTATGAAATGTTGGTTATGTGGCGCCCCCTAGCTTGGAAACAAGACGGTTGACCCCCATTTTTAAATTTGTTTTATGAAAATACATGGTCCAAAGAACAATAACAGCAAGTTTAAGAAAAATCTGAATGTGGAGATTTTTTCTATAACTTCACCAACTCCCTGCAATATTGAAGAGTTCTGTATGAAATGTTGGTTATGTGGCGCCCCCTAGCTTCGAAACAAGACGGTTGACCCCCATTTTAAAATTTGTTTTATGAAAATGCTTGGTCCAAAGAACAATTACAGCAAGTTTAAGAAAAATCTGAATGTGGAGATTTTTTCTATAACTTCACCAATTTCCCACAATGCAGAGGTACCATGGGTGAACTTGCCAGAGTAGTTCCCCCTAAATTGACAACAAAACAATGGAACCATATTTTTGGAACTGAGAATGAAATATATATATACTAAAGAATATTTGTACAGCATTATCGTTTTTTTTTTCATTTTACTTCTCTGTAATTACTACACGAAAATCTGTGAATTTTGAACAGTTGTCTAAATTGCCCTGAAGGGGGCGCCCTGTTGGGGGAGAATGAAACACCTCATCCCTTAAATTTTCAGGATTTCGAGAGAGGGTGGTCCGAGGAATCTCTGTACCAAATTTCGTGGAAATCCGTGACTTGAGCGAATTGTCCTGTATGTCCTTAAGACTATCTAAATAATTCTAATAGAACATTGCAGATAGCTTAGCATATGAATAGTCTCATTACTGGAGAAAAACCATATTCATATTCAATTCTGCGCTGCATCCTTTGGTCTTCATTTGGACATTCATTTTAATTTGTATATCTCTCAGGTCCAGCAAATAACCTGCTTGCCTTTTTAGTTATGTAAGGTTACATGCTATACATTTTATTTGAGGATAAATTTAACTTTCCGTATATCTTGTTTGCAAAATAACTGAAACAATTGAGATTCTGGCATTTACTATTTAGGTCAGCCGAGTGAGGACAATTGACACACTTAATGTGTTATCTTTAGTAATCACAAAATAGTGTATGATTATCCGATTATATAACTACGATAAACTAGCAGTTTATGACTAAATATCCCTTTTATTTATAGTTGGGAATCAGTACTGTATTGAAGACTTGCTTTTTCAATATTGAAAATTTCGAATAAATTTCGAAAAGTGAAACGTTCTTAAATGACTGTAGATGCAGATTTTTTTTAAATTTTGTTTTGGTTTACTATATAGAAGTTGCGCGGATAGTTTTTGAAATTGGCATTGTTACATTCAGTAAGCATTGCTAAGGGTAACACTACAGGTCACAGTGCATCACAACTATACCTTGCATTCGAGTGCAATGGAATAAGTTTTGAATAACCTCCTGTTGCTCTAGACTGTTTTCTCACGTGATAGACAAATCTTTAAGGAACAACCTAAGAAAAAAGTAAATTCTAGGGCAAATCATTAACTTTTTTAAAATAATACACAAATTCATATTATCCAAACTATGGTTATAAAGAACCTTAACTGAATTTGCTGTCATGTTTAAAGATCAAAGCAAACATTAGATTTAACTGGAAAGACCGAGATGGTGATTGTGCATGCCCAGAGGTCAATCCAGTCAACAGTCGGTCGTCCGCAGGCCGTCGTCGCAGCTATTCATAACTTTATTAATGTTATCTTCATCCTACTCCTACACACAACAAAAAAGTAAATGATTTACACCTCAGCTATGTGATGTTGCAAAATAGTGTCAAGTCACCTGAGTTCACTTTAAGAGACATGAGGCATATGTAAACATGTGTTTTTGTTTAAGTACTGAGCATCTCAATTGACAGATATTTTGACTTTTTGTATCGTTGTGCTGTAACTGTGCCATGTAGAACATCCAGAGATGGTCTTTAGGAATGATACACACACACACACACACACACACACACACATACACACACACACACACACACACACATATACATATATATATATATATATATATATATATATATATATATATATATATATATATATATATATATATATATATACATATATATATATATATATATATATATATATATATATATATATATATATATATATATATATATGTATATATATATATATATATATATATGTTTATATATATATATATATATATATATATATATATATATATATATATATATATATATATATATATATATATATATATATATATATATATGTATATATATGTATATATATATATATATATATATATATACATATATATACATATATATATATATATATATATATATATATATATATATATATATATATATATATATATATATATATATATATATATATATATATATATATATATATATATGTATACATATATATATATATATATATATATATATATATATATATATATATATATATATATATATATATATATATATATATATATATATATATATATATATATATATATAAATATATATACATGGGCTGCGTAATATCAGGACCGACCATTCTTAAGCTGGACATTGAGCATATTGAGAGAATATTCTGGGTAGAGTGCATATGCCTTCTCTGTAGCTAATAGTATCAAAAAAGCAATTCTCAGTAGCCGTTCCTTATATTCCTGTTTAATATAATACTAATTGATTGGCATCTGACAGGGACCATTATGGCGATGCCTTGTCAAAACTAATTGACCCTTCATTCTGATGCAATTGCAGTTTCGTTGATTGGCAATAGTTCGTAATTGTTGAAGGAATGAGCAACTTCATTACCATTGTAGCAAGCACTCGCATCGTTACATATATATATATATATATATATATATACATACATATATATATATATATATATATATATATATATATATATATATATATATATATAAATATATATATATATATATATATATATATATATATATATATATATATATATATATATATATATATACATATATATATATATATATATATATATATATATATATATATATATATAAACATACATATATATATATTTATGTGTGTGTGTGTGTGTATATATATATATACATATACCAACATTTCTGAGTTGGACAAAAATACTATTCCTTTCATTCTTTGAAATATTTTTTCTAATATTCTGAATGATTTGTATGGAAAGCATACGACTGATAGAAAGGAAATTGGAAGTGGCAGCAGAGATCCGGATGTTGGTCTAAGGTGGCAGGAAGCCATGAAAAATGATCACATTCCGATTCGTCCAACTTGTAGTACTTCAGGCAGACTCCTACTATGTGACATAGTTTCAAGCACTATTTATGACGTATTCCAGACATTTTGCACATAAACAAGGTTCTATAAAATGATGTCTCAATAGATTGCTGGAGTGCATGTCAACTACATTCTCACCAGTCCAGTCCCACACTAGACTAGGCTCCTAGTCCCTGTAATGTTCACCTTCCCTTATGTGTTGACCAAGCACTGTGGTGTGGTACCAGGTTTGGTAGATAGATGGCACCACCTGCTCCTCCTACCTCTATGTGTTTACAGGTCATAATCAAACTGAATCCTGGTGAGATGAATGTAAACTAAATTGACCACTGTGGCTAGCTACACTATTTGGTGCTTTGTAACAGAAAAAAAACATAACAGAAAAATACATATGACAGCCTAGAAATCTAGGCTAGTAGGTATAATGCCCACACCACTTTATATACTGATCGAGTGTTAAGTAGGTTTGTTGTCTCTCTCAAACTATAGATGGCAGCAAAGTGTCCATGAGTGTTACAGACTACAACTCAAGTGTGTCCCCTGGAGGATTTATTCAGAACTAAACCTGGTGTGAAATCAACTCATGTCTGATTAGTGAGACTAAGGAAAGAGCAAGAGAGCACAGTGGTGTAGAAAATCTTGGGCCTGCCCTGATGGCCGGATGGTCTAGGTAAGTTGCCACTGACAGCTAACTGGCTCTTACCACTGCACAGGGCATGTGAGAACCTTGCCAGTGACTCGGAGTAAGGCGATTGATTTCAATGGGTACTCCGGTTTTCTCCATCAGGTACAACAGGCTAGTTACAACTTAGCCGCAATATGGCAGAAAAAGTGACGAAAGGGCAAATTCCAAATTCCCACACGAGTAAGTGTTAATTACGAACAGGAGATTAATTCGTTTAATTGTGTTCGCTTGGCCCGTGTTCATCTATAAAATCTCACCTTTGTAACAAACTTTGAAGTTGTTGCATTTATTACTGACAACACTCCTTCAGTTAATCTCCGAATGATGTTTTAATGGAGATTTGTTGTGTAATGCCAAAAGGTGGTATTCGTGTGCACTTGGGCTGATTAATCTATATAGGTTCATAGGGGTGTCAGAAATGCTGTGAAATGAGTGTCCTTAATCTCAGAAAAAGGAGGTAATCAGTATATGATAAATGTTTTTTTCCTATACAAAATTGAATTGGGTACCTACGTCTTGGTTTTTGGTTTTGAACGCGGCCTATTTGTATGCTACAGATTCGAGAAAAATTATGAATGTGTTTTAAACTTTTCATATGTAGCGACCATTGATCTTGGAGGAGGGGTCAGAAATTATGGTTGCGTTGGTCTGGGTTGAAAGGGGAGGATCTAATCATCAATTTCAGTGATACTTTCTTCGGGAAATGCAGGAGATGAAATTACCCAGTATCATTGAAGACCCATGAGGCTAGTGGGGGCTGGGGCGTTACCTAGACCCCCATCTTATTGTGCTGACTTACAAACTGATATCGACATTCGAACATCAACTTTGATGGCAATGATATCCAAAGATGCTGAAGATAGCATCTAGAGTCCTAAAGCCTCTTGGGGTATTCAAGTAAAGTGCTAGGTCTGTGAGAACTGTGACCTGTACATATAACTTTGCAGACATACACCATATATTAATCCAGTGCCCAGTATCCCATACTGAAAGGGTCTGAATGTACAGGGAGATAGATAAATGCTGCAGTATACAGGTTATAGAGGATGCCCTAGAAGTGGAACCGGTCAAAGTTTTTGGTGACTTTTGGGAAAACCCATGGGCCATAGAAAGTATTTTAATAAGGATGCACTGATGTTACTATATATGACCGTGCATGCAATTAGCAAAATGTATCGATGGGCTGTTAAAGCAAGTACAAGTATTGATTAGAACGTAAATCTCTTATGTGGCTAGTCTGACTTTCGCATTGTTTTTGACTTGATTCTAGTCATTTATTTAGTCAAACCCGTGCTTTTTGTCCATGTACTCGAGTTACCCGTGTTTATATTCCTAGGAGTTTGTATTTCTACTAATGGGAGCTTTGTATAGATTAGTTTAGTTTATCTTAATAGTTCATTTGTTTGTCTTTTTCCTGTAACTGTGTCATACTGAACGTGTGGTCAATGAATATTATTATTATTATTATTATTATTATTATTATTATTATTATTATTATTATTATTGGTATTATTATTATTATTATTATTATTATTATTATTATTGTTATTATTATTATTATTAGTAGTAGTAGTAGTAGTAGTAGTAGTAGTAGTAGTAGTAGTAGTAGTAGTAGTAGTAGTAGTAGTAGTAGTAGTAGTAGTAGTAGTATCATTATTATTATCATTGTATCATTATTATTATTATTATTACTATTATTATTATTACTATCATTATTATTATTATTATTATTATTATTATTATTATTATTATTATTATTATTATTATTATCACTATTATTATTATTATTATTATTATTATCATTATTATCATTATTATTATTATTATTATTATTATTATTATTATTATTATTATTATTATTATTATTATTATTATTATTATGCATGACCGTGTACAATCATGCTTGAATAGTCACTGTGTGGACAACATCAAGACAATAGGCAGCTCCGTGGCCATATTCCAAATGAAAGGACAAGCATAGCATGCCTCACTTTATATACCAGTTTTGTGAGCTACTCTTGTATCATACTCCTAATATATATGCCCACTAAGGACAAGAGACACTGGGTAATCTTTCGAATCCCTCCAATTAACTGGAGACAGGCTAAAAGAATTTCAAGGAGGATGGCCAAACGAATAATTGATACTGTGATGACATATAATTTAGGTTGGAATGATCTCTAGAGTTGCAAAGGATTGCATCTAGAGTCCTTCTTGTCCCTTGCGCGATCAACCCCCCTTGGGGCCAGTCACATCCTATAAGTTGAAACTGAATATAAATTTGATTCGGAAAAAAATCCTCTGAAAATGCAGGAGAGTGCATCTTAAAGTATCTAGACCCCGAGTTGGCATATTTTAGTCTAGGTCCCCCACTCCTCCCCTACACGACAGACTGATGCCCTCGAGCAAAAGTCACCACGACGTGGTTGAGCTTGGGTTCATAAGGGGAAGTGTTTTTTTCGTTTTTTTTAATCGGGGGGGGGGGGGGGGGGGAAGGATGAAAATGTCGGTAACTTAAAGGGTTACCAGTAAAGAATTCTAGACCTTTGATTAAAAGTTTCAACCCAGACCCCACCTACCGTGTGTAACCCTTCCTTTAGTACCCTCATTTCTCTTCTTCCACCCTTATACAAAGAGGCGCATGTTGATACTGCTGCTATACAAGTTAGCCTACTGTGTTAAACCAGAGACAGACCTATCTGGTTAAACATGCCAGCCTAGCTACTGGCGACACTATAGAGGCTAGAGTCTAGAAATTGACCTCGAACACCTACATATAGGGTGCAATTAATCATCAAAGCAAGCAAAAACAATGAAAGCATTAAAAAATTATCATTCTAAAAGATAGCGGCTCGACCAGCCTATTGACAACATACGATGCTGCTTATTTTTTATGTTGCCGATAGTCTGACTGGTGGGTTTAAAAAAAACTTGCTATATGTATGGAACCTTGGTGCAAGAGTGTGAATTAGGTTTTTTAATTTAAAAGAGATAATTTCTTATCACAGATTGACGCACGTAATGCGGTAAACATGTTTTCTAAAGATATTTCTTATAGATTATCCGTAAGCTGCGTATATGTTTCTATCATGGTGGCGCCAACGTAGGGAGGTCGACGAATGGTCAAATACTGGGGTAGTGTAATGTATTATGCTGTTGTTAACATGCGTTGTACTATGTGTCATTTAATATAAACTTAAGTGTATGTTGTATGATGTTGTACTTTAACAAGGACTGTTAATAAACACTCAAAAAGTAGTGCTATTCTCTCTCTCCGGTTTAACTGACATTATATCCAGGGATTTATTGTTGCAAAGGAGTTGGGTCTCTCAAATCTTAACACATTTGAAACATTTCTCTTTATTCAAAATCACGCCATTTGGATATCGACTAAATAAAAAGAGAGAAATTGGAATTGAAAAGCTTATGTGTATAGAAAACCACACAAACCTGTACAGATATGGACAAAAGTACTATCATGTACTTAAGGTTGACATAAACGCAAGTGACGACATACGTGCATGCATACATACGTACATACATACATACATACATACATACATGCATAAATATATACATACACACATAGATACACACATATATACATACATAAATACATAAATACATACAACATACATACATACATACATACATACAAACATACATACATACATACATCTAGACTTACCTGCTTCACGGAGCATTAAGACGAAAGTGGTCATAACGTAAAGAATAGTACTAAACTTTTCCATATCGCTGAGTTTGTCCTGAAATATTTTTGTTGAGTAGTTTCCTTGAGTTTTCCTATTATAACTAAGAGCCGCACATCCTCTCTCCCCTGCTAATCCAGTGACTGCGAGAGGAGAAGGCGTCCGGATCAGGGAGGGACACCGAGAGAGAGATCCCCTTACACCATACTCGTCCTGTCAGCCACTCTCAAAATCCAGGACAACGAGCCAGCATTAACAGTACAATGGATTAGACGCTTCACCCGTACATGAATATAAGAAAAATTGTCGATCAAATAATTGGAACATCCGAATATATTCCGAGAAGGAGTGCATATATATATAGTGCAATGAATTAACGCCACAAGTGTTTATGGCTTCATGTTTGGTGGGCCGAGGTGTTTTTTGTGACGCACAGTGGTGTTGATTCGGTGCCGTATTTTGGTACAGCGTATGGTTCGTAAGATGGTTCAGATATTATATCCACGATCACAGGCAGCGTTGACAGAAATCAGAAAGATGCGCACTGTTTCTGACTCTACATGCATTCCTCAAACTTTCTCTAGTTTTGCCTTAGATGAATAAAACAGTGGATCGACATTCGTGATTTTATGTAATCCTTAAAAGTAGTAGAATTTTCCACTAACATCTCAATTTTGGTGTCAGAACACAACACGGTACTGCAACTGCAAGTGTGCCAATACACTAGTAATCCATCCACTCTTCGCGTTCATTTTTCATGGCATTCCAGTGCGGCACCTGTTGTCAAACATATCTTTCAAGCTCTAGTGGAAAATGTAGAAAGCGTGTATTTAGCAACCTGAATCCGCGCAACACGTCCCCGGCAATCAATCCTAGGCGGACCCCGGGCTAGAGCTATAATGCGGACATCTAAGGCGACAGAGCGCTCCCTGCCTGCGCCACCCAGTCTGACGAGCGGTGATAAGAACGTCCTGCGGCCTGCGAAATTGTCGCTCGAGTCAAACAAGTTTTTCATAACCTTACGCCCCTATTAAAACACTTGACTAGCCGCGTATCTCGACTGCTGTTCGTAAATCCCCAACTCACCCCTGAGCACTTTACTTAACCCCTATGCTGCTGGTGGCAAATTTGGCCAATACAAAATTATGCAAAAAACATGAAAAATTGAAACCCTGGAAAATGGGAACTCATCTGAGAGTGCTCAGCTAAATTCTATCCAATAAATACCAACATGACAGGGTTTAGATGGTTTTCATAAACATTTGCATCCTTGTGATTTGGACGAAATTAGCCTCAGTATTGGAACGTTTAAACTCAGTCTGTCTGTACGCAAGATAAGGACCTCTGCCCTGTCCCATTTTTTTAAATAGCTGAGACTATGATAGTCCAGTCATTTTAGCTGATTTAGGGGCTTGACCCAAAACAAATTGCAACAGAAAGTTTCTCATTTGCATTCATTGCAGGAGAGCCCCAGTGATAACATATTAAAAGTCCCGGTCTCTAAAGTTAGCGGAAAGGGTCAAAATATGCTAATTTATGCTAATTAGGTGGTGGAATCATGAAAATCGCGATACCCAGGAGGTTCTTAGTAATAAGTAAATAAATAAATGTAATAATTACATCTACATAAATGTTTAAACAGTTAAGGTGTACAACAAACCTATCATCACTATCATTTGGCTATAAGTAATATGAAATATGCAAATTAGCATCCACCATTACTGAAAATCACGCTTTTCCGCATATCTTTTGAAGCCATTACACAAATGCAACATATGTTGGTTGCAAATATAGGTTTTCATGGTCAAGGAATGTGATAAGAATAATAACAATGCCAATAAGTCAATACTTTACCCATGATTGGTACATGAACACCAAATATCTATTCTTCAAATGGAGCTAGCAATTGCACATTTGGATTTTCCACGTAAGCATCCATTTTCGGTTCAACTTTTCTAATGCTCTATGTTTTTTTTCTAAGACAAATATTTGTTTCTATTATTTCATTGTCTTGTGATATTTGTGTGATAAAGACTGGTCTGATGGACAGTATTCAGTAGTTTTTAGTGAAAAGGGGAGCAGTAGTGAAAATCAAGCAAGTGAGAAATGTGGCAGTGCTATCAGGACCCAAAAGGGGCAAAGAGTCCATAAGCAATGTAGGAAAGTGTGTAGAACTCTAGTGTTCATTACACTTAAGGCCCAGAAATAACATTCTAAAAGTCCTGGGTATCTAATATTGGTGGAAAGGGCCAAAATATGCTAATTTATGCTAATTAGGTGGCGTAAATCACATCTATAGGGTATCTAACATCAAATTGTTGCATGGAATGTTTATATGGACATTTAATCAAGTGTAAGGCAGATAAACAAGCTATCCGTACGGTCATTGTGTCATTTAGTAGTGTAAGATATGCAAATGAGCTGCCGTCATTATGCTAAAACCCATTTTTCCCTATAACTTTTGAAGTATTGATTTCATTTGAATGAGTAAATCTTCTATACCTAGGTTCTCAAGGTTGAGGAAACAGATAAGCATAGTCATAAACCTCATAGATGAATGTTAATGTTAACACAATTAGACATTTGATCTCTGTCATGGATATGCAACACATTATGATATTTCTCAGATTCAGATTCACTTGCACCTCTAGTCCTCATCACTTTCAATCTCAAGTGGAATGGAATTGGCACAGCATGTACCTTTGCAATCTCCACATATGGATGAACTGTCTATGCCATGCTTCCTGCAATTGCACCTGAGGGTGTTGCATCCTGTTTCACCATTGCAGTGGATCACTTCTGTAAGATAGTCCGGTTCTGGCAGTTGGTATTGAAAGGAGTTGTCCATCCTTCTCCTTCCATCCCCACTCTTTAGGATCTAGGTCCAGGGAATTTGCTTTCCACTCATTTACCTGGAAATACACCCTCAGGTTGTGGAATTTTGCAGCTGTGGGTGTCGGAGGGAGTGTTTGTCGCTCAACTACTTTCAAACTCTTGAGAACCTTCTCTGTAAATCTTTGACAGCATAGATTGTCAAGTCTATCCTGGTCTTTAGTACTCTTAGATACAGTGTAAAGGCTCACAAGAGCATTTTCCTCAGCTTTGATGATGTCTTCCTGTGAAATCTTATATCTCCACAAAAGCACCCTCTTGTTGAAAAAGAAAGTGGGGACTCTTCATTACCTTTTACAGGATAACAGCCTTTCCTATGCCAAAGACTGGACATTGTGTCACATCCAATTAAGTATGGCATGCACAAATAGAATTGTTCTGCGAACTTCATCCGCAAGTTCTTCCCTTGTTTTCCTTATATCCCACACACAACACCTTTGTGAATATTGTGAATTTGTTTTAGGCTCTGGTTGGAAGTATATATTTCTGGACACATTTTCTGCAAGTCCAAACTCTATTGCTAAGGACATGAAAAATGTGACCAATCCTGAGGAGCAAGCAACCTCCACATTATGTTCTGCACATCCAGCTTACAGTATCAAAGATCACTGCCTCTTTTGTGGTAAAGGAGCAAAATATGATGGTCGAAAACGAGGATTTGATGTCATTCCATTGAGGTCACCAAGCAGAAAATGTATCCAAAATCATATATGTCCGACCAGAGCCTAAAACAAATTCACTAAAGTGCTGCATGTGAGATATAAGGAAAATAAGGGAAGAACTTGAGGATGAAGTTTGCAGAACAATTATAATTGTGCATGCCATACTTGGATGTGACACAACGTCCACAGTGTTCGGCATAGGAAAGGCTGTTTACCTGTAAAAGGTAATGAAGAGTCCCCACCTTTTTCAACTTTTCAAAAAGAAGGTGCCTTTGTGGAGATACAAACTTTCAGAGGAAGACTTCATCAAAGCTGGAGGAAATGCTCTTGTGAGCCTCTACAATGGTAAAGACCAGGATAATCTTGACAATCTTTGATGTCAAAGATTTACACAGAAGGTTCTCTCAAGAGTTCGAAAGTAGTTGAGCCACAAACCCTCCCTCCGACACCCGCGTCTGCAAAATTTCACAGCATGAGGGTGTACTACCAGGTAAATGAGTGGAAAGGAAATTCACTGGATCTAGATCCTTAACAGTGGGGATGGAAGAAGGATGGACAACTCCTTCCAATACCAACAGACCAACTGCCAGCCCCTGAATATCTTACAGAAGTTATCCGCTGCAATTGTAGAACAGGAGGCAACACCCTCAGGTGCAATTGCAGGAAGCATGGAATGGACTGTTCATCCATGTGTGGAGATTGAAAAAGTTTATATGCTGTGCCAGTTCCACACTAATTTAGATTGAAAGTGACGAGGATTAGAGGTGCAAGTGTGGGCATAACAAAAAAGGCATCGTCAACTGAATCAGAAAAATATGTGTTGCATATACATGATAGAGATCAAATGTATAAATGTGTTGACATTGGGATCATCTATAAGGTTTATGACTATGCTTATAAATCTGTTTCCTCGACATTGAGAACCCAGGTATAGATGCCTTGTTCATTTAAATCAAATCAATACTTCTAAAGTTATAGTGAAAAATGTGTTTTTGCATAACGGCGACAGCTCATTTGCATATTTTACACTACTTAATTGCACAATGACCATATGGATAGCTTGGTTATCAGCATTACACGTGATTGAATGTCTATATAAACCATTCCATATAACATTTTGAGGTTGGATACCCCAAAGGTATGATTTTCATAAATTCGCCACCTAATTAGCATAAATTAGCATATTTAGTGCAATTGCAGGAAGCATGGAATGGACTGTTCATCCATATGTGGAGATTGCAAAGGTATATGCCGTGCCAATTCCACTCCAATTTAGATTGAAAGTGATGAGGATTAGAGGTGCAAGTGTAGGTATAACAAAAAAGGTATCGTCAACTGAATCAGAGAAATATCATAATGTGTTGCATGTACATGATAGAGATCAAATGTACAGATATGTTGACATTGGGATCATCTATAAGGTTTATGACTA
Source organism: Maea johnstoni (assembly GCA_963942565.1). Taxonomy (NCBI): domain Eukaryota; kingdom Metazoa; phylum Annelida; class Polychaeta; order Spionida; family Magelonidae; genus Maea; species Maea johnstoni. The sequence goes on along the minus strand of OZ012685.1, from coordinate 44,667,865 downwards.
TGCTTATCTGTTTCCTCGACCTTGAGAACCCAGGTATAGATGCCTTGTTCATTTAAATCAAATCAATACTTCTATAGTAATAGTGAAAAATGTGTTTTTGCAAAATGGCGGCAGCTCATTTGCATATTTTACACTACTAAATTGCACAATGACCATATGGATAGCTTGGTTATCTGCATTACACTTGATTGAATGTCTATATAAACCATTCCATACAACATTTTGAGGTTGGATACCCCAAAGGTGTGATTTTCATAATTTCGCCACCTAATTAGCATAAATTAGCATATTTTTACCCTTTCCGCTAGCTTTAGACACCGGGACTTTTAGTATGTTATTCCTGGGCCTTAAGTGTAATGAATGCAAATGAGAAACTTTCTGTTGCAATTTGTTTTGGGTCAAGCCCTAAGTTGACTGGACTATGATCCGCTTTTGTCATTAAGAACTTTTGAAGGGAGTGAGAAAGTTGCCAGTGACTCGGGGTTAGGCAGTCCATGTTGTCCAACTGGCTTATTAGTCTTCTAATTCTGAGGCTACTTTCGTCCAAAGCACAAGAACGCAAAGATTTTTGAAAACCATCTAAACATTGTCGTGTTGGTATTCATAGGATAGCTCTCGCCGAGTTCTCTCAGATGAGTACCCATGTGCCAGGGTTTGAGAAGTTTTTAAGCTGTTTTGCATCATTTTGTAATGGCCAAATTAGCAACCAGAAGTACAGTCAAACTTACCTCAACGACCACTTCTCTTAAACGACCACTTGCCTTGAACGACCGTTTCAAATCCCCCCAAGGCTATTTCCTCTATATTTTACCTTGATTAAGCGACCACTTGCTTGACGCGACCAACGACCATGAAATCTTATCACTAAGAGTAAATGGTCCTTCAATCAACGAACACTTGAATGCCTAGACGCCTTGTTTATTGGAAAGGGCACAATATAATAATGAAATAATCGGTAAAAATTTGAAAGTATATCATTTCTGAGGGTCTTCAATTAATGATATTGTTCCACTTTTATTTTTCTGAATTGTTTTTTTTTCTTAAAATATCAAGGAGAAATTTCAACAAACGCAGCTAAAAATAACAACCTCAATAATTCGAGGTCATTGTTTGAAATTCCTTGTTTTTTCATAACCTCGCTCAGACCCTCAACCCCTTCCTAAGAAACCACCGCCTTAAAAGACCACTTTTGACATTTCCTTTGAGCGGTCGCTTAATAGAGGTTTGACTGTATATGTGTTAAATTCAGTCGGTCGGTCGCGAGATAAGGACCTCTGCCCTGACACATTTTTGCAATAGCGGAGACTATGATCAACTTTTGTCATTTAGAACTTTCAAAGTAAATTAGTAACCAGTGACTTGTGGTTAGGCAGCGATTTTAGCCGCGTACTCCGGTTTCAAAAACGAAATGTTCCTCTTCTTTGAAAATCACGAAAATTGAAATTGAAAAACATGAAAATTCAAATTGAAAAACTTGAAAAAATAACAAACTTTCGCGAATACGAGGGTTTCCAGTAGGTTTTCTCCATGCCGTCCAACTGGCTTTATGTCACGACCGAGTCGCAATATGCCTGGAAAGGTGACGATAAAGAAATTCTAAATTGATGTGCTGAAGAGCAAATTAGAGTCTGGTACGATATACAGGTTCTCCAAATCTTTGTATAAATTTGGGTGCTAAGAGAATTCTTTAGAACGAAAATGATTAACGGAAAATCAATTTGACTTGTGCGCAGCCCTCTCTGTATGTTAGTTAAACAGTGCGTTAATAGAGGCTTACCATGGCGCAGGTGAGAACAACAAAATTTAAAAACTTTTACCACCAAATCAGCGAGAAATCTTTTAAAAATAATTTTCTATACGAACATCAAACGAATTGGGAAAATAAAAAACAACTTTTTTTACACCTCTCTGCGTGGGAAGGGTAAATAAAAAAGGGTGCGAGAAAATAAGAAAAAACTTTCACAAAGCCATCATTCGAGGCGAGAAAATAAGATAAAAATATCCACCCCTATGAGTGGTTGCCTTTCTCATTTTCTTGTTGGTCGAGGATAGTGCTATTGCATCGTTTGTAAAAGTTGCAGTGGCGCAAGCCTTGGCACCATTAGCCTCCCAATGGCCTGCCTTATCCCTTCCAGTGCTGAGGCTACTTTCGCCCAAAGCACAAGGATGCAAAGATTTTTGATTAATCATCTAAAGACTGTCATGTTGGTATTCATTAGATAGCTCTCACTGAGTACTCTCAGATGAGTACCCATTTGCCAGGGTTTCAGTCATTATTCAGCTTTTTTGCATCATTTTGTAGTGGCAAAATTAGCTGCTAGCAGCATAAGGCATTAGCGCTTCACAAAACATTCTGACACTGTTTAGAACTCCTCGATGATATTCTGGGCGGACTATCAGCCGGTGGTCGGTAAATGCACTGTCGCTTAGATTCCATGTTGCTCAAATCACGTGAGGGTCAATGTTAAATGTGATTTTAACGGGGTTGTTTTGTATTACAAAATGCATTCCAAATCATACAGGCTCGGCAGCTACCATAGAAATAATAAACTTTATTGAAAGATTTTATTTGAAAAGTCCTTAAATTTTCGAAATTGTTATTCTATATGTTTATGTCAAAGTCCATTATACATGTTATTTGTGGTTTGTTTATATCACTAAATGCAAACATTCAGTGATATCAACAATTCAATTTGGACATCCATAAATAATTTATTGATATAAAAACGTTAATGGATATCAAAAATATATTTATTTATATCAATTAGTTTCCCCATATATATGCGTATCAAAATAGGTTATTGATATCAAGAAATGATCTACTGATGTCCATAAATGCTTGTTCGGTATCTATAAATGATCTTTTAAATCAGCTAATTTTGTTCTTTTCACTTTCGCTTGCCCGACGTCCAGGCCTGCAGTGATGGTGGGGCAGTGCATGTAGCATGTGCGTGTTCTATGCCCAGGCAGGGTCACCATACGCCAAAGACTTACATGTGCTCTGCGAGTAATTGAAACCCAGAAATGCCTCACAGATTTAACTGGTACCAGCACAGATGGCATAAACAGAGACCATAAAACTCACCGACACAAACCTGAAGTTTATGGCAAAAAGATCAGATGCGGTTAAGTGTACTGCGCGATTTATCCCGAGCTTGTTATTGAGCTTGTTATAAAGTACATGCACATTTAAGACTATGGCAAAACAAGGCATGTAAAAACTATTTCCATGTCTCGCCTGTTCTTTTACGTGTTAATTAAGGGGTGTCCTGCAAAATCCAATATACACATATATATATATATATATATATATATATATATATATATATATATATATATATATATATATATATATATATATATATATATATATGTGTGTGTGTGTGTGTGTGTGTGTGTGTGTGTGTGTGTGTGTGAGTCATTATGGTGGTGCACTTGCCCTTTCATGCTATTGTGTCTGTGGCATGTTGAATATGCGTTGGATTCTGACTTGTGAACAAATTGAAATAGCAAGAAAATAAATTAAATCCCCTATGATATTCTGTGTCGGATAATGAAGGATATAAAGTTAAAATAAAATTATTATACCCCTAGTGCAAAGGAGATTTCGACGAAATTGGGCCACCATGACTCGGGTTGGAAGGAGGGAATGAAGGTATTGTGTTTAACATCGCTTTCAACAGCTTAAGGTGATGAGTACCATTGCAAGCGAGTTAAAAGCCCCATCCCAAAACACACATCACAGCAGCATTATCATATAACAAGGTGTATCTACAGGTTCCTGAGTGTTATCAGGGAGAGAATATCATAGTCAGCCGTCTGTAGCCAACCCATATTCTAATTCATTTCAATATTTACAACTTTTCACTCAAATGACATATTCTCATTACTTACGCAGGTGATGTTCACTACAGGTTCACAGTTACCTTAGGGATATCATTGACTATGCCCAATAAGAAGTATTTTTTTCATCTTTTCCTGCTAAAGATTTTTACAGGCCGTGACATTGACAATTTTAGTGAGATATCTCGTGTGTGGAGGCATGGGAACCCCTTTGATAGTAGTGGACATACCTCGCTGATCACTTCTGAGCACTTGAAACAAAAGACAGTTGCACAAAGATACACCTCGACGATCTCAAGACAATGGCTTGTGGTCAGAATGCCATAAATAGGTGCTAGCTATGAGTACGTAAGGTTACCAAGTGTAGTTGGTGTGGAGATTTATAACTAAAATTTTCAACGTTATGGCCTGTAAAAATCTTCAGCAGTAAAAAATTTAAAAAAATACTTTTTATTGGGCATAGTCAATGATATCCCTAAAGTAACTCTGAACCTGCAGTAACCATCACCTGCGTAATTAATGAGAATATGTCAATTGAAAGAAAAGTTGTAAATTTTGAAATAAAACAGAATATGGATTGAATAATGACAGGTAGCGATGCATACTTATCAGGTAGAGAATATCATATGATATTCTCTACCTGATAACACTCAGGAACCTGGAGATACACCTAGTTATAGGAGTATGCTGCTTTGAGGTGTGTTTTGTGACAGGGCTTTTAACTGGCTTGCAATGGTACCCATCACCTTAAGTCATACCACGACGAGATAGAAACCCGGAACCGAGAAGCGAGTCTTCGCGAATAGTTCCAAGGGGTCTTTCAGATGCAGAAGAACCATAGACAGTCCTCCACAATACCGCACATGTATATAGCGACCAGGCCAACCCGCTTCGGAGATCCGGCGGATAATCGAACCTGCGAACTCACGCTTGGGAACCACGCATCATAAGCGGTGTCACAGAATCAACGTTACAGGTAGTGGTGGCCACATCTGCCGTTAGATGTCGCCACCTTCGTATTTTTGCAAGACTTTTATTTTATTGCCATTATAGTATGGAGTATATTAGTTATTTCAGCAGTTCCGACAATGATACATGTAATTATGCTGGTGGGATTGTCACGTTGTAAATCAAAAACGTAGAGCGTGTATTTGTTGTAGTGTTGTCGATACTAGTGACGTAGGTTTGCTAAAACCACTAGGCCACGGCGGATCACTTTGACTTGGGTTAATCAGTATTTTCAAATAAAAAGTTAAGGCAAGGAAAACCAAGCCTGGCCTTATAAATAGGACCTGTGAGCTCCTCTCCGATACCTTAATTCATCTGATATGTCTGACACGGGTTCAAATCCCGGCCGGGGCATGTGATAAAGTTACCAGTGACTTGGTGTCAGGCGGTGGTTTTCGATTGGTAGTCCAGTTCCCTCCCCCAGTTTACAACTGGCTATTCACGATTTGGCAGCAGTATGGCCAAAAAAGTGACGGAAAATCTAATTTCTGATATACAAGGAGAGCGTTTTTATTTTCCGCCCATTGAAGTCAAGGAATTCCTGTAGAAATTGTCAGTCGTCTGAATCAATGATACTTTTGATAAAAACTAGTGAATTAAGAATTTACATTTTACAAAATATTTGAAGGAAAGTTGTTGGCAGTGTTCTAATGAACATTTCTCCCAATATTTTCACAATTAAGCTCACACCTGAAAGATTCCACCGAAATTGCCCAGCTGTCCGTACAAGCATTAATAGCTAAAATTGCAAGTCGATCAGCTTCAATTCTACCTTTGCCACGCAATTCTACCATATGCCGAAAAATATGGAGGACTTAAATCTGACTTTACAGTATAAATTCTGGAAATCTTGAACTTTCTTTGTGCTCCCCCGAACGTATGCAGTGGACAGATAAGTCATAAGTTTCAGAAGTAGGGTTCTCTGGACCGATATAAGGCGAGACCTGCCGTGCTCGCCTGGCATCTGACGTCAAGCCACAGAGGCAGCAACATCAGATGAAAACCTTTATGGACAGGTAAAAGTTCAATTATGACTTTTAGGGAGAAATAAACAAATATTTTTAACTAACCATTATCTAATAAGTGACTAAATTGTAAATTGACCTTTTTGACATTAAAGTCTATTTAATAGGGTGGGCAAAAAGATTTTTAAATAAATGAATAGCAAATGAAAATTTGGACAGGCAGAAATTGTGGGATTGCTGTTTCAGACAGACATTTTTAGAATCCTGGCCGAGACCCTGGTTTCCGGCACTGCGGCTTAACTCCAAATGAAAAGACAAGCAGGGAAGAACTCGCCTTATATATTGGACCAGGGAGGATCTCTAATTTCTTTGAACCAATTCAGCAAGGTGCTACAGTACAGGCATTTAATTCTTGCACCAATTGACCACACGTTTGCCTGTGCCTGGTTGTACAAACATCCATGGATAACATGTCAAAGAAATAAGCAGAGCACATCAATTACACGTAGCTCCCATATCAAAGCTATGTTCAAATGCGAGTCAGGGACATGTGTTTACGTCCATGCCAAGAACACTGGTTGGCAATCTGGCGTGCAGTTGTGTATTGTGCCTGGTCTGAGAGCTCTTTAATCTGTAGATCTGCTAACTTAATATTTGCAAGTCGGTCCCTATTTGAATATTGCCACACAATTTGCCTCAAATGAGCGGGTGTAATCATGATTCTAGGGCAGATATTGCCACATATCAAGGGCAGAGCCAAGCCAATCATTAGGGCAGTACTGAGAATGCTACAGTGCTGACATTTAATTCCTGCACTAAATGTGTGTGCAGCCCAGGCATGATACATGACCACACACCCCATCATGACCCAGTTTTCTGCAGATGGATGCATGGATGACCTTAAAACTGAATGTAGCTTTGCTTCACAAGGTATGTGGGTCATCGATGCAATTGGCTTACCTTTTTGACATGTTATCCATGGGTATTCGTACAACCAGGCACTTGCAGATGTCTGGTTGACTGGTGCAGAAATTAAATGTCTGTACAGTAGGTACCTTACAAATATATATAATACAACGAGGGAATGTGGTTTGATTAATCTTTAATGGTCATATGACCTACATATGGCTGAAGGACATCAGCGTTACAGATTGTTATATACCTAAGATCCTACATCCTACGAAAGGCTCACAGGTGTACTTCCAGCTGATCAAACTTGTTTCTATGTATGATATAATGACAATTACATAATGAACATTATAAGGTATGTTGGTAAGTTGACACTAGTTTTATCAATTACGATTTCGAATAACCATGACGTTGGGAAAATGTTCCTAGGGAGTTGCGAAGGTATAGTTGATGAGCTGTTTAGAAATCCTCAAGTGTTCATTATTACTACCAAATATTCTGCTTTTGATTGAATGTGGGAAATAGTGATATATACATTGTTGGTTTCCATTCAACATAGGCCAGGGAAAAGTAATAATCCACAAAGGCTTTTTACAAATAAAAGAGTGAGAAAAGAAAATGGAAAAGGTCTTCTGTACAGTAAAATGCATTATTCAATTACGGTAACAAATAATGATCGCACTATGATCTCCAAACCATAGTAAGTTAGAATTTGAATCCATTAAGAATCTATTTCCCTCATCATATGTAAGGGTTAACAAAAGTTTTTCTTTACCCTTTTTGTCATAAGGAACTGGTTGCATTTAATTTAGTTGATTAAAAGTTTATTAAATCTATGCATTGCTCTATCAGGATATATTACTCATTGTTCATAGATAAACTGCACATTATCTATCTGTGCCAAGTAAACATTATTATAAATCTAAAAGATGAATGCTGCAGGCGATAACATTGAAGGTATGTTTGCTATTTAACCTGTAGTCAAATATCATGCATAAAATCAAGGAAAATGTCTGAGCAGAGGTTAACCAGAATATAATTTTATATTCTAATAATCTTTTATTGCCTAAATACCTCCAATAAAATCAAGGCATTGTACTTTTCTAATCTTTTGTGAAAACCACTCACAGTAACCGGGTAAAACCTTCAATATATACAGAAAAATATTTTCTGTTACATTACCTACTGATCTAAGTTTAGAAATATATAAGGGAAAACAAAAGTCAATAATCCAAATTGAGTTGATTGTGGATGGCATTCATTTAACACTTTTACTGCCTGATACACTATCTTGAGATATCTTCAACATGTGGCAGATATGTACTCCACCACCAGATTTAAAACTTAAAAGAGAGCTGACATCCATCATTACAGACTAATCCTATCTATACTGTGAGTACATCGACAATACATATACATATCATTCTCTAACCTTTTCTTAACTCTTTGGAGAGGTAAGTAGGGGCCCTACATGCAGCTTTATAAATTGAATAGCCTACATTCTGTCCATAAAATACATATATTTGAAGCAGTGTTGGGAGGAAAAGATGATTCAAATATGGTGTTTCAAACATTATCATCCAGCATCGGGTTCAATTTGAATTTAGCGAAAGCATTCCCTGAGTATCATCAATGCTCATGAAAAATCCCCCGCACATATCTACTACGACAGATCGAAGGTCACAATGATAGACAATATATGTACAGTTTTTCATCTGCGAAAAACTACTCAGTATAGTATGTATAGACAATGGCCATAGTTGGCAAGCAACTATTAAAACCAAAAATTCCTTAAAAACAGCCAAAAAAATCAGTGCTCACGACAGATCTGCTAGTGTTTATCTACATATAGTAAACTTTATGGAGTACAAAAATAAAGCAGTTATCTCTTAAATTTCAAATTATTTTGAATATAGGTAAAACATTAGCTCTCATTTATACAAAGTATCGTTTCAGAATAAGTTTTTACACTAATGTATAATCATCAAGTCACACAACTGTCTTAGTTAACTGCCAATTAATGACACTAAAGCTATTTCCATGCCTTTCACTGAAACTCCTTGAGTTAAGCTAAATCTTCAATTTCCACAAAACTCAATAATATGAGGCCTATGAAGTGCTATGTATCCTCATCCACCCAAGTTCCCTGTAAGGCATTGTTTTTGACAGAGAATGCATGTATACTGTAACATATTAAGTCAGATAGGGCTTTACTTCCAACCACACAGATAAATTATACAATCGTTCATGAAAGCACATGCACAACTTGAAGCATCACCCATAATCCTACTATAATAGGTGCTCTTCAAGATATTCGCATAAAAACTAGTTTAGTTACTGGTCCCAAAATATACTGGTTCTTCACTAAACCGATAATCTAACAGTGAAGTTTCCCTCTAAAGTCCTCTAAAAATTATTCTACCATCTCTTATTAAAGCGGCTGCCGCCACCACCACCACCATAGCTTCGGCTTCCGCCGCCTCTTCCGCCGTATCCACCGCCACTGCCGCCTCTGTATCCGCCGCCTCCTCGTCTGTTGCCACGGAAACCACGTCCTCCGCCGCCACCACCGTAGCCGTTCCGGGAGAAGTTATCTTGGTACTCGAGTAACTCGGGCAGTTCTGTGGCTTTTTGGAGAGTATCGTAATTCCCATCTGACCACCGGTCCTCCACAACACTATCCAGCTCTGAGGGTAAGTCGAAAGCGGAACCCTGCAAGTAGAAGAGTAAGAATATTTCAGAATCTATCATACATTCATCTTAAGATAAGTGCAAACGTTCAAGCAACACATAACAAAAAAGTCAGTCTTTGCTCACAAACAGGCTGGACTTCCGAATGTCAAAAGATTGGATGCTCAAAACCTTAAAAATCACAAGCCATGACTCCCCCCCCCTCCCAAAAAAAATATATATGACAAATTTCTAAAAATATCAATTTCAAACAAACAATGCAATGTTTTCACCTCAATGTAAGTTATGGTATTGCCTAAAGGCTGTTCCATTTATAAGTGTGGGGGGGGGGGGGGGGGAGGAGGAACGGAAGGTTTTTCGAAGGGGGGAGGAGCCCAATTCTGAATTATTTCATCCCATTAGATTGTATAGGATTTCTGGCAGGAGGGGGGGATGACGAATCTTTAATTATTTTCAGCTCCCCCCCCCCCCCATCATACTTTAAAATGGAAAGGCCCTAAGATTATTTGGCGTTTCCTCGAATGGTAAGTACATGTTTATGATTGTTATTCCAGTACAGGTGAACTTGGATATGACGGACCACTTTACAATGGATTTTTGCATATGACGGACGATATGCTTGGTCCCAGACCGATGCATATCAAGTATTCGTCTTATGTATACGACAGATTTTGCATATGACGGACCAATTTTCCTGGTCCCATTGAGTCTGTCATATCCAAGTTCACCTGTATACTTTGTTCTCCATTTAAAAATTAGTTACCAAAGAGTTTTACAACTACATGTACCATATTTGGACAAACAGATTCAAAATCCTGGCTAAGACCCTGACGTCTCCATCGACTCCCTCGGAGACTGTGTCAATGTTTGAGCGAAGTGGAACTTACCATTTTGTCGGCACAGAAGCGCATGCCCTTGATCTTGTCCTTGACCTCCTCCGGTAAGTGCTTCTCCAGCGAGCGCCAGCAGTAGCTCAGAGAGTTCATCACCATGTTAGTGCGGAACAGATATGTAGTGTAACCCTAATAAAGTAGAGGAAAATACACACAAAATCAATAAATGCAAGCATCTCCATAGGTTTCCCTATGAAAGCAGTGTGCTAGCATGAGTTGGAACATGCTGAGATGTTTTACAAGATAGTTAAGATATTTTTTGAAAAATAGGTATGGTTAAATGTGTTAATTTTGAAATTATGGTAATGATACTAATGATAATGATAATAATAATAATGATGATAAAGATAAAAATAATTATAACAATAATGATAATAATAATAACAATGATAATGATAATAATTATAATAATAATAACAATAGTAATAACAATGAAGCCATGCAGTATGAAAGATATAAATCTACAAAACTCTCCATGATCGTGAATTAAGTATGAAGTATGTGGACGTACCTCCTGTGATGATAGCAGTGATCGTGATGAGATTGATGTGCTGCCGGAGATGACCGCGAGGGCCGCAGCGAGGGCGTTGGCCGCGCCCCGCTCCTCAATCAGCTTCTCGGCCGCCACCAGGAAGTGAGCCGTCACCTCGTCAGATACACCGTCCAGGGACCTGGACGACGACACAGGGAGAAAACAGGCAATCAAGCATGGGCGGATAAACAAAAATAGTTGATTTCTATTTTATATACAAGGACCTGACCTATTGAATGCTGTGTCACCCAAAAACGTGAGTTTCATAGTGACTAGAGCATTTTTTCGAAAATATTTTTCTTATTTTCTAAATAAGTTATCATCAAAAGTATGACTGTTATCATAGGTCCAGAAGACACTGATCGATGAGATATTTAAGTATGAATGGGCTAAAATGAAACAGAGCCCTATAATCAGGTAAAGAGGAAGCTTTATAAATGTGACCATTTTTTGTCAGTTACTTTTCCAGTGCTGGAAAACAGTTCGCTAAGCCTTGGTGGTCAAACGGTCCATCAAAATGAATAGTATAGTGGTACGCCAGAAAAATTAGCGGTCCATATCACTTTGATAACCAAAATGGTAGGCAAAAACCATTTCATAACTGAACATTTATGGTTAATTTTGCTAAATTTATGAATTGTGACAGTTAAAATCTGATGTAGACAAAATGTGAAACTGGATGTGATGCTTACTAAATTAATGTGGTCAGAAAATTTAGCAGACTTTCTGGGCAAGTAAACATAGACTTTTACAAGCTCATTCAAATTATTGGTAGGAACGGACTGGTGGGCTTCTGTCTATCTTCACCACTGCTTTTCAGCATCAAGGAAAGAAATGCATTGTAATCTAGAATTAACCACACACAGCACTATATCAATGTTCAAGGGAAGCTTTCAAAAACATAAAAATGGTCGATTTTTTTTGTATGTTACTTTTTTAGCATTATGGAAGGAAAAGTGTTGTAAATTATTAAGATTATGAAAAAGAGATTTTCACTCACTTGGCAGCATCTGTACCCGCAGCATTGATGATGTCATCGGCGGTCGGTGCACCGACCTTCTTAAACTTGATACCCTGAAAAGATCATTGGAAGCTGTGCTTTAATATGTATGAATGCAGAAAACAATACAATAATAGCGAAAACCTCAATTTCAGATAGTCAGCAATACAGAGATTGATGATATGCTTAAAATGACCATTCAAACACCAGCATTAGACTGGTGTTCGAAGATTACTTGAAGCTATGCTGTGAAGAGTATGAATGAGGAAACCCACACAATTGTGAATATCACAATTGTAAATAGTCAGCAATACAGCAGTTAGTCATGAGCTTTAAAACAACCATTCTAACAACAGTATATAATAAAAGAAACAAATCAATAACTGAAATAGAAAAGCAATAAACTTGAATATCACAATTAGAAGATTTGCTTATCGTCAGGTTTGTAAGTCTTTGAGTTTGTAAGTCAATAACTTTTAGTGAACAAAAGGGAAGAATATGTAGTGTTTGTATTGGCTCATTAGTAAGCCATCATATTGTACTAAGGTGGGTATTGCTGGCAGCTCTAGCTGTTCACTGCTGTTAAAATAGACTTTACAGTCAGGGCATCTTGATGTGAGCATGTTTTTTCCACTTTATATCCATAATGCATATCACTTATTGATGGTCAAGTAAAATGCAGGGATCGCGAGGACGCCGTCCACATATCCTTTTGATGCATAGTCAAGTGGTATGGACGCAGAGGTGTGAAGTGGCTGCGTCCAGAGAGGACGCATAAAATTCCCATTAAGAACCCATGAATTTCCTGTTCCAACAGTTCGTTGAGCTGTAAGCAGTAGCAGTCAACTCAACTTCACAAGCTGGATAAAGAAATCTACCCATTTAACCCCTTACCCCCTAAGTGACCACATTTGTTGGCATAGATAGTTAACACTCATTTGTGGCCAATTATCAGGACGCAGGATTTTCTGGACCTTGATATTAGTGTGGAAGCAACTTTTTTTGACCCTATCGCTAACATTGTAAAATGCATACCAAATCACAAAGTCCTTATTTGGCAGGTGAAAATACAAAGACAATATGATTTCGTGAGTGAAAGAAGAAATTGTAGTTCTGTGGACTTACAGCCCTTCTCTCCACAATCTGTATGCCATATTCCTCTTGTGGTTTGTAGAAACAGATGCACATTCCTAGGCGACCAGCCCTACCAGTTCTTCCTGATCTGTGAATGTAGGAGTCCACGTCCTGTAAAGTAAGGCAGACATTCAATATAAAATCAGCTACACAGTCAATAAGTAAGGCAGACATTGTATATAATATTAGCTACACAGTTAATAAGTAAGGCAGACATTTTATATAATATTAGCTACACAGTAAGGCAGACATTGTTCATAAAACCAGCTACACAGTTAATAAGTAAGGCAGACATTGTATATAATATCAGCTACACAGTTAATAAGTAAGGCAGACATTGTATATAATATCAGCTACACAGTTATTAAGTAAGGCAGACATTGTATATAATATCAGCTACACAGTTAATAAGGCAGACATTGCATATAATATCCGCTACACAGTTAAGTAAGGCAGATGTTGTGTATAATATCGGCTACACAGTAAGGCAGACATTTTATACAAAATCAGCTACATAGTAAAGTAAGGGAAACATTTTATATTAAATCAGCTACACAGTAGAGTAAGGCATACATTGTGTATTAAATCAGCTACACAGTAAGGTAAGGCAGACATTGTATATAAAATTGGCTACACTGTGTTTTAGAAATGTATCATGATTTTTGTAAACAAGATTGGGCCTATGTTTTATTCATGGTGTATGGTTTGAGTGCTAGGTTTGTAACTGACCTTTGGTGGTGCACACTGTATGACAAGATCCACTTCGGGGATGTCGAGACCTCTGGCCGCGACGTCTGTGGTGATCAGAACCTTGTACTTCCCCTCGCGGAAACCTTTCAGCACCATCTCACGCTTGTCCTGCGGGATATCGCCGTGGAGCACGTGCGTCTCCTGCTTGATGGAGGTGCTGACTGTCAGCTCGTCCGCGTCCCGCTTGGTCTGGCAGAACACCATGGCGCGCCCGTGGTTGCCGCTATACACCTGGATGATGTCACCTATGGTCCCAGCGCGTTCGTGGTAGCTGCACTTAATGGCTAAATGCTAGAAAAACAACAACAAAATGATATTGTGAGATAAAGTATGAATAAAGTAGGACGATATCGTCTCTCGTCACAGGGCGGTAGTGGTTGACGGTTGTGGTAGCTGCACTTATGGCTAAATGTGGGAAAAACACACATGCTATTTTGAGTTAAAGTAGGAATGAGGTAGGATGAAATTTTCTAAGGTCGTAGGACGGTTGTGGTAGCTACACTGAATGGCTAAATGCTGGAAAAACGACAAAAACAAAATGCTACATGCTATTGTGAGATGAAATAGGAATGAGTTAGGAATTTAAAATTTTCGTCACTTTGTCTGCCATAGTGCGGCTAAGTCGTCACCAGCCAGTTATAAGTGGGGGAAGAAACTAGACTCTCTGGCGGAAACCACTACCTAAGTCACTGGCAACTTGCTCACATACCCTGGCCGTGATTCAAACCTGGGCTGTGGTGAGAGACAGGTAGCAGTCAGCGGTAATGTCTTAGACCACACAGTTAGGCCAAGAAAAAAACATTGTTTGTTTCCTGTAACGTTTTGAAAAAAAATAGGGCAGGTAGGTCGGTTAAAAATTTTGCATGATCTTTTGGTCAAAAATGAGTGATTTATGCATGTTTTACGTTGATTGGAGTTGAGAGGGCGTAAAAAACTTAAGGGTAGGATTTTTTTTTTGGATAAAAACTTGTTAGGGCAGGGTTACAGGAAACAAACAATTTTTTAGGCCTTATCAATTTTATAACACAAATCTTTGCAAACCTGTGTTGAATAACAAGCTATCTAATCATGTCAGCGTATTTTACAATACTAGCATCGGGATCTCCTGCCCAATGATGGTGCGCAGTTCACTAAATGCAGACTCCAGTGTATGCATTAGTTAAAGAGCCACAACATTAAGATGGTAAACAGTAGACTATTTACCTGCACTGTGGTGGATGTTTTGAGAGTCTGTGAGCCCACTAGATCCACATGCTTCACATCGCCCTTGAGGTGCTTCTTGGCAGTCTCATGCACCCAGTGAGGTAAAGTCGCAGAGAACAGAAGGGTCTGTGGGTTGCCTGCTAGTGCATCTGAAACCATGACATATAACTATATTGTAGAGGGTTAAGGATTCTTAAATTATGTGGTATAACCATATTGTAGAGGGTTTAGTATACTTTAATTATATTGTGTACTGTATAGTATTCTGAAATAAGAGTATAACCTTATTGTATAGGAATCAGTATTCTGAAATTATAGAGTAAAATATTGTATAGGGTTAGGTATTCTAAAAGAATATAACCATAGTGTACAGGGTTTAGTACTCTGAAAATATTGAGTATAACTATATTGTATAGGGCTCAGTAAAATATTCTGAAATTATAGAGTACCGTATAACCATGGTCAAGCTTTGATTGAAATACAATATGAATATGCGTCATCTAGTATTTAAAGGTGAGACATAGCAAGAACTTACCTTCCTTGTAGGCAAACTTGAGAATTTTCTCCACTGACTCTGAGAAGCCCATGTCCAGCATCTGATCGACCTCATCCAGCACCACATGATCAAGCAGACTCAGGTTCAGTGTTCCCTTCTCTAGGAAGTCCAGCATGCGGCCGGGGAGTGCCAACAATAACATCAAGACCTTTCCTGATAGCATTCTCTGTAAATAAACAAAAAACAACAACGGTATAGTAGGAAAAGCATACGCACCTTTTGAGAAAACATTTTTATTAACATCATTTTTCAGGAGAAACTTCTCTTGATATGTCCCTTCTTCCATGATATAGTGGCCTGAGCAATTGTTTCTGATTCATCAGTCGTCCTCAAAGTACCTTTTAGAACGGGGATCATGGACGTCAAGCAAGTCTTTATCTGAGAAAGTTTTAACATAACCGTTATGCTGCTGGTGGGTAATTTGGTCATTACAAGATGATGCAAAAAACCTGAAAAGTGACTGAAAGCCAGGCAAAGAGCATTGGATTGATTGGAAGTTGAGGAAAACCTCCTTAAAGCCTTGGTCTTGGTAGCTAGGGCACCACTTGACTCTTATGCTGCTGGTGACTTATTTTGCCAATACAAAATGATGCAAAAAACAAAGAAATTATTGAAACCCTGGCAAATGGGTATTCATCTGAGAGCATTAAGTGAGAGCCAGGATTTGGAAACTGGGTGCCTAAAATTGGCAACTGTAAAATTTTTGGGCGTCCAAATTTTTAAAGGGCAACACAATATACTCAGATTTCAACCATAAACATGTATAGATTTATCAAAATAAGGCATGATATCCTTATATAATGTCATGGGAATTATATGGGCTTGGGTGTCTAAAAAGACACCCAGACGCCCTGCTGGCTAAGACTATGGTGAGAGCTATCAAATGAGTACCAACATGACAGGGTTTAGATGGTTATCAAAAATCTTTGAGTCATTGTGCTTTGGACGAAAGTAGCCTCAGCATTGGAAGGGTTAAGTGACCTTTTAAAAAGGCCCTGGCTTAACACTTACCTTGTGGATGATATGGAGTACCGCCGTAAACGCAGAGAGTAGCGAGGCCGTCAGAGTACTTCACGAAATCCTCGCTCACTTGCTTAGCCAATTCCCTTGTGGGAGCTAATACCAACACCTGCAAAAACAAAGAAAGCACTTCATATTATATAGCTTCAAGTATGTATGGTAGTCTGTTCATTGTAAAATGATCAGAAATTTACCAGACCTGTCAGTGAGTGATATTGCCAAAATAATCTACAGAGAATGCACTCTCACTTCTAGATTTTGTCAATTAATATTATGTAGTTTCAAACAATATTCCACGAACCAACATATTCAATTTGAAACCTTTACCAACACGGGAATAACCTAACCAAGTTCATTTCATAAGATTTTTAAAATGAATTTCTATTTTTAAAAAATGATTAAATGTCAGTGGTCCAGGACAGAAAGTCCAAAACAAGGCCTGAATCAGTGTCTTAGCCAGGTTCTAGAAACTGGGTGCCTAAAATTGGCAGTCGTAAAATTTATGGGCGCCCAAATGTTTTAAGGGGGATCACGATATACTCATATTTCAACCATAAACATGTATGAATTCATCAAAATAAGGCATGATATCATTAAACAATGTCATGGGAATTATAAGGAGATGAAAAAATTCAATTATAGGCTTGAGATTGGAATTTTTTAGAAATTCCACACAAAAATATTAGGGGTTCTTTTTAAGGGTTTTGGTGTCCAAAAAGGCACCCAGACGCCCTGCTGGCTAAGACGATGGCCTGAATAGCTGTATCATTTATGTGCCTTAAAATGTTGATTCCTTACCTTAGGAGTGCGACCTCGTTCATGTGACATGCCTGCCCTTTGAATTTTCTCAATGAGAGGAAGCGCAAATGACAACTGGAAAAGTACAAGACGATATCATGACTATCACATACATTTTTCAAAATGTCAAAACATCTAAATAGAAGGCAGTTTAGGTTCTGAACAGGAACTTGTTAATCCATTAATGCTTGTAGCCGCCAAAAACAGCCTGACTATTTCAGTAAAGTTTTTCATTCAAAAGCATCGTTGTTCATTCTGAATCATAAATCATGGTCAAAAATATCATAGATCCATGGAATGATTTCCCAGGGAACACCCCAACATATATATATATATGGTTCAATGTAAACTATGTTCATTATTATTATCACTATCATCAAGGACGAAATTAGATGTTCTATCAGTAAATATAAGCAATATTAGCATGTTAACTACTTACCGTTTTTCCTGTGCCAGTTCCTGAAAGAAAGAGCAGATTTATGAGGATAGAAAAATACTTAGTACATAAATGGTGAGAGAGAGAGAGAGAGAGAGAGAGAGAGAGAGAGAGAGAGAGAGAGAGAGAGAGAGAGAGAGAGAGAGAGAGAGAGAGAGAGAGAGAGAGAGAGAGAGAGAGAGAGAGAGAGAGAGAGAGAGAGAGAGAGAGAGAATCCTCCATTTTTTTATTATAACAATTAACAGGTGATAAGTATTTGACAACTAACAGAGCTTTTGAGCATTTATTGATGATTGACCAAAATAATTGCTATGTTCTCTTTCAGTTAAGTACTTGATTCAAAATGCAAACAATCAATCAGGTAAACTCAATACAAAATATTCTATCATTAACCACTAGGATATTTCAAATGATTATACATTAACATATTGACAAATCAAATGTTTACTTACTTGCCCTGGCTACGACATCGTACCCATCAAATACATGGTCAAAGGTACTAGACTGTATTGGGAAAAGATAGGTGATTTTCTTCTCTGTAAAAAGAAAATTCAGCAAATAAGTTTCATTGTACAAACACGATTGATAGGATAACAACTTTCCTGACCAATCCTTACTTAAACAAGTACCACATTCTAACCAAAGTTAGACATAAATATACTTGTGCAGAAACAGCAGAATGGTACTTGGTAAGTCCATAATATTCAGATTGACTTGTGACTTTGCTTGTGGTGTGAGCCATCATAAACTGAACTTCATAGCATTTCATTAGGGATATAGTTCAAATATTCTTAAAAAGATGTTGGCATCACTTCATCAGATTGGCCAGTATAGATTTAAAGGTTACCATTCTGATATAAAGATTGTCATGTGCTATACAGATACATATTAGAAGGAAATAATAATTCTACAATTTCTTACCTTTAAGCTTCTCAATGGTGCTATCTGAGATCCTGAATTTACTGAAGGCGCCATCTCTCTCTTCTTTGCTCAATTCCGGTTCCTCTTCCTCTGGCTCCTTCTCTGCTAGCTTGGACTTCTTAGCTGATGGTGGGGAGTCCTCCTCACTACTGCTATCACGCTCACGATGCTTCCTCTTCTCTTTCTTTTCTTTCTTCTCCTTCTGAAAACGTTTCATATCTAAGTTAGTTCTGATAAGAGATATCTTGTTTAACAATTTGCATAATACTATATAACAATCCCAAGCAGGGACTTGGCCAGGATTTTCATAACAGGGTGTCCAAATTGGGATTTCAAGAATTTAGGGTGTCCAAAATCCCTGATTGAAAAAGTAGCTCTACGCCTTGCCGTGGGTCAATTTCAATGGTTAGAACAACCAAAATTTCCTCTACATGCTTCTCAATTTGCTTTCAAATCTGTTGAGAAATGAAGATTTTGCGACAGGTTGAAATCGCTGTAATTTTAATGCCAATCATTTTTTGCTCTTGAAATCAATGCTATCTTCTGGTCAGTATGAAATAAAATCATTCGAGTCTACCCGTTTCCGTGGGTCAATTCTAATGCGGCTTGAATCGATAGAACCGCCACAATTTTCTCTAAATGCTTCTCAATTTGCTTCCAAATATGTTGAGATTGAAGATTTTGGGACAAGTTGAAATTGTTGTAATTTTTATTTTCAATTTTTTTTCGCTCAATCTTAATGCTATCTTTTGATCAATATGAAATGAAATCATGTGAAGCTACACCTTTCCTTGGGTCAGTTTTAATGCGGTGTAGATCGTTAGAATCGCCACAATTTCCTCTACATGCTTCTCAATTTACTTTCAAATCTGTATCGAAATGAAGATTCTGGGAAAGGTTGAAATTTAATAGTACAGTTTTATGCCAACTTCAGTAGCGTGAAAAGTTGCCACAGTGCAGTACTCAACGTTTACGGCAAAAATAAATTACTCGCCATGTTTCAAATTTCAAAAGCTCACAATTCGTTCTCCTAGCTTTTTACTGCTCTCTTATTTAAACCTGTTAAAAAATGATTATTTTGGGACAGGTTGAAATTGTAGTAATCTTATGGTGAGAAAAAAAATGAAATCATCTGAAGCTTCGCGCTCACTTCCTGGCCATGCCAGCATCATATAAAGACTTGTTTGTGGCTTATAGCTCGCGTAGTGAGCCGGCCGAAGGCAGGCTCGGCTTAGCGAGCATTTACGGTATAGGATGTCAACAATGCCATGGTCAATGGAAGTACATACTGAGGCCTGTAATACAGTGTCCGCACTTCCGTCCACACTTCTGTCTGTTCGTCTCTTTGTCTCGCTCGCTCGATAACCTCGCGAGAGATGAGCATAACTTTTTTCTTTATGAGCACATTTTGCTGCCAGATCTTTTCATGTTTTAAATATTGCTTAATCAATCAATAAATATGGATTGTTTCCATTAAATTGTATTTGAATAACGTTGGGACGGCCGCATATCTGGCAACAAATGGCGCTCTCTATCGGCGAAATGTGGCACTAGCATGACGTCATGGTAGGAAGGAATTCCGCCATGTGCAATGACGTCATGCGAAAAGAGATCACGACGCCATCTACAGTGATATGTCAACACTAGCGCCATCGTTTAAGCAGTGAGCGACACAGCGAAAATGGATTATAGGTCAAAATCGCCGATCCGAAAATCGCCGACTACCTGAATGGCCGATCGCAAAAACGGCCGATGACTCAATGGGCCCTTCTGAAATAAACCTCCATATTTCCCTAATTCAGTAATTGAACTTCACATTCTCCACATGTCAAGTGTCATAAACATTCTTATTAAGTATTCTGTGTTTCGATATATGTTTTTGTTTAAATCTGAATGTTAATACTAGACGTAATTACGCCACAAAGCCAAGACATCCTAAAGTTAGAGTGGCTAGGTACGTCGACTTTTCTTCTTGAAATATTCTTTTTAAAGTCCAAAATATGTCTAATGATAAAAGACATTGATCACTTAAAACCAATCCAAAACTTTTTTATCACTCGTATGCATGGACACTAAGCCTAATTGATTTCCAATAAATAGGGCTCTTTTAAGCATCGACCTTTTTGCGAACGGCGATTTCGGGAATCGGCGATTTTGACCATATACCCGAAAATGAATTAGGCCTACTCGTCTTTCCATGGCTCAATTTCAATGTGGTTTGAATCGTTAGAACCGCTACTTTTTTTTTTAATTCTTGTTGAAATCTGTTGCGAAATGACGATTTTGCAACAGGTTGATATCGTATTTTGTTTTGCCATCGATATTTCCGGCCAATCGCTACTCGTACTGTGTGGTCATTGCACAAATATAAAGCTCATATCAAGGGGTTTGTAAAGAATCACATCACGGATAATAAATTTGTAACTTTGTGACTGCATTTGAAGGGGAATGCAGAAATATCATCGAGCTGCGCAAGCATTTAGAGCTTTGCTTTCTCATCATATTATACCTGTCCTCACTACCATGTTTTATAGCTCGCGTAGTGAGTCGGCCGAAGGCCGGCTCAGCGTAGCGAGCATTTACGGTATATATATATAGTGTAATGGCAGGATACACACTGAGGCAGGTTTTTTGGTGTTGACGTCTGTCTGTTCGTCTCTCGTCGGGCTCGCTCGCTCGACCCTGCTTGCTCGATAACCTCGGAAAAATGAGCATAACTTTTTGCTTTAAGAGCACATTTTGCCGCCAGATCGTTTCATGTTTTAAATATTTCTTAATCAAATAATAAATTTGGATTGTTTCCTTTAAATTGTGTCAAAATAGCGTCTTGGTCGCCGACTATCGTGCAACACACGCCGAACTATGCAACAACTGAAACATACATGCTCACATGCGACAAATGCTGACGTATTGAAATGACGTCATGTTACGATGGAATTCCGCGTATTCCAAAGTCGTAACTTCGATGTTCAGGTCTTTCCGTGAATCGATTTCAATGCAGTTTAAATTGCTACAACCGCCACAAATAATTCTACATGTCTCTTAATTCTAGATGAAATCTGTCGTGAAATGACGATTTTGCAACAGGTTGAAGTCGTAGTAATTTTTATGCCATATTTTCGGTCAATCGCTACGCATACTGTGTGTGGTTATTGCACAAATATGAAGCTCATATGAAGGGGCTTCCAATATGTTTCAGCGAATTTTAAGTAAGGAATGACGTCACGGATAACAATAACAAACACTTTGTGACTGCATTTGAAGGGGAATGCAGAAATATCATCGAGCTGCGCGAGCATTTAAAGCTTTGCTTTCTCATCATATTAACTCTGGTTACCAGAGAGAGGGTACATGTTGATGTTCCATGTTTGTGCATATACCTATCATTTGATCAGAGACAACACTCATACCTAAAAGATGTAAGACTGGTGCTAACATCTGTGTTGGCCAAAATGTTAACATACTATTGCCTGTTTAGAGGCAGGGATAAACAGATCTGTTAATGTTACCATGCGTGTTAGTGTGGCCAGTGATTCAAGTCAGCCATTTACTAAATAGGAACTTACTTTATCTTTTTTGGACTTCTTAGATTTCTTTTCTTTGATGTGAACCTCTCTTTCTAACATCTCCGTGTTGTTTGATGCTTCCTCGCTCATAATTGTTGCTGGCATTTGATAAGTATATTGGCGGAAATTATCAAATTTGTGTGGTGTGTTTGTGAAGATCTTCACAACGTGTTAGAATCTATACCGGAAGCACATGGGATTTAATTCCTACCTCCTAAATGAGAAGAGCTTTGATTCATACACTGCTGCCACCTAGCGACTAACTTGATACTTACTAAGATTTACAGGTAAATTGTTTGTTTAATGAGTCTTTTGAGTAATACATGAGTAAGATTCTTGATAAATTAATAGTTGTATGCTATTTGAGAAGTAAAGTTGCTTTCTATCATGCACTTTTCTCTCGTCCAAAATAGAGACCATATAATATAGTGGTGACATCTATCGGAGAGCAGTTGCATTAGTTTTGTCACATGGTAAAAACATGGCGGACGACATGGAGCATGTGGACACTATGAGTGATGGTGATGATGAAGAAATGGAGTGTGTTGGCGAGGAAAGTGATGGGGAATCACAAAACGAATCCAAACCACCAAAAAGTGCCTATTTACCTGGTGGACCTCTGGAGGAGGATGAAGAATTAGTACGCGACGAATCAGCTTATGTTATGTACCATGAGGCTCAAACTGGTAAGTATGAGTAGCAACAGACAACACTATCATGCATCAACCATTTGGGGGGGGGGGGGGGGGGGGGGGGGGGATTTATTTTGGATTTATTTTTTCAAATTTACGCGGCCAGATTTATTTATCAAATATTCAGATTCAGGATTTATCCTAAAATTTTCAGAGCTGTGGGAGTGTTATACTGTTAAGCCAAAAGGAGAAATTATTTTCAAACTTTATTTTGAATTTATAACTATTAGGTGCTTCTAGGGTATATTGAAAATATATTTTATACTGTATACTATGCAGTGCTTTTTTCGTACATATAAAGTTATGCGTTCGGCAGGCCGCTGCCTTTGATGCACAATTTGAATTTAGCATACATGATACAGGTGATCTCTACAATGTTCAAGCTATCATGTCAGCATGTTGTGCAATAACGTGACGAGAAAGAAAAGCTTTAAATGCTCGCGCAGCTCAATGATATTTCTGCATTCCCCTTCAAATACAGTTACAAATTTATTATCCTTGACATTATTCTTTACTTGTACTTCATGGAAACATATTGGAAACTCCTTGATAGGAGCTTTATATTTGTGCAATAACCACACAATACAAGAAGCGATTGACCAACAATATGTCAAAAAAATACGATTTCATCCTGTTGCAAAATCGTCATTTTGCAACAGATTTCAGCTAGAATTAATTGTAGCGGTTCTAACAATTTAAACCGCATTGAAATTGATCTACGGAAAGTCGAGTAATTCTTTTTTTTCGGTGTTACTGCATTCACCATCACTGGTACTAGTGTCGATATCTCACCGTAGATAGCTCCAATATCGTCTTTTGGCAGAATTCTAATGTCATTTTAGTGCCATATTATGCCGATAGGTAGCGCCAATTGTTACCTGGTCATAAGGCTTTTTAGATACAATTTATAGAAAACATCCATATAAAGATTGTACCATACATACCTAATACAGTACTGAAATGTACTTTCTTACCAACATTAGAGTTTGATCATTTCTATGACTTTCAACAGGTGCACCGTGTTTGAGCTTTGACATCCTCAAGGACAGTCTGGGTGAGAGCCGAGACACTTACCCACTAACATGCTACCTGGTTGCCGGCACGCAGGCAGAAAAAACACAGAAGGACAATGTCATTGTCATGAAGATGTCCAACCTACACAAAACATTAAAGGAAGAGCAGGAGGATGAGGATGACATGGAAGATGAGGATGAAGATCTAGATGAAAAACCAGAGTTAGAAGCAGCTATGATTGTACACACTGGTGGAGTGAATAGAATTCGGGTGAGTGTTACTTTGTTCAGGTCATTTTCATTTAAGGGAAAATTGTGATATTTCTAGCAAGAACTATCCAGACTCTACTTGACTATCAATTTTAACACGTTGATATTTTTTAAGTACCTCCCAATGCATAGACTTACCTGTGTTTAACCATTTACAAAAACTCCTATATGGACTTAGTATGAAGTATCATTCATTTCTGACATTCCTTCTTCAGAGGTTAAATCTCTCAAATCTACAAGTATATTGACTTATCTTGACATGTACCTTATTATTTGGGACCAATGTCATAAGGATGATAAAGTTTTTTTTACAGAGTATCAATCCTACGCTTCTTGCCCTTCTTTATCAACAACCCTAGAAAGCCCCCAGGCGAGTTTCACAATGGCACAGGACTCAAAATTAGCTGGAGCTGGGAATCCAGGGCTCCCATGAAACTCCTGCGACTCCTTCAAATTTCTGCAGGGAGCCCTATGATTTTGTGGTTTCTATACACAAGACAATTAAGTAGCTTGATAAGATGATCTTAATAGGTTTCCTATACTTAAAGGGCAAATGCACCATCATGATGATTTAGGTTCAAAATGTGCCTATACGTGTCACCTTTCAAATAAGACCAACCGCAAGTCTGTCCTCCTCAGCACTCCTCAGATATGGCTTATGAAAGTTAGTAAAAAACTGGCCTGAGTCTGGGTATGGAGGACTTGCTGTTGGTCTTATTTGGCAGTCACTTCCAGCCACTGATATCTCTCAACCAATCAGAAGCAGGGCTGGCAGTCACTTCATTAGCACCACTTCTGATAATGTCAGCCTCCATAGCCAGACTCAGGCCAGTTTTTTACTAACTTTCATAAGCCATATCTGAGGAGTGCTGAGGAGGACAGACTTGCGGGTGGTCTTATTTGAAAGGTGACACGTATAGGCACATTTTGAACCTAAATCATCATGATGGTGCATTTGCCCTTTAAGCATACGAGTCGTGCAGCAAATTGACTATCCTTGTAAATATGCTAGTTATTACTTGAAGAGACCCCTTACATCAGCTTTGCTATGGACACGTTGGTTTCCTGGAAGCACCCTTTCACACCAGCTGTTACATAAATTCCCTGGTAAAAAAAAATCTCAATTTCGTGCTCTGTGACGTGTTCATTTTCGTTGTGTATTATGTATGTCTTTATATCATGTATCTTCAGGCTACACAACAAGGGGATACCCCTCCTGCTACCACCTGGTCAGATAACTTATCTTGACATACCATACAGTTTCACCCTCAACCAGGGTCTTAGCCGATATTTGGAAACAGGGTGTCCAAATAGAGGTTTCATAGACTTTTGAGTGTGGTACAAAATATGTACTACTAATAAGATAGACCCTATACCTTTACAGATTTTGCTTTTTTAGGCCAGATACTGATTTTTGTGTCTTACAAAAGTGACACTACAGCTTCTACATCTTCTATCTTCTAAGAAAAGTCATCTTCAGCAAATTCTGACATAAACTTTTGGGTGTCCAAACTGTCCAAAAACAGTGTTCTGCGTGTCCAAATGACACGCTGGATGCATTGCGGCTAAGCCCCTGCCCTCAACGGTACACAGCCCTAACCTTTATATCATGTATCTTCAGGCTACACAACTAGGGGATACCCATCTTGCTGCCACCTGGTCGGATAATGGCAAGGTATATGTGTGGGATCTCACCAAACCACTCAACGCTGTCAACGACTCAAGTCTCATGTCCTCCTATTCGCGGCACTCAGACTCGCCATCTCCCGTTTTCTCATTCGCTGGTCATCAGACGGAGGGATTCGCATTAGACTGGTCACCTATTGTGCCTGGTAAGTAGAAACTCTATACAACGAGGTGTTCACAATCATGCCTGTCAAGTTTGCAATACTGTTCATTGCCATTTTTCGGCAATATTGCAGCTTAGTTGTGACTAGCCAGTTTATTCTTATTCTCATCTTACTCGTTATTATTCTTGCCACCTTTATCTCCTATTGCACTTGTGCTCAGACTTACAGCTGTTAGTAAGGCTAGGACGATCAATCGGAAGCTCGATCAATCGGTCAGATAAGCAAGGAATACGACCGGCTCGAGTCATGTTTTGGAAAATCGATTATTTCCGATTATCGCTCACATTGCTAACATCGTAAGAAACAACGCAATTTCCCTCACAAAACCCTTATTGACCGCTCACTTGACCACCTATCCCGCTGTTACAGCGGCCAATAAACATGTCTTTGTACAACATGCTGAATACATTGTTATTTTGTAGTTGTATAACATCTGGAATTGTAATACTATTTTGATTATAGCACTAGATTTCAATCATCATCCATAAATCAATTTGTTTCTTCACCAGGTTGTTTAGCTACGGGAGACTGTAAGAAAAATATACATGTTTGGACGCCCAAAGAGGGAGGTACGTGGCATGTTGACCAGCGCCCCTTTTCAGGCCACACAGACTCAGTGGAGGACATCCAGTGGTCACCCAATGAAAGTAATGTAAGTACTTGGTACAACTCTCTAAAGGTGACTCAAGTTGATTTTTTTAGAATATCAGAGTGAACCAAAATCTGTGACAAATCATTGGTGCTTATTTCTTAGCAGGATTTCCGAAGACCCCAGATATCCTTTTGACACATTTTCAGAAAAAAGACAAAGTTATAAAATCAATATGGAGCAAAAGATTTTAAAAATGTGATTCCCTTTCTTCATTATTGATCTTTAAGATGCTATAAGATATGACCATATTCGTTAACACAAACTCTCATTGTGGATACAATCACGTTTTCTAAGTTTTTTTTAGCCAACTCATCGTTCACCCTGCTGGGAGGGTACCTCTGTGATGCCAAATGAATTTCTCAATTCTCATCAGAAGGCCATGCCATGAATCTGGGTCTCTCTATCTACCAATTGGTTATTTCGATGAATCTCGGCCACGGTGTCTGACATTTGATCGCTATTTTCAGTAAATTTCGGCCACCATCAGCCAACGAATATTGTAATTAATAAAAAGTGTCCAAGATTTGCGAGAATTTACGGTAAGCATGTTTTCCCTTGCAGGTGTTCTCTTCGTGTTCTGTGGATAAGAGTATCCGAGTGTGGGATGCCCGGGCGGCGCCCAACAAGGCCTGCATGCTGACCACTTCCGATGCCCATGAGAGCGACGTCAATGTGATCAACTGGAACAGGAACGAACCTTTCATCCTATCTGGAGGCGACGATGGTATGATAAAGATATGGGACCTTAGGCAATTTCAGGTAAGTCTATATCAACTACATGTACAGTGGAACCCCTCTAAAGTGACCATCTGTGGGACTGACCACAACTGGTCGACTTAAAGGGTTGTGTTAATTTAGAGGGGTTCCCTTAAACCTTATGCTGGTGGTGGCTAATTTGGCCAATACAAAATGATGAAAAAAGCTTAAGAAATGACTGAAACCCTGGCAAATGGGTACTCATATGAGAGTACTCAGTGAGAGCTATCCATTGAATATCGACATTTCAGAGTTTAGATGTTTTTCAAAAATCTTTGCATCCTTGGGCTTTGGGCAAAAGTAGGTTAGCATTTGAAGGATTGAATATAAAACTAATAGAAAAAGTTAGTATGGGACTATTAAAATGTGGTCACATTAGAGGGATCCACTGTAATATAATTATGAGACAGATGTACATGTAGGTACAAACTTTGTGTCACTGACATTTTCAGTCTGTGTTTCACCCCAAAAAATGGCAATTACAACCTCGGATTATGAACCTGTTTTTGCAAAGCGATGCGCTAGCTGTATGTTTACTTATATGACTATTTGTAAAAGTAAGTTTATGACTATTTGTAAAAGTTAGTTTATAGAAAACAATATATTTTGTGGAAAAAGTTTAAAAAGTAAGCATCTACTAGTAGTCATTTTTAGTGATGTGTCTTTTGTAAAAACAATTTTCAGAAAATATTTGTATGAGTAATGTTGATGAAAATCAAACACAACTCTCCTTCAAATTGATATTTTGTTAATTTGTAATTCCGAAGTTACTTTCAAAAGTATCAGGACGATCTCCAGGCAAGAAAGGGTTAAAGAGGATGTTTTATTCTTTTCTTTAGCATGGTAAAGCAGTTGCGACATTCAAGCACCACACGGCGCCCATCACGAGCTTGGAGTGGAACCGCGAGGACAGCACGGTGTTCGCCGTAGGTGGCGCTGACGATCAGGTGACGCTGTGGGACCTGGGCGTCGAGAAGGACAAGGAGGCCATGGGCCAGGAGAAGGAGGAGGACATAGGAGTGCCTCCTCAGCTGCTATTTATACACCAGGGACAGAAGGAGATCAAGGAGGTGCACTGGCACCCTCAGATGCCCGGGGTGATCATCAGCACCGCACATACAGGCTTCAATATATTCAGGACTATCAGTGTGTGAGAGAACAATCGTTTGGACATTTGCTAGGGATTCATTTCGAAAAGGACATGTCACGATCAATCGGACGTTTGGTATGCATTCATTTTGAAGAAGGAGTGCCACGATAACCAGATGGTCTAAGGCGTTGCCACTGACTGTTCGTTGTCTTTCGTCACTGTCTAGGTTCATTTCGAAAAGGGCGTGCCAAGATCAATCTGATGTTTGCTATGGATTCATTTCAAAAAGGGTACGTCACGATCAACCAGACATTTGCGATAGATTCATTTTGAAGATAACCCCATGGTCCAAGGCTTACCCACTGGCTACTCACTGTGTCTCACCACTATCTAGGTTTGATTCTTGGCTTTGGCTTGTGAGAAAGTTGACTGTTACTCGGGGTGGTGATTTTCGCCAGGTGCTATGGTTACATTAATCGGAATTCAGAAGTACAAGTTAGTTTTGCGGTTTAGCTTAAATATGGCAAAAAAGTGATATTAATGGAAATCGAATAGTACAAAATTTACTTTGTGGCTGCTATTGTTGTTCAAAAGTAATCAATTTCAATGCTGTATTCTAGTCTCCCCCCCCCCCCCCCCCCCTTGTGAGAGGACACACTGTTATGGCACAGATTCAATCTAATTTGGAAGCTGAAATAAAACTCATATGATCTAAATTTCTAATGGATCTTTCTATTGAACTGGTAAGATTTTAGTTACATTGTATTATATTTAAGGTCATTTGACGACACTTTCAATAGTAATGCTTGCTGGCATTGGCATTCCCATGATTCAATCCTAGTGACCTATGATGTCAATGCTGTTGGTGGCTAATTTGGCCAATACAAAATGTTGCAAAAAACCTAAACTTGACTGAAACCTTGTTACATGGGTACTTATCTGAGAGTACTCCACTAGAGCTATTCAATGAATACCAACAAGACAAGGACAAAAGTAGCCTCAGCATTGGAAGGATTAAGGTCATTTGAGGCTGTTTTTCAGTATATTTTACACATAGGTATTCTATTTTACGCGACACCTCCAGAACCCCTCTATTCAAAAGTTCAGCTAGAAGTGTGCAATTTGGACAACTAATTCCTCAAAATTGCACAAATGTTTTGGGTCAGTCTTTTTATGCATATTATTGGAAATGTTTTCATCAATGTAAATGCTGTTACATTAGTTGATCCATTATGCATATTCACAATGAATATATAAATACATATTTTAATAAATATATACTTGTTTGTGGTTCTTATTTGAATAAATGTGGTCCCCCATGCAAAATGGGATGCTCGAAATTGAGATCATTTCCAAGGTAATTTCAAATCATAGTTTTACCCTAGTGAGATTTTCAACATTATAGGGCCATACATTTCATATACAACTTCTATAGGATGTAATCTATGGATTCATTCTGGAATAAGAAATTCTTTTCTATAGTTTCTAGGTTTTGAGTATAGCAGAAGGGAAGGGTTTTGTAATTGTGGGCCAACACAGTCTTCCACAGTGATCTGGAATTAAAGGAGGTGAAGCATTTGGAAAGTATTATTCAGTAGCTTTTGATTTTCTATTATGGAGTTGATCATTAAGGTCTTACGACACTTTCTTGAAATTTCAGTTGCAATTTCCTGAAACTTAGCATGAATAAAGAACAAAGCACAGTTATTACTAATTACCAAAACAACTTTCAATCATGGGGTCATCAACTTTTTTTCACAGATTGTATGTTGTACAAATAATCTAATTAATGTTTTAAATAACTAATTCTCAATTTTTTTATCCCTTCAGAGATAGTGTAACTGCCTAAGATACTACCTGTCTATGATGGAAGCATTTTTTACTGTAATAAATAAAAATTTTGGGGCAAAATCAATGAATTCAAGAAACAAGTTTATAACCCAGAAGTGGCTGAGTTCAATTTTAACCAAAAATTATACTAATCATCTAACAAAGCACTCGACAAGAGGAAAATGGCAGGCCACTGAGTTAGTTTCTGAAACATAGCCAGTTAAAGTTTGTGAAATATAATTTTTTTGGCTGAATTTAATAAAAAAAAATGGTATTTGCCGTATTTGCCCATTCTTATATACAATAGTCTTTAGCAAGGAGAGCCCCTTGAATACATAGTGATCAAATTTATTCTCCAAAAATATGTCCTATTATCAATTTCAATAAGTATGAAAATCACTTAAGCCAAAACATACAGTGTTCAAAACTGTCATATAGGATACTATTTAGAATAGACAAGTATAGTTTTAACGGTGCATATTTAGTAAATATCTGCTGTTGTACCAATTTCTTGTTGTACCAAAATTTTTGTTTGGCAGATAGTCAATAGGTGTCACTAGCTGAGAGTAACTGAAGGTTGCTTGCGGGATAAATTTCTATGGCTCAGTTTTTCCTCTGCCTTGCTTTTATTTGCCAATTTAGCCTATGCAAATTGTACGTATCGCCTGGAAGGTATTCTGATAAGGTATACATTAAACATTACAAATGTACCCTCACAGCAGGGTGTAAGATGTTTTGGGTAAAAAACTGAAAAACATGCATGGTCTTTTGAAACGGAGCTCCTACAGACAATTATGGACCGGGGACTTTCAGATCTCACAAATGTGGAGGAAAGATCAATGCGGAGGAGAGGTGGTCAGAGTTTTTCAAATTTTCACTCCATAACTTTCTTTTAGAAATTTTGTAGAGAATGAGAAAAAAATGCACTTTTCGACTAACAGATTTCATAAATTTTGAATGAAGTCAAAATGGGGGATATGGTTAATTTCTGAACAGGGCCATGTTGAGGTTTTAACATATGCTCAAGCCTACACCCTTTTCCTCATAATCAGACCAACTGTGACTGCCTAGGCCATCACTGGGCAGAGTAAGAGACCAGCTACTACTACTACTACTACTAGTATGAGAAAAAGCTCCATAGGCTTGCACACATGCAGGAATGATTTTAGGCCCTTTTCTCTAAATCAAATGTGGCCAAAACATGGTCTGAATTGTGAAATTAAGGCAGGGTAGAGAAAAAACTGAGTCAAAGAAATAAACTCTTCAGTTACCTTAAACAAAAGAACTTTAAAATGAATTATCTTAGAAAAAACTATAATCACAGCACTGAGCATTTGCTTTTATATTTGTGTTTATTGATATGTTTTGAAAACTGAATTAAGGAGCAGTATATCATTCACTTTCAAGAACACTTGAATGTTGATATATTTCTATTTAAATCCTGATGTCCCTGTGGTTTAATTATCTGGCTTGGAATAATTCTCATTTCAAGTGCCAGGAAATGACTGAAAATCCATTTCCGAGTGTCTAGACTCTTAGAGCCGGAGGGGCCTTGAGCCCAAAACGTTGGCCGCTAGGTGCGCTCGCATACCATGCGTCCCAAAAACATTCAGACCGGTTAAAAATAAACCTCACTTTAAAATTCTTAGCTAAGTCCCTGTTTGAGGTAGTCGGTTTTAAACTGGCTTTTGCTGATTTTGTAAAGATTAGTTCACTCCTGGAAACACCCTGCTACGCTACATGTGAAGACAAGATAAATACAATACATCATTAGTTGGAAAATATCATCCCTACCGAGATTATAGTTGAAATCATGAATTATTTTTATTTCTTTTCCCTTCTGAAAAAAAACTACAAGTATAAATAGATGAATATGTTTGATGCTTAGCACATTCAAAAGAACGTCAGTTTCACTTGTATCTGAATAGTAGATTGAATATCATTTTCCTATTGAATCAATCAAACTACCGTGACTCACACTAAAGAAATATGTCTATGTCGAGAATAAAAAAAGTGAAAATCGACTTCGGAAAAAAATTAAATAATTATGGTCCCAGACTCGTAGTTTTGCCAAAAAATGAATGTTGATCCTTGCACCTACTCCTCACTGAATGTGACACAGCAGGATTAACTGTCTGTCACATAGACTTGGCTCCGTCCTAGTTCCTAAAAAGTTGGCATCCTCCTCTGTGTCGGCCTGGTGTAGTACCGGCAATGGTAGATAGATGGCAACACTTGATCCTCCTATCTCCGGGGGGTTTTAGGGTCATACTCAAACGGAGTCCTCTTTTCACCTGGTGAGATAAACGTGAACTAATTTCGCCACTCTGGCCACCAAACCTTGACCACTTATTAACAGAAAAATCTTGAGAACAGAAACATACATATCACAACTTAGAAATCTAGGCTATCTGTACGATAGTGCATGTGTCAACGGCAAAATATAAAGTTCAAAACATTCCCGCTTTTTTTCTTGAAAACGACAGATTTATTTTCTCCAACGTTTTTTTTTTAAAGCGGAAAGATTTTTTCCACCGTTCACACCTGCACCATCGTATATCTGTCACCATACTGTTAAAAGTGTTCATGCGGGCGCAGGCTTTGACCGTAAAGGGTGCTCATATATGATAAGTATTCATTGAATCGCATGTGTTCTTTAACCCATTTGCA
This sequence comes from Maea johnstoni, assembly GCA_963942565.1. Lineage (NCBI taxonomy): Eukaryota > Metazoa > Annelida > Polychaeta > Spionida > Magelonidae > Maea > Maea johnstoni. The sequence continues at coordinate 44,634,817 of OZ012685.1, read as the reverse complement.
CCTGGGTTGCACAACTGGTCTGACCCAACGTACATATCTTGACTTGACAATTAATAAACATCATGATGATTACGAGAAACATGATTGAAATTTGTTCTTCGTGTTGAGTATATCTCTCCCTCTTCAAATACTTTTCAAATATCATGCAGGTTTTACAGCAGGGGCTATAAAACGACGTGACGCGGTTCAACGTCCTTTATGATCAATGAATGAGATTCCAAAATACTTGCTCTTTTAGGCCGGTCAATGAATCCGGGACACTTTTAAGCATCACGTCGCATCACGCTGGATCCGCTCTGGTTCAATGAATTAACGTTTAAAGGGGAACGAACCGTCACCATTTTACTGTTTTTCTCCTAGTCGTGATATATATATATATATATATATATATATATATATATATATATATATATATATATATATATATATATATATATATATATATATATATATATATATATATATATATATATATATATATATATATATATATATTGGTGGAATTTGCAAAACGTCCACAAAGCATCAAACACAAGAAAACACGTTGGCGATACGAATAATTTTACCCAAATTGTCAACATAGTGATTCCGTACAAGAGTAGTCTGTGTATCATACAGTCCACAAAGAATTGCATTGTATTAGCCTTAACACGTTTTCTTCTTCTACCTCTCCTTCACAGGGATAGACAAAACAGATGTATTGGGCGGACCATTTGAAATGAGGTTTAATATTTGTGCCTGTGTTACCGAAAACTTAGGGCACTACGCCCACGTTTGACTTCTTTGCCTGTCGGATTGGTTCTCCAGTTATAGGCTGAGCGCCGAACAGCCCCCCCCCCCCCCCCCCCCCCCCCGCATGAAAATCTCTTGGTAAAAATTACTAGGAACCCCTAACCTGAGAATCTGCCACACCCCCTAACCCTGGGGAGATGTTTTTCTAAGAAATAAAGGTATTCTTGTGTTTGCGTTAACCTCTTCAATATGAAAAAAAATCGAAATTGTACCCTTTCTTGCTGTTAAATTTTGATTAGGAGAAAGAAAAATAATTGCGATATGCATGTGCAGATTTCTTAAATGTTATTGCCGTGAAATTAGCTTCGTAATTTTACTCCAGATGGATACTATTTCCTAATAAAGTATCAAATAAGGGTTGGCGAATTTTCTAAAAAATAAGTTTCCTTGGAAAATATCCGACTGTGGGTGAGGCAAGGGATGATTTTCAGGGCGTGGTAACTATTTCCTAGGAAATATGTCTCCCGATGGAGACGCACTAATCCATGACACCCCCCCCCCCCCCCCCTTCCTTCTTCATATTTTCATGGGCAGATTTTCGTGGCACACCAGCATTGGTCGTCTTCTGCACACCGGAGACTAGACTAGCTCCTAGTCTATGATTTACT